>CM053783.1:703656400-704076400 GCA_028749045.1 Cupressus sempervirens | reverse complement strand
CCTTGGACAAAATACCCTTGGAATCATCTAATATTTTGTACTCTCTATCTCTTTCTTCTCTCAATCTATTTTGCTTGGCCTTTTTCTGAAGGAGTTCACCAAATCTGCACATTTGATCTATAGAAAGATTATACGTATCCCATTTGAGGATTTATATTTCCTCATCTAGATCTATATCTTCTTCTATCTCCTTTCCTTTAAATTTTTTTTTACTTGGTTCAGCCTTAGGCTCAACTATCCTTACAATTATTTCCTTTGTACCTAGAATGGAAACAATAGTAGACATACATGAACTTACAGTAAAAAATGATAATGCACTAATTGATGGAATACTGACTGAAATGCTTGAAGAATCCAAAATTGATGAAGTCAAAACTGTAGAATCCAAAGGTGAAGCAGAAAAAACTAGAGTGCTTACCATGGATGAGCTCAAAACTATAAAAGTTAAAATTGGAGAGGAGATGATCGAAGAACTCAACTTGGCAGATGAAGAGAGAATCTACAACTCAGTTGATGAAGTCAAAGTCACTTTTGTCAATTATATGCTGAGTTAAGTTGGTGCAAAGAGTGATTGGACATTTTATGTATCTATAGTAGTCACAACCAAACTTGTTGAAGTTGTCTCCAAACTTGATGCAGTCACTAGTTTTCTTGAGGAGTGATGAAGTGAGGCAATGATTGTAGGAGCTATCTTGATTGGGTCAATCTCCTTGTCATCTTCCTTATCTTCCTTGGTATCTTTTGCACCTTGATCCTCTTCTTCTTCCTTATTATCAAAATGAATTGTTCAATATTTTCCTCATCTTTCTCCTTATCCTCTTCTTCATCAACATCCTTTACTTCAAGTAGATATTCACTTGGTCTATGAATATGATAAACATTTTTCCAAGTCTTTGTAGCATTCTTAACTACATGCTTTATATCCTTAATCAAAATAAAACAATTATTAAATCTTAGAGTCATTTTTCCTTAATTTTTCTTTAAAGACTCTTTTACCTCAACATCTAATATGCTAATTAGTAACTACCTTAGGGTTTGTGCATATATGTCTTTTACTATTTGCATGGAAAAATCCCATCTTGGCTTTACTTTCTCTAGCAATTCATTAGAGATTTGAGAGGCAATCTAGTCTAGTGAGTACTTCCATTTACCTATTTTGTTTAGTACCAATTCTTCAACTTATTTCTACTCAGCCTCTATCCTAGTCTCATATTTCAAAGATTTGAAATTTTTTATTGCAACTCCTTCAATTTGCTTCAATTTTTCTTGAAAGGTGGGTGGAGGTTTGCTAAAAAAAATTCACTTCCTTTCTTCCGAGACCTTCCTGTGAAGACTATAGTGGATGCCTTTGTAGGCTTGGTGATGATCACCTTGCCCTTTTTCTTCAAAAGTTCTTCCTCTTTCTTAGATTCCTTTTCATCCTCTGCTTCTTCCTTATCCTCAACTTTTCCCTTAGTTAACATGAGAGGTGCACTAGATTTCAGTTTGGCTATTCTCCTCTTCCCTTTGTTAACCACCTATGGGAGCTTTATCTCTAGCTCTATCCTTGCCTTTGCCTCTTCATAAGTACCAAAATAAGGGGCCTTTGGATCAACAAGTTCATTGATAAGGGCTTCAATTATGTCCTTGGTCTCATCAATATTTACCTCATAACTAAGAGGCTTGACCCATACGACTCTAGGCTTGACTGCTTGGATGTATACCTTGTCAGAATCAACCATGAAGCACACATCATTCTTGTAATACTCAACTAGCTTCTTAGGAATCTGAACCTAGTGTTCATTTTATCTTTGAACACATCAAAGTATTTTTCCATGATGATGCCATAGTTCTCTCCCATTTCTAGAATATATTCATTTATTTGGTATAGTACATGCACATCCTTTTGCTAGACTATTGTGCCTTTGGAAGGAAAGAACTTCTAAACATAAAAGAATAAACATGTTAATAGACAACAAAATTTGCATAGGTTATTCTTGGAGGTTCTAATACTTTCCATATTCTTGTTGAATTACCTCAATAACAACTCAGTGAGGTCATAAGATAAGTTATTTTTCACCACTTTGTATGCCAAATCCACCACTTCACATGATACACTATTAAGACTGCTTGAACTATATATCTTATGGGCTATAATAGGAATACTAAACTTCAACTCTAGATCATCAATGCTGCTTGTTTTCATTCCTCTACCATCCCACTCAGATAAGGTTTTCTTTTCCAGCTCTACTCAACCTAGGGTTTTAGTCATTTTGGCTTTGGCAAGCATGGGAAGGCCAATGATTCAATTAATCATTTTCTTCGTTATCAAAATTGGCTGCTCTAACCATAGTTGTCCATTATGCACCTGGCTAATGATATACCTAATCAATTTAATTCGAAACTCTTAGGGAAAGTGGGGAATATGTGTTAACCCTTTTGTTTCCAAATGTTGATGCTTGTGTTGTAGGGTTCTATCACTACACAATTGACCTAGGGCAACATCCATCCCAAAGCACCAATTTCTTGAATTGCACATTTAAAATGAGTTTATATGTCATTAACAAGAAGTGCCTTGGGAGGGATTTGCAATTGAGCTTTGCTAGGGTCTAGGGTTTCAACAACCATGGGAATGAGCTTGAAATATAGTGCCTTTCATTCAACACCTCAAACTAACATGTTAGAACCTTTCTTCACCTTCTAGCTACTATTGGATGGCATTTTCACTTAGTAGCTTAAGAGAACTTTGAAACATTTTGCAAAAAAAATTTCTAAAGTCTCTTGATCACATAGAAAATAGCTATTCACAATAGATCTCAAAATTCACAATGAAAAATGAATTTTATTTCATGCCTTTTGCTAAAAGTTCACCATTAATGCTCAGTATAGAGGTATATGAGTTACCATGATTCATGATAGTATGTCATCCACTTTTCCAATGATCACTTGGTGTTGTCTTTGTGACTCGGTAACTATAAGTGCCTTCATTACTCCTGACCTTGCTTAGTAGAGTCTATGACCAAACTTTACTCGATAGAGAAGGTAACTCAGTAATAACTAATATAGATCTTCCTCACTGATCCTTTTGTATCTTGTATATGGATTTGGATCCTTTTCACCTTTTTGACTGGAATTGATTTGGATGTCTACTTTGATAGCTTAGTTCTAGTTCTTCTTTGAGAAGTTAATTAAAAATGGTAGAGTCACCCAATTCTTGAGTGACTTGACCATCAGTTCTAAATTCAGTATCCTCAATAGACTTAGGAATCCATTGCTATCTCATTTTCTTTTGAATGTTATTAGCCTTTTCCTTCCTTTCATATTCAATTTTATCAGTGTTCATACAGTTCTTGGCAAGATGAGGAATTTTTGGAAAAATGAAACATCTTATAGTGGTATCTCTTTTCCTCATATGATGTTTAACACAATTCATACCAATGTACCCAAATTCTCCATAGTAATGACATCTACACTAGGTATTGTAATCCCATCCAAATATTGCTTTCACAATTTGTTTTGTGGGATTCAATGTCTTTGTTTTTCATTTTGATGGCTTGTGTCCATGTTTCTTACATTTATGATAGATGCCTTCAAATTTTGGTTTCTCTTTCCATTCATTAGCCTTGTGACCATGTTGATTGCAGTTGTAGTAATTTCCATTGAATTTTTCTTTTCCATTACTTCAACATTTTTTTGATGTATGACCTATCTTGCTCCAAGTTTTCCTTTTTTCCTATAAATATTTTTCTCATTCAGTTGATCCATGTCTACATGAAATTTCATCATTCTTTCATTGATTTGCTTCTCAATATTTAAGTCTTTTCAAAATCTTTCACCAATTTTCTTCTTAGTGTTTAGGTCATTTCTCAATCTTTCACTGGTTTTCTTTTTAGATCTTAGCTTATTTCTTATTCTTTCATTGATTTGTCTTTCAAAATTTAGATCATTCCTTATTCTTCCATTGATTTGTCCTTGGCTCATGATGTCCTCATTTGCATTGGAGAGATAATCAATATGGTTTGCATGTTGAAGGGATTGGTTCTAGATCTCATTGTTCCTTTCATCCATTTATTCTCTTATCTTGTTTCTCTATTCCAAGACTTCACAGGACCTTATTGACTAAATTTCTTGATCTCTTTCCAACTTTCTTACTTCTTCTTGTAGGGAACCATTCTTCTCTAGGAGTTCTCTAGTTGTATCATTTGATTCATCTAAACTGCTTGAAGGGAAAAAGAAAAATTCTTCAATTCTTTCTTCAATGTAAAGATGATCATTTATTTGATTTACAGGTTCCTTTCTTATATTTAGGGATTAGGAAAGTTCCTCCTTAGCTTTCTTTAGTTGAGAAATGTTTATTTCTAGATCCAACTTTTCATTGTTAATAGCTTTATCAAGTTTGAATATCTCCATGTCCTTGATCTTTTCTCAAGCTGTTAAACTTTCTCCTAAGAACCACAAAGCTCTGATACCAATTTTTGGAAGTATTCAAGACTATGCTAAGTTACTAAGAGTAGAGTGGTGAATCAATAACTTCTAAAAATTCTACCAATTTCAATTCTTAATCCAATAAAACAATTTAGCATTTAATTCATCGCATCTAGTCTAATTGCATACATGAGAAAATGAAAACATGAAAGCATCCACAATACTTGAACACAAAGATTTGTTTACCCAAAAATCTTCCAAATAGAAAGTAAAATTGGGGTGGGGATGATACCCACAAACATTAGTACTATAGTATAAATTTGGTCGGTTAAGGCTTACATTGATCAGTTCTAATGATCTTCCCTATTAGGAGCAAATAGGACTACTAGGTCCACCTTGTGAGAGGATTTACAAACATACAATGAAGTATGTACTTGGTAAAGAGATTTAGAAAAGACTATTAGGTCTAACTTGTTAAAGGATTTTGACTAGTTCACCTGTTAGGATGAAGTATTAGATCTTTGACTTGCAACTAAGTTTGCTCATAGAGATTCCTCGGTGTACTGATCACCTTTCTATTATAGATTTTGTCATTTCTATTCCTTATGCTGATATGGCCTTCATAAATCTTTATATTTTGCTTATACATATGCTCACATTCGCATTCGTGTTTTCACAAAACATACATTTGAAATGATACAATATATTACATATATATACCAATCCAAATTATAAAATTACAAAGTTTCTCATGACAAAACTGAACTCAAATATTACAAAGTCAGCCCACATGAAGATACTTAGGGTCTAAAGACTGACTCAGTGACGTTCTAATACTTGGAAACCATTATCACTATATAGCATCATCATACACTTGGAAGATGTAGAAGCTCAGTCCATACTGATCACTTTCAAGTAGTCTTAAACATAGTCTGCACTAGTGACTCAGTAGATTTTGTGCAACTTGACAAACATCGAATCACTTGGATACCATGGAGTGGCTTGGTTAACACTATCTTCACATCACATGAACTAAGAACTCAGTAGACACTACAATGCTCGGTAACCACTAGCTTTGCATCACATGAATTGTGAACTTGATAACCACTAATAAACTTGGTATATAGTGAAATACACAATTTGAATTGCCAAACTTCACACTAACTAGATCTACTTGATAAGCCTGGAATTGGTCCAAAGGACTCAATAGCAACTGTAAAGCTTGGTGGCTACTAAATTACATGACAAACAATATAAACTATTCAATGAGCTTGGTAGCTATATAGAATACGAATAAGTGTGTGTCACTAATAACAAACTTGATTGATATGTCAGCAAGAAAATACAAAGATATTTCATGTATAGTTGCATTAAAAATATTCTTTGTACTTTGATCAAAATT
Organism: Cupressus sempervirens; assembly: GCA_028749045.1. Classification (NCBI taxonomy): domain Eukaryota; kingdom Viridiplantae; phylum Streptophyta; class Pinopsida; order Cupressales; family Cupressaceae; genus Cupressus; species Cupressus sempervirens. The sequence continues at coordinate 704,070,594 of CM053783.1, read as the reverse complement.
TAGGTTGTAGTTGCCAAATTGGAAGGTGTTACTTCTTTAGGTTTCTTGAGCATATCTCTATTGATCTTTAACTTCATGTCACTTTCCTTTCCTTTTCTCTATCTTTTATTTGTTCTAGCTTTACTTGCATCTTTGAGTTGTCCTAATCACTTTTCACTAGCTGGTATGACCTTTATATCTTCTATCACTTCTTAGATAGAAATATAAATGACTACACCAAGCTTGGTGACATTCCTAATTTCATTCAACTCTTCAAGGTGTTTTCTCCACTTTGCATTTGTTATGGCCTTGACCTCTGTAGTTATCTTGGTCATTTCAGCCACTAACTTGTATGGCATGTCTATTAGATAATATGCCACTACCACACTTGCCTCATCATTGTAATATGATAAATACCTAGGGTGACTTAGAATGTTGTGAAAATAAAATGACCATTCCATCCAATCCTTAAATTCTCCATTATTGTCCAAAACTGTGGGCACAAAACTGAGTTATCCTATGGTAATTGCTTTCATTTTTTTCTAAATTAATAGCAACTTTCTAGCAAAGAAACCTATTAAATCCTTTACTTTATTTATCATCCTTTTGGTATTTATAATTGTTACCTTTGGAAAATCATTCTTTTGTGGCAATAGAGGTATCAGATTATCAAAAAACTAGGTTTACGGACCCCATGTATTAAAAAGTGGAGATAATAGAGTAATTGCCTCAGAGCATTTGTACTTTGCCTACTACAAAACAAGATAATTGTTGTGTACATTTTGAGAGACTATTTTTAATGCTTACCTTGTGAGCCAACAAGTTCTTTATGGTTCTAATTTCAATCTCCTTATTGGACTCCAAATCTTCCTCATCATATGCCATAGCTTGACTTGATGTATCTTCCATCTCAGATGCTTAGCCCTTTTTCTGGATACTCTTGTCTTCAATTTTGTAGTGAATGTGGAAAAGCTCTTTAAAACCACTATTTCATTCTCCAAATGAAGGTTTCTTTGATGTTATAAATAAATCTCTTTCATTTTCTCTTCATAATGCTTTTTTTTTTAATGTATCGCTCATAAGCTCCTTCTAGTTTTTCTTCTAGTACATCTATCATGTTTTTTCCCCATCATTGCTAGTGAATTTTGTAGTCCATTTATCTGGCTACTAGAATTAAAATGCACATTTCAAAATATAAAATTTCCACTAGGGGACTCTTTAATTTCCATAAGAGTAGGCTTCTAGTTTTTTGGAGCCAAGTTCCATTTTGCCGAAGTTTGGGAATCAATGTTATACCTAGAGCCTCTTAGTTATCCCATCTACTTCTCATCTTGAAAAGAGATGGTTCTTTATTTTCTTCTCATTTGATCCAATAAAAAAAGAATTTATTTCCCATCTTGGGAAGACAATCATACCAATCCTCTACACTAGTTCTTTGGCTTCTTTCACAATGTGGGTTTCAATGATAGGTTCATACTCCTATAGTTTTTGAACCATCTTAGCAATCCCTTCATTTGAGTCACTTGGTTTCATTTTCAAGGATAACACATACTATTTCAACTCAAATAGAAAACCTTTGAATTCCTCAATTTTGATGAAGTCATCATCATTCATGAATTCATTTCACTCTATGATCATTACTGGCCTAGGTTGTCAAAAAATTTCTTCTCACAGTATCAAAATACAGGTTGCCTTTTGGAGGATTTGTAAGGATTTATATGTAGCATTTTGTTGAATCACCACCATTTTTTCATTTTTATTTCTCTATTGATCCCACTATGAACTCTCTATCTAATCTTCTTGCCATCACTAACTTCTGCCATAATGTCCTAGTTAGAATATTCAATATCTACTCTTTTTTTGATCTCCTAAAGTACTAGTGCTGAAATTTTATCTAAATCCTCAACACATTTTTTCAATTTGTCTTGGAACTCTATCTTAGTATAAAATCTCTTGTAAGATGGACCTTCCTTCCTCATCTCTTGCTTAAAAGCTACGACATCACTGAATCAAATCATTCTTTATCTACATCCATTTTGATCCAATTTTTCAGCAATGACATCCTCCTCCCATAGATATTTTTTTGGAGGCAAGGAATAATTCCTCATGTTCTTGAAGGCATTCCTGACTATATTGTTTGGGTCATAAATTCTTGCATGGGTTACTAGCAATTCATATTCCTTATGGAAAGTGTTAGTTTCTTCAATTGTATTTTTTCCCATCCCAAGTTTGCCTACTTTTATACACCTACATAGGAAATTTTCGCTCTTGATAGCTTTTCCTAAGTACACCATGTTTAATGAAATCAATTGCCACAATATTTCTACAATTCCTAACCTCTCTGACACAAATTTTTGAAGAAGATGGAAATATTGAGAACATCCAAAATCCCTAACAATAATACAATCTTCAAAAAGGAAAACACTACCCCATTTATGTCCTATTTGTTTTCCCCCATCAAATCATAAGTTTGGCTTAACTATCTTCTTCACACTATGTGGTATTGTTTCATTAATAGTTTCCATCATCTTTAACACATGATGGAAAAAGTGATTATATAATGAAGTAACATTATAATAATGGTGAAATATTTTCCAAAATCTTTTCCATCTTTGCATAGGTAATCTTTCTCACCACTCCTCTATGCACTCAAAGAAAATCTTACAAAAAAGGATTTATATTTTAGAACAATATTAGATGCATGAGCATGGAGTAGTGAAAGAATCTAAAATTCTCCATTCCTCCTTCTTGAGCAACAACAATTTGATCATGCATTTCAATGATGGTTTATTTGATGAAATCATATACCACATTAGTGTTGGGATCCTAAATGTTTAATGCCATGGTGTAATGTGCCCTAGTAGCATAAATGGTTCCATCTAAACCTAAGACTTTTTTCAAAGGAAAAAATGGTATTCTTCATATACCTCTATAAGAACTCATGAAACATGATCCCATCCACTTCCTTTTCCTTTGGTATTTCACATTTCTCTTTATGTACTTGAGGGATATGCCTAGTCATAATCCTACCCATGTAGAAATTCTTATGCCTTCTAAAATTTTCATTAAATTTTTCTATGTCAATTGGCAATGGCATAGGGCATCCCAAGTCAAAATGCTTCAATGAATGTCTTCTTATCTAGCACCAAGAAGATACTTCTACCTTCCTATGAAAAGACTTGTTGATTGGGTTATAAAAATTTATTAATTCCTTCACTAGGTTGACATCCACAAAAACCTTTGGCATTATTAACTTTCCAAAACTCTTGGTCCAAGGGTTACATATTTGGACTTTCTCTATCCTATTCTTGTAAAAATGTCAAAATAGTTTACTATCAAATTTGTAAGGATCCTCTACATCTTTGTAGAATACATAAGGATCTTTCAAAGCATGGTCATTCATATCTTGTGCATTTGAAGGACTAAGTAAAATCTGCATCCATTCATCCAATATTTTGCTAGGGATTTTCTCTTTAGTAGTGGATTCTTAAATAATGGCTTGTGTTATCAATTCTCCTTCCTTTTGCACTATTTCTGCAAAAGAAAATCTCAGTAATTCTTACTATTGGATTCTAAATTTTTTCTTAAATTCACTTTGTAACTCTATCTCTTCTCTTAAAACTTAAACACTCATACAATTGGTAATGAATAACTTTGTGCTTCTTATAATTTACCTATCTTAGCAAAAGGGAGTGTGGCATTAAATGGTTTTAAAAGACACATGCTTGAAATCCTTAAAAAGCTGGCATCATTAACACTTTTTCAATTATCTATGTTTCTAGCTCATATTTTTCCTTCCATCTCAGACATGGACATTGAAAACAATTTTATGCATTTAAAACTAAGCATTGCAATGGTGTGATGACCTCTTTTTCACTGCTTCACCATGGTTTTCTTGTTTCCTTATCGCTAGTTGTGATCATGTGAATAGGGCCATCTTAGTGTTTTTGGAATTTCATTACCACTTTTGTTAATTGCTATGTTTGGCCTACAATGTTGCACTTCCCTTTAATTTCCACTTCACATCCTTATTCATTCATTGACTAGATGGGCCTATGAAACTATGATCACTTGTTTTTATTCTTTATCGCTCCTTCATAGCTATTCAATGTTTCAATTTACTAACCACTACGACTGAGAAATTACAATTCATTTTATCATTTCACATCTTCACTATGATTTTGAACTTAATTAACATTGCTTATACTTGTGATTTTTTGATGCATTTATCTTTTCCTTTGTTGCCCCTTTGCAACCACCAAACATAAGGCTTGCTTTAACAATGTGATATCATGATCACTATTTTTTTTGACCACTGCTTTACTTCACAAAAAAAGGCCTTAACTACAAATGAAATTGACAAATGTTGTGGTAGCTTCTTTATCTCAACTATTTTGAATACATCTTGCAATCTTTAAACTTAATATTTTAACTCATAGTCAAACCTTGCGATGGTGAGATCATATGCTTTCACCACTTTGCTACATTGACATTTATTCAATATTAACCTCTTGTGAAGATGTGATGGATTCAATTTTAACTACATGATAATTTATCACTTCTTAAAAACTTAAAATTTATTAACTATGTTTCCATTTATAATGTTGCAATAGCCACTTTAACCTTAACATTTTCTTTTTTTGTAGTCTCGCAACCTCAAATCTTAACCAAAATTTTGACCGCAAGAATATGTAGTCAAAACATTTCTCTACTTCTCCTCTCTAATGAGATGTTGACCTTAACCCTCTATGATGTTTTTATTGCTTGGAACTTAACTATTTTTAATTCCCTTTCTACAATTTTGCAACTTAAGATTTCACTATAGCTCAACCTCCTGTGCTTTTGCATGACCATTTGAGGTTAACTATTCCCTCTCATCACAACATCACAACTTGAAATTCTAACTCAAAACTTAACTGTATGAAGCCATGATCATGATATTTTTCTAATTCACCACCATAATCTAGGGTTACTCTTAACCACTTGTGAACATAGTATAACCTTTAAAGATTAACTATTGCTTCCTTTCAGACTTTTGCAACTTGGAAACTAGAGTTTATCTGATCACTTGTGATCATGCGATGGTTCAAAACTTGATTACATGGATTTTAATATGTCTTTCATAGCTCTAAATGATTTAAGTTTGATACTAGCTATGACCTTGGAACTACCACCTTATCACCTTTTCACAACTTAAACTTGACATCTAACCTTAATAGCTATAAAGTCGTGTTGACCGTGTTGATTAGTGTTTTCCATCCTTGCATCCTTAAAAATGGTTAGGGATCATAAAGAAGGGATGCTATGATTAAAACACTTTCACAACATCACAACTTAAAAGTCTTTGGAAACATGGAATATAAAGTGACAAAAGATCCAAAGACTTAGGGATATCATAGTATAATAAAATAATTTCACATATTCCTATTTGATAATTGCATGAAAAATATGAAAATTTCAACAAAGAACAAGACATGGCTATTGCCCTCGATTTTTTTCATGATGGAAAATGAATTTTTAGAAAAATTAAGTAATTTTAAACACAACTTCTTTGTTATTTTCACAAGATCTAACAAAAAAATGCTAGGTGAAAATTTAGGCCATCACATGTTAAGTTATTTTAGTTTACATGTTAAGCATTGAGATGGATGTTGGTGTTATGTTTCAAGAGGAAAATTTTTTAAGTATTGATTCAACCCCTACACTATTAGAACATACTTTTTCATTATTTTTCTAACATGTATGAGATCATGGAATGAATTGTAGGCTTAATAAAAAAACTCATTTGCACAAGGTTGCCTTGAAACACCATTAATGCTCTAATAGTAGAATTGTGCATGTTACACGAAGAATTTAAAAACTGGCCATTGATTTGGGAGAAATATAATGCCTATGATTTAAACTTGATATTGTGTTACTTTTTATTTAGTGGGATAGTTGTCGAGTTCTTATGTTATCACTTTGGCCAAAACTTGAACACTTTCATTTTGTGGGATCATAACAACATTCGATGAATCTTGCAGTAGACAACAAAGAAACATCCACATTTTCTTAAGATTCCTATTAGAAAATGGGTCCACTAAGACATGTATCACTTCCTTGCATTCTCTCTTTAGCTAAAATTCAAACACATTTATTTTAGGAAAAAGTGAGCAGCCTAGATCACTTTTTGAGCTAACATCTAGGAAAAGATGTCAATGTTGTTATGCATAATACATAGATGGAATTAGAACATTCCATCTATTACTTTATATTCATCCCTTTTGTAACTCATAATAGAAATTGCACCCACAGCTCCACATCTCACTCCCTCACATTATCACTTTGGTTAAACAACTTTCATGTTCTCTTTGCAAGAATATTACCACCATAGAGCTTCATCTGAATTTATAGCTAAGAAAATTTTTCACTCTTCAAATAGTTGAAAGTAATATATATATATTAGCACATTTCTTAGCTTCTCATATTGTCACACTTTTGAAATAGCTTACATCTTCACTTTGTGATAATATACAGATTATTAATCTTATCTTTGATGAATGGTTGCAAACAATACATATTACTCCTTCCTTTGGGGACTCACTTGGACATGTGGTGATCCCTCACATTCTTGTATTTTTTTAATATTGATCATTTTTTATTGTGAGGATGCGACAACCCTTGATCAGGAAACAACTAGGAGAGAAAACCAAGTCTAATTGGAGAACCAATCATCACATGGTAGTTGGCATATAGTGACGATGCATTTTGGAAGACAAAAATAGGCCCATATTGTACACATGGCATACCTTCACACTCTCTATTTAGCTAAAGCTTGTCAACTATTATTTAGCAACAAAGTGAGAAGCATTGATCTGAACAAGATTTGGTGGTAGAGATTTGAGCTATTGATTGCTTTGTATCTTTGGTCCACCATGACAATTATCAGGTTCTTGCATTTTCACTTTGGTCAAACTCATTGCATTTTCAAATTGTGAGAATAGGAAAACTATAGATCTTTAGGAAGATCAATAGTTATCAAAGCCACTTATCACTTAGGTATAAGAGGGCAATTATATAGGACACAAGCTAACTAGGATGAAACCATGGGTTGAGTTGAGATATGACTTTAAAATATAACCCTATTATATGAAAATTTAATAATTAAGAAGGAAAAAAACCATACCAAAGAATTTTAAAGTAACACTAGGGTTATTCAAGGTATTTCATGCTTGTATTTAGGGTTTTTTCAAATTTCCTACCCTAAACAAAGGATAAGACCATTTAAAATTTAAAAAATATGGAAGAACTATTTTGAAATGATGGGGCACAAATACAAGGGTTAACAGTGGCTTTTTTTTGGGATGATGAATAATCCATATTCATATGAGGGCTAAAAAAATTGGGTACAAGAAGACCATATACAAGGATTTACAACTAAATATGCAAAAGGGCCTAAACTAGTGTTCATGGGAAAATTAGTACCTTAAATAAAATCATTTCCTCAAAAATTGTCCATGAACTATAAATTATAGAAGGTTTCCTAATAATTTCTTGAAAAGATATGAATCTTCTCCCTATTTTTCATGGATCAAATATGGGCCTATCCAAATAGGGTCAAATTTTCCATGTTTACTCATGTCTTCCATTCTAGCATTCCACATCAATACCAAATCATCTGAATCAAATTTTCTTTCAACAACTTTTTTATCATATAAATACTTTTCCTACAATTGCAACTTAGCATTCTTGGAATAAGATTCTTTCTTGATTTAAGTTAGTCATACCAATTCTTCTATCCTTTCTTGCATCTCATTTATGACATCATCATCATACATTTGGATGTAATTGTATAGACCTATTAGGTTATTCCGAGGCATTATTTCTTGAATTACATACACCAAATCAAAAGGTAAAACACTTTTTTCTTTCTTAACTATCACTCTATTGGCCCAAACTACCAAATCTATCTTAGAATCCCATGCCTTCTTGTTATCATCAAATTTTCTTTTGACAATCTTCAAAAAAATATTGTTTGTAGATTCTTTTTGCCCATTCCCTTGTGAATGATAGGGAGATCATGTTGGCCATATAATACCATACTTGTCACAAAATTGTATGAATTATTATGATCTAAAGAACATAGAAATATCTATTACTATCCTTTTAGGACATCCAAATATGGTGATTATATTATTTAAAAAAAATACATTCATGACTTTCCTAGTAGCTTTTCTGGTAGGAATAGCCTTTACCCATTTTTAAAATAATTTTTTTCTACTAGAATCCATGAATAACCTATACTAGACTTATTTACTATTTCCCCTAGATGAAGTCCATTCCTCACTACTACAAAGGTGCTTATACTTCTACTAAGTTTAAAGAGGTAATTCCAAAGAATTTCAACTTACCAACAAACCTTCGGTAAGGATCACATTTTATAACATAGGCATCTTTGAACAAGCTTGGCCACCAAATTTCAGCTCTCATTATCTTATTGGCTATAGTCTTGGCCATATACTAACCTCTATATACTCCTGAATGTATTTCATTAAGTATTTTTGTTGAGTCTTTATGATCAATGCATTTCAATAGTATTGCTTCAAAATTTCTCTGTTATAGTTTCCCACCAATACTAAATTACCTCATAGCTTAAAGCTTCATAGACCATCTTTCATTATTATTCAAATGAAAAGGAACTTCCATATGCTAAAAATAGTAGGTAACATTCACATTCATGCATATCACATGTATATGATCTTTGATCTTCATCTGGAAAATTTATCCAACTGGTATCTAAATTTTATTGAGGCATCAACTTAGCTAATCCTTGGCCTCTTACAAATTTTGTAATATGGATTTCAATGTTAGATTCTTGGATTCTATTAATCCATTTGCATCTCCTACGAGACACTTCTTGTTGGAAGAAGATATTATGTAGAGCTAGACTAGGAACAAATGGTATGATAATAACACCTACCAAATACCACCTAAAAGATTTGATAACTTTTATAAGAGCATATTTTTTTCATTAATTTTATACTTTAGCTCCACAAGTTCAAGTGACTTTCTAAAAGAAGCAATAGGTTGTTCAATACCCTCTTCATTCTTTCGGATTAAAAATATTAAAATGGTGTACGTCTAGATGGTGATGGAACATAACTTAGGCTTACATATTGGCTTAAGTTTCTCAACTTGGATTGAGCAAATTAAAAATAATATAGTTTATTCTCTAGCCAACACTTGATATTCCTTAATGTTCATTGCAATAGAATATTTTAACTTTAGTTGTTTTACTATGGATAATTAGGCATTTAGAGCTTTCATGCCCGAAATGAATAATAAACTTGTTGACAAATTTCTTTGTGGTTTTTAGGGCATCAAATAGAGAAATATTCTAAAAGTTTTTATCAACATTTTCATGAATTATTTGCAGTATAAATATATAGAAAGAAAGTAAGAATATCATCTTTGTCAAATATGGCACATGTTTTATTCTTGTGTTTGTCTTTACTTTGCTAATCTTCCTACTTCTATATGTTATTCCCATTGATATATTTATGAATAGTGCAAAAATTATTATATTCCATAACATACAAGAGTCTAAAGCAATTACAATTGGACAAAATAGAACAAAAATGTTAAATTGAGCAAATTTTCAAAATTTCAGTACTACAACATTATAAATAAGTAATTTTCATAGAAATTGTAAGCATTTACAATGGACTTAAAAAATACTACACACATAAAATTATGCACATTATGTAAATTGGATTCTCACCTAAATCATAATCTTTCTTCCAGGAATGAGACTTTCTTTGATATGTTTATGAAATCAAGGAAAAAATGGTCTTCTTCTAAGCTGGCTCTTGTTGCACATGTTGCAAGTAAATTATTTCTGACCTTATTGTTAGAAAATATTTTACATAGTCACTCTATTGTTGTTCAACAAGCCTTTCTAATTTGGGAGACATAAGAATTTGGTAAATTAATGTAATTTTGATAGCAATAATAATTGTTGCTGGTGAAATAGCCCATAAAGTTATAGAAGATTCTATTCCAAATTTTTCTTGTAGATATAAAATTGCATCAGATGTAAAAAATCACTCAATTGTATGGAATTCTATTTTTCAGCCATAAGCTAGATTTTTGGTTTCTTTTTTGGAAATATTTTAAAAGTCTAGAACTCTAATGCATATAGCACTTTTGACATGTATAACTAACCTACAATATTTCCTAGCTTCTCATTGTGTTTCCCTTACTTTACATCTTAAAATATTTAGATTCTAATTGTCGTTTATGCATAGAAGAGTACAAAAATGTGGAAAATGATGCAAACCTTGAATGTGAATTTTAACATTCTATGTCTTTTCCTTGGCATTGGGTGCATAAGTGTGAATGCTAATATGTTATCCCTAATAAATCCCAAAAAAAAAAAAAGGCACGTGAAAGGCCTTTGAGATTTCCAAACTAATTTGAGTTTTAGTAAAATAGAATATTTGTCAATTGATGCACTATACAAATTTATATTCAATTTTTTGTATAACATATGACTAAAGATAATGATGAAGGCCTAAACTACAAAATAGTTCAGCTATTCTGGTACATCTAGAGTGACCAAATAGCTAGCAATTCAAGATAAGACATTGTTATGGAAATGAATAGGGATAGGCTGAAATTTTATAATTGTTTTGCGCATCATTTAAATTTCTAAGTGAATTGTGTATAAAGTGCACCATTATTGTCTCTAAAATACAAGAAAGATCTCCAAGCTATTCTCAAGATGATATTTGATCCTCTTGGTGTTTTTGTGGCACATGCCCACTTTTCATTTCCTTTCTAAGATTCTTAGGAACTCAAGTTGATCCAAATTTATTAAATATTTCTTTAGATATCTCAAAGCATCCCTCATTATATTTTAGGAATTTCTATCTATCCCAAAATAGTGATGGTGACATTATTATTGTATCTAGCCATTGTTAAAGAGGGTTTGTGCTATATAGAAACAAGACAAAGTTACACTAATTATATATAGAAACTAGGTATAAATCACTAAAAAAATATTGGTATTAACTCAAAATATACGAACCAAGATAATGTAGAAAGTAACACATTTTATGATAATTCTTTAAAGGGTACTAGCTCAATGGAAGAACACCTACTTTACAAGCAAGTGCATGGTTGTTGGATTCCATTGTGCTCTATTATGACCAAATACACTATTAAATATACTACTAAATATGTGACTAAATCAACTATCAAGTATACAACTAAATATTTCATTAAATATTGTTAGTGAATAGATTGTCTTTCTATTTATATGATGATAATTTACTCTATGCCCAAGATTTTGAAAGTATAATAATGTTCACAAAAGCTAAGAAAACTTTATATTATTTTTTTTCTCTCATTATTTAGAAGTACAACTCCCTTTGAAAGATTTATCAATGAATTCAAATCAATTTCACACTTTATCCAGAAAGTGCATAAGGACTCTCACATACTCTTGCATAGTGAGGTAACAATTCATTCATGCAATAAAGGAAAAATAATTCACAAAATTTCTCTAGAAAGACTTATTCAAAGAAAGGAATTAAATAACAACTTAATAATAATCATTAAGGAAATTCAACTAAAATTAACCATGACAAAAATGGCAAGAGATGTCTCTAATGAGTAAATCAAAGATAACAATGTAACAATGATTTAAACACTTCGAACACCAAGTTTTAAAGAAAGATCAAAGATGATATGTGTGTGTTTATGTGTGTGTGTGTGTGTGTGTGTGTGTGTGTACACACACACACAACCATATATAACTTTCTTCATGCACACAATCATTAAAAAGATAACATATATATGCTATCTATCGATTACTATTAATGTATCTACTTATCAAAATATTTTCTAGCTATCTCTTCTAGCTCCTAATTAGTTCAATGCCGTAGCATTTATAATTTCATTATAGATCTGAAAGGCCTACTTGAAAGCCTAGCTATTTCAATTCAAATAGTTAAGATATGAATAAAAAACAATTATTTAAAATGGTTTCCAAAATATGACTAGAAGTAACTATCCTGACCAAACCTCATCACTAGTCTTATCTTCTTTGCCTGCGGTTTGCCTCGTCAATTTCTAGATTCTAAAGATGTTCATGAACTTTTGCATCGCATGGGAATAGGGGCTCTTTAAACTCAAAAACTTAGCCCTACATTTATTCTTTCTCCATTTGAATTCCTTGATTTTTAGGATCTAATGTGACATGATATTCTTGTTTAGGCATAATATGGATTCAATATTTGCTAGTGTGGTGAAGTCACTAGCAGTAGGCGATTCATTATCTTTGATTATTTCAACAACATCATTGAAGCTATTTGTTAATGCTTTAGAATCCATGTTCCCATCATCAAATTTTACAATTCTCATCGGGTTTACTATATTCATATCCTTAAGGAGCTCCTTATGCATCCCAACAATCTAGATTTCAATGGATTGCATCTCTTTAATTTCTTCTTTATAAATCAATTCTTTCTAACCCATGTTATTTTTTATGATGAGCAACATACATGAATCAACATTTTTCATCAAATTCTCACTTAGAAATTTAAGCACTTCAAATATTTCAACTTCTGTCACCTAAAATACAACTACCTAGCACCAGCTTCATTTAATTTCCCATCTTGGAATTAGAGTTTGAATCTCTCCTAAGAGAATTTCTCCTTCAACATACATAGTGGTGAATTATAGGATAAACTTGTTACCTTCTTTGATAATAGCATTCACCCAATCTTGCATTGCATCTGAGAGCAGCTTCCCCTTTTGCATCTATTTTACCAATTGTTGGTTGTCTATAGAGCTGGGGTCAAAGGACTAAGGAGCTTGAACAACTAGTAAGGCTTTGAGACTCATCAAAGAATAAATATAAGCAACCATAGTCACCACTAAGGCCTTGAGTTCCCTTTTCTCCTTGCTATCATTTTTAGACTAGTTTAATATATGATTAGTCAAAATTTAAAAAAAATTATTGCTTGTATTTCTATTGATGGTTCCAAGTTCAACTGAAATAACTTTGAATCCCTCGCAGTCAATCTCTCTAGTTTCAAACTTTTTCTTATATGTAGCTAGCTCTACTATGATTTTCCTAGTTATTAGGTCTTTCATTAAATGGGCATCAGTTTTCATCTTTTTAACTTTGGAACCACACATTGCATGTTTTGTTACAATCTCTTTCACAAGCATGCATATTGGCTACAAATTTGTTCTCTTACTTAGTAAACTTGACAACTAGGATGGGACAATGAGGTTGATTGAAATTGCTTGGGTATCCTGGGTAGGAGTCATGAATTTAGGCTAGCCTTCCCTAGGAGCTTCAATAAATTTTACATTACCATCAGGATTTTCTAAGAAAACAAAACCATCACCTAAATCTTGTCCTTGAGTTAGCATCCTTTCCTTCTAAACTTCTTGATGCATGAGGGCTTTAGATTTAGTTTTAGATCTAGTTCAAGGAGCTCTGTTCTATGTGAGTGATGGCCTCTTTTTTTGCTTGTTGAGAGTTGACACACCTACAATAGGAGATGAAACTTCAATGTTAAAGGTCAGCGGTTTAGAAAAGGAAACCATTTTTGGAGAGAGTTCATTGACTACTTTCATGCTCTACCTCCTTATGCAATTGTCTATATGAGTGAGAATGGATCTAGTTCTTAGATTTATATCATCTTCCTCTCCTTGATTCCAATCGACTTCCAATTGTCTTAACTCACTGGCTTCCTCCCACCAAGGTTCAATAATATTTGAACCATCTTTAGTTACTCCTTCAAGTTGAAATTTCAATTTAACGGAACTAATCTATTGAAGTGTTAATCTTGAATGGTACTTTTTTAACGTTTCTTCTTCATTCTTATAGCCCTACCATAAATCCTCAAGGTGTAGAATTATGGATGATTGACCTTTGAGACCAAGAACTCAAGTTGCAAATACCCTACTATCAAAATCCCTTCTCCCTTGATAAGATCCAAAACCAAAGCCGAGAAAATTTCTTCCTATGACTAAAGCATTGATCATGCTGCTACAAGTCAAAGGGCCAAACTTGATAAGAAAAATTGACTCCCAATTTTATTGCAGGAGATTATCTTTAATAACAAAGCACAACTACCTACAAACTTCAACTAAAACAAAAAAATCAAGTGCATAGCATTGTAACCTTAAGGACTCATCTTCGAACCCACCTATTCTCAAATAGGTGAACTTCGGGAACTATATGTAATAGCTTCAATAATTCTAAATTAGTTTCTGAGCTTCTGAGGATAGCCTAGGCATGGGTGACTTTTTTAGACATAAATTTACACTTTCTATCAATATGTCATGCACCTTCCTAAAATTTTCCTACACTTTATCATTTTGCAACAGTGGAAAATATTCATAGATTGTTATTTCTTCACTCCCAATCTCATGGGGTAGAGAAGTGAGATTAATGACACAAGCTATACAGTATGTAAGGTAAGAAGCCATGTAGAAATTATCCTTGGTTTCTTTAGCATGTCTAAGTTGTGTTCTTAAAGACCTAGCAATTATTTTTTCCTAATCCATCCATTGTTTTCCCTTTAAAATAATTTTAACATAGAACAAAATCCATTTCTCAAAATGGAGGACATCAGCCAAACCCTTAACTCTATGTAACATCACTAGAAGATCATGAATATGGAGCTTTAGGTGATCCTTTGTGACTATCTTGGGTAGTCTTGAACATTCACCATAATTAGTCATTGTCCACTTTCTAGCTAAGATTTTATGATATTCTTTTAGGGTTTCTTTGTATTTAGCTAGGGATTGGATCAGAGAAAATGCAGAAAATGTACTTTCTAGTAGGCACAGCACTGAGGTAATGGTCTCTCTACATATTGATAGAACAAGTTCTCCATCCTTATTTTGGATACTCTTACTCTTTACATCATAATATTCAATACAAAGCTAGAGAAATTTAGGACTTAACAAGGAAGGAGGGAAGGTAGTGGCTTCAATCAAGCCACTAGTCAGAATTTTCATACAACTATTTAGTTCATCAGCCTGGTCAAGGAAATTTGACTATAATTTCTCTAGCCTAATACCTTCTAAATTTGTATCACAAATAATGGGTCTTTTGCATTATAGACTTGACACATTACCATAGAAATACTATATGCATTTCGTCTTAAACAAGGAAAACAAGGTTCAAATTGATTTTTTTTTTTTGAAATGCACATTAATCGTAGAACAAAGGAAGGCTTTTCTATGTTCTCACCTGCAACTTGCTAATAAAATAACCTCTTTCCATATCTCTTAGTATCTCCTCTAGATTTCCTTTTTGCATGGTAAACAAAAAGAAATACTACACTCTTGTTAAGGAAAAGAGAACTTGCATTGAAAAGTACAACCTCATAATGAGGCATTCATGATAGATAAATTGTGGCTAAGCTCACATGTTCAAAATATTTTGATGTCACCTTTTTATTAAATAGCTTCCTTTTGTAGCTGTCCTAACAATGATTAGCTTTATTTGACACCCAATCTTTCCTTTGGTGAAAAGATTTTTCACTTTAAGTCATGATGGCATTTTCCCATGCTTGAAATTAAGGCACCCCCTTTGAATGATTACCTCTTGATGTGATAATAAATGTCATGTGAACTCAACAATTTTACCAACCCACAATCAATTTTGTCAAAAGGCCTTAGTTATAGAACTACTTTGAACTACTTCAAATCAAGCTTCAAAGGGGTTTGAAGTGGTTCAAATGAACATTTCAAAGTGTTGTGTGGATTACCTATAGGAAACAAAAGTTAGCATAAAAACCTTCAGTTGAGCTACTTTGAACTAAGGATTGAAGTGGTTCAAAGAAGTTTAGACAAAGATGAAGAAAGACATGAAGCTTTAGGTGACTCTGTGCAATATTTTTGATGATCAAGAAAACATGGAATGATGATGAGAAGCTTTGATAACTAGAAGTTCAAATTACAAGAACTAATACTATGGCTAACAAATATAATACTAAAAATGTGACTTGCAACATGATTAAATATACAACTAAATGAAGTACTAAATCAATAACTAAATATACTACTAAAAATACCACTAAATTAATGATAAATCAATGATGAAAATCAGTGATAAAATAAATGACTAAATTTACTTAGTAGTAAATTTAGTAGTGTTATAAATGATAGGATATTGACTACTATTAGTTAGATGACTAAGTGTAGTCACATATATAATAATTTTAGTTGTGTTTTTGGTCCTATACTACTATTTTTGTACTAGTGTGTGGAAGGAAAAAGAAGAAAATATGTGTATTGGTTTTGCATAATCTAGAGTTGTCAACACTTAAGCATTTTGTATTGCATTGTTGATTTATTTGAAGGCCACTGAAGGTTCACCTTCCCAATTAATTACTTCTCCTTTCTTAAGAATTTTAGAAATAGGTCTATTGGTCTTAGTAAAATTTGTTACAAAGCTTCTTAAGAAATTGACTTGGCTAAAGAAAGACTAAATACCCTTGACATTTTTTTCCTTGAGGACTTTGTCTATTGTTGGCACCCTATCTGGATCAATTTTGACTCCTTCGGAAACTGTGTGGCCTAGCAAGTTTCCTTGTATAACTCGAAAGGTACATTTCCTTAGATTCAATGAATCTCCATATTCAAAAGCCTTTAAAAATATTTTTTCCTAATGTCTATAGAGGTCTTCATTTTTCTTGGAATAAGATATCAATTCATCCTAATATATAACCATAAATTTATCTATATACTCTTTAACTGCAACATCCATGGATTTTTGTAAAGTAGATAATGAAATTCTCTAACACTTATATAATTTTATGTCATACACAGTAAAATCTTTAAACATACATTCTGCCATCACATCATGTGATATATTTTACCATAAATGACAACCCAACTCATCCTACTTATCTATATTGGCAACAGTAAGCCACCAAGAAACCTTCTTGTTTCCTGAGCCCAGACTTAGCTACTAGAACTTGTGCTACACTTTGGTCCTCTCAACTACTACTTATCCATACTGAATAACAATGACTCAAGATACCACAATACTATCTACTTATACCCAACTAAGTCACAAGTTAGCCTAGAAAGTTATTAATTAAATTCTCTCTTATATGAAATATCTACTTAAACCACAAGTCTACCTACAACAGATATTAAATACCAAATTCCTTAGAAGAATTACAACACTCATTAAATATAGATAGGATGATTAACCTAGACCCAAATAGATCCACACAAACTCTCATAATTGATCCAATTCATGATCTCATTCTACATGTATTGAATTCTCCAAAGTGATTGATTAAACCCATAAGAACTCCATTGTGTAAACCACACTAAAAAGCATCAAAAAAATCATAAGCATTATTGGGGTCCATAGGCATTGAACAACCATCATATGTTAAGCAATAAAACAAGTGTCAAGAAACATAGTGTTTAACAAGCTTATTTAGTGACTAATTTTCTCAACCAATTCTACACCCAAGAACCACTCAATAATGACTAAGCAATAGTCCTTCTATGAACAATTTCTCCAACTCCAAGTCCAATCACTTCACCATGTAGGATTTCCAACTACCCTAGGATGCTCCTACATTAGACATCGTAAATGCAAAAAGATTTTTGGAGATTCAACACATAAATGTCAAACTAGTTATTGATATACATGCTCTCCACATCTTGAGCTTACACAATGCTTCCCTTATTCCATCTTTTCTTCTTCACATCCATCCTTGGTGTGCCACAATTTTTGTTTCCATGTTGATTTATATCCCTCTTAGAACCCTTCAACTCCACTTGGCTACCAATACTAAGTTTCCTTCTACCATGTTCTTCATTTTTCAAAGGAATTATGGAATGTTTCATGCCACCTTTCTCAATAGTAACCAATCCTACAAGGATAAGGATGTTTGATTCTCTTCAAACCAACTTGTTGAACCATCTTGTCAAAAACTAGGTTATTCATACTACCACTATCCATAATCTCTTTGCATATTTTACCATCAGACTTACCAAAAGTCCTAAAAAATAATCCTTTGACAAGGCTTATGTGTCCTCTTACCAAAAGGTACTCTTTGAGCCATCAAGATATCTCCCATCTTACATTCATTGACTAAGCCTTCATCTTAATTCACAATAGATCTTCTTCTATCTCCTACCTTTTGGGAAAATTCATAAGCTGAATGTCCTTCTTCATTGCAATAAAAATAAATATATTTAAAGAAAAGCATGTCCATCCTCTTCTTAGGCTCAATCAGTTTTGCTTAATCTTTTGCACTAGATTTCTTGTCTTCAATTTATCTTCTCCCCTTAGGGCATATAGATAAGAATCCTCAACACAATAAATATTTATCATACTAATCTCATCCTAAATATTAAATCTTAAACCTTTAATATGTATTTTCACCTTCCCCTTAGATGGCTCTCTATGTCTAAACTTAAAATGTTGACATCTAAAACTCCTTAGTATAATATTTCATAGACATATCCTTCTACTTTAGATTTTACAACCTCTTAAACAACTCAAGTTCATAATCACATGGAATGAACTTACCCTAATTTTTTTCTAATATCAATCTCTAATGAACTATTTTCATTTCACCTTCCTCTTCCCTATCTCTTTACAATTCTTTCCACTAAAGAGTAGCATTTCCTTTTAAAATGGTTTGTGCCAACCTCACTTTAAGAAGATAGCCAAAGGACCTATGAAATTAGAAACAGCCGCCCTCTACTTTTTCTTCAATTGAGTATCTAATCTATCTAGGTGACTAGCTCTATCTTCCATAGATATATCCACATGATTGGTTCTATTTTCACTAGTCAATTAGATGACCTTCAAGTCCAACTTCCTCATAACAATCTTTTGTACCCATGTGACAAGGTACACTAGCTATGACTCTCATGATCTCATTCTTCATCAACTCCATCTCAGATTTGAATTCAAATCCAATGTTCTCTAAAATCCTTACTTCTAAAACATTACAAAGATATTCAATCACCCTAGGGTCCAATCTACTTGGAGGCATCTTCCAAGATCTTCCTAATTCCTCTGCATAAAGTCTACAAGATCAACTAGATCCTTGCTCTAATAATCTTCACCCTAGGTCCTAGTGTAAACTACAATGACTTTGGTGATATATCTATAAGGTTAGGAAAACTTAATATGGTATCATATGATGTAGCACAAGGTAGGATAATTCCCAAAGTAGGTGTCCTATCCCCTAGTAATTAACCACACAATGCAATATAAACAACAACATAGAGATTAATATCCATTAAAATGCTAATCCTCATAATAGAATCATAAGACTTTCATTCAATGTTTCTAATTGTAAGCCCTTCTAAGTTATAGCCAAATAAAAAGTAATTACAATAGATATTATACAAGACCACACAAAATCCAACTCCTTAGTTTTCCCAAACCATGATCTGATAGAAATCCCCAAGAAGAATCTAATATTGTGCATGTAAGTCGCCAAGAAACCTTCTTATTTCCCAAGCCCACACTTAGGTACTAGCTATCCTACTATTCACTCATCTTAGGTAGTCATTCTTCTACATGTTGAATGACAATGACTCAAGATTCCACAAGACCATCTAGTTATACCCAACTAGGCCACAATTTGGCCTAGAAAGCTACAAATTAAATAATCCCTTAGATTACATATTTATTTAAGCCACAACATGACCTATAAGAGTTATTAAATACCAAATACCTTAAAAGGATTATAATAATCATTAGATACACTTAGGAAAAATAAACAAGACCTAAATAGGTCACAAAAAACTCCCACAATCACTCCATATCATGATCTCATGCCACATACATTAAATGCTCCAAGATAATTGATTAAATTTGTCATAATTGTGTTTTACAAGCCACAATATTAAGTATTAGAAAAAACAACAAACATTGTCAAGCTCTCATAAGCCTTTCCAAGCTCCACAGGTGTCAAACAATCAACACTATAGTGAGTTCCCAACAACATAGTTTATGCAAAGAAAAATAGTGTTTTTTGGGCTTCTTGAATGACCAAGCTCCTCTACCAACACTAAACCTAAGAACTAGAAAATAATAACTAAGGACTAGTCCTTCTATGACAATGTTCTCCAACACCAAGGTCCAACTACTTCACCATGAAATATTTCCAACTACTCTAGGATGCTACTACATCAAGTATTCTTCCAACTCACCAATCTAATCAATCAAATTTTCAAAATTCAGAGTACCTATGAAATTAAAAACATCCTTTTTGTGCTTTAGCTTTGAATGAGTGTGAGATCTATTTGGCTAACCAACTCTATCTTCCATAAATTTTATCCACACAATCAGTTATATGTTCACCACCTAATCTAACAACCTCAAAGTACTCAATGAATTCCTCATATGCTAAGGTATATCACCTATAGCCCTTGTGATTTTATTTCTCATCAAATCAATCTTAGATTTGACATCTAATCCAATCTTTTCTGAAATCCTTATTTCCATACCATGAGAGAGATCTTCAATTTCCTTAGGATCCAATCTTCTTGAAGGAGTCTTTCAAGATCTTTGCAAACCCACAAGATAAACCTTTTCTCTAATACCACTTGATGTAGTACAAAAAAGGAAGGAGAATCCCTAGAGGAGATACCAAACTCAACTCTTTATTTATAAAATAACTAATTATATGCAATGAGTCAAGCTATAAAGCCTTCCTCATTATATCCAAATACAAATAAGGAAATAGTTTTGAAAGATCTCGTAGGATCCATTCTAAATCCTTTCCAGTCTAGATCTATAGCACAAGAACATTTTGGTAGAAACCTCTAGTAAGATCTAACTTTGTGCTCCCAAGCCACAAATAAATATCCTTTTTTCCCAAGATGCAACTACTAACTCATATATTTTTCTCTCCCGACTACTCCATGCTGAATAAATTACTATCCAAGACTCCAAAAGGCCATATACTTATACCCAACTAAGCCACAAGTTAGTGTTTCATGTTACAAATTAAATAAACCCTTACATAAATACATATTTAAACCATAATTTAGCTTTTAATAGATATTAAATATAAAATGCCTTAGTAAAATTATAAAACCCACTAAATGTACTAACGTAATAAAGATCCAAGGCCCAAATAAGTCCACATATCCCCCTATGATCTATCAACATCATGATCATACACATTAAATATGCCAAGTCAATCTATCTAGTCCAAAAGAACTTCATCCTATAAACCACATTGTCAATCATAAAAAAAAATCTCAAGGATCATCAAGATGCCACACGAATTTATGAGTTCCACATGTGTCAAGCAATCAACATATTTTTATAGTTGTAGTGAGTATTGAAAAACATAGTATAAGCTAAGAAAATGTCTAGATGTCAAGAAAACCTCCAACAATTGAGCTCCTTGAAAAATACTACACCCAATAACTATCCAATAATGAATGAGAACCAAACCTACTAATAATAAGTTCTCCAACTCGAATGCCTAACCACTTCACCATGTAGGATTGCTAACTACCATAAGATGCTCCTTCCTTATGAATTATTTTTTCAACTTCTACTTTGGTTCATTAATCTTTTGTTCTAGCTCCTTCACTAACTGACCAACACTAATAATTTATGATACTTAGAGTTTAAGTGAACTCTTGTTAATTCACTCATACATAAAGTTCATCTTTCTTCTTCACTTAATGAAATAATTAAACAATATATTATTTGTTAATGAACAACTTATGAAGTATCAATTTTAATCTAGTGATACTTAACTACATATCACTCATCAACATCACTAGCTTACCTTCCTATCTCCTTTTTATGGATTATCTTCATTAATCAATATATATGGCACATTAAACTATTAGTAAATATATCTCTAGTGGTTATAAAAATATCTTAAAACTAGGTTTTTCATCAATGATGATATAAAAATTATTCCAATTATAGTTTCTAGTGGTAGTTACCACTGGATCCTATGTTTAAGAGCCTAGAGCTCTATATAGGATTACTCTACATGTGATTTAGTTAATAAGTGATAACATTAATTAAACTCATGCATCATGGGGTTTTGGGAATTTACACTAAATATAATAATATAGATGTATTGTTGGATTACATGAAGAGAACATGTTCCATGCCATAGGATAGCCTTTGACTTAGAGAAATCATCGAAACAATATATGATTGTACATGCATATACTATTAGAATACTGAGGGACAAGAAATTATGTTTTGCAGGATAGTCTTTGGCTTAAGTAAAGGATCTAAACAATATAGGAATGTAGGATGACACTCACCTATATGTATTTGAACCCTCTCTCTACTTTTTCCTTAGGTTGTCCATTTTCTTTATGGTTTTACTTTGGGATTTATGCTTTCCAAGGCATTATGTCGCCTTTGAAAAATTATTTTTGGGTCTAATCCTTTGACTACCCTAGAACCTATGTGGATCATAGTATTATTATTGGAAATGTTATGAAATGTTGAGTTACTAAGAGTGGAGGGGTGAATCAATAACTTGTATAATTTAATCCTTAAATATCAATTAATCCTTTGTATGAATTTTGATCTAACTGCATGCACAAGAAAATAAAAACATGAAAGCATGCATAACACTTTTAGCACATAATTTGGTGACCCAAAAACCTTCCAAATAGAAATTAAAACTGGCGTGGAGATCATACCCACATGCTTTTTTACTATAGTATAAAGTTGGCCTCTTAAGGCCTACAATGATCACTTCTGATCATCTACCCTGTTAGGAGCAATAAGGACTACTAGGTCCACCTCGGTAAAGGATTTACAAATAAAAAATATGGTATGCACTTGGTAAAGAGATTTACATAAGACTATTAGGACTACCTTGTTAAAGCATTTGATTGATCCACCTATTAGGATGAGAAAACAAATTGATCTCTTATCTGCAATTTAGTTTGTTGAATGGGAGAACTTTGAGTGTAAAATCACCTTGCTATGATAGATAAATCTTTGCTACTCCTTATACTACTTATGACCGTATACTTCACTCTTATACTCTTTTCTACTTATTACATTTCTTTGATATTCTATTACACACACTTTTGATTTGATACAATATATTGCATATATACCAATCCAATCAATCAAATTACAAAGTTGGCCAAAATACAAATTTACCTAAAATGCACTAAGTCAGCTCATACTACAAGAACTTAGGTTCTGAAGACTGGCTCAATTAGGTTTTGATATTTAGCATACATTATCAGTGTTCAACATCATCGTGCACTCATTAGATGTCGAAGCTTTGTCCATACTGATCTATTCCAATTAGTCTTTAACCTAATTTGCATTTGTGACTTGGTGAATACTGTGAAACTCAACATATAAACTAAATCACTTGGTTAACACTAAGTGACTGACTAATGTAACTAGGAACTTGGTAGCAACTATAGAGCTCGATTATACATTTTTGAGATTTTTCAAAATTGGTTTTGTAAGAGATGTATCTTTGTACATGAATAACATGATAATTCTCCCCCATACATAATATATAGTATTCTTGATATCTTTTCATATCTGATATATACATCTTATCTATAGTCTTCAATCTTCTCCCTCTATTATTAAATATTCTCCCCTTTTATTCCATATACATCGTTAGTGTTCAATCTTCTCCAATCTTCCAATCTTCTCTTCTCCAATACTCTTCCCCTTTTTGACATTGATACCAAAGATTTATGCTATATATACTATATAGTCATGCAAAAATGTGATAAGAAATATGAATGTACCTTCAATATTAGTGCTAAAGTCTTGTCCCAATTCTCTTGCAACACCTTACTTATGTGTAATGCAATCTGCACTTCTACTAATAGCTCAATCATACGGTATACAATGTAGAAGTTGTTGTCATTGATGGGAATTTTTTCATGTGGAATATGTTTCTACAATACATCCATATTTGGGAGAATCATATTCTGCATATCTATCAATGTAGCTCTTATTCTTGTCTCTTCTCTCAGAAATTCTACCTATTGATCAATTAGAAATATGATTTTATTAAAGTTGCCAGAGCTTGAACTCGGGTCAAGTTGTAATTATTGTGCACTTGACATAAGTTCCTCATCAATTTTTGACAATTTATCTTTTATTTCCTCGGTAAAAATAAATATGTGATATAGTTTATTGAATAGAGAAGATACATTGTTGTAGGAGCTCTCCAATGAGCCTATAATAGTAGATAATTCTACTTGATGAATATAAATTTGTTGAGCAATAAGTTCTCAAACTTTATTCTCAAACTTCTTTTCAGCTCTCTAGAAAAAATTCTCTTTTTCATTAAATCTTTATTGTATCTTTGGATGCTTCTTCTAACTTATAATTCAAAATTGGTTGAGAGATATCAACCTCTATGTTTATAGCCTCCACAATGATATTCTTGGCATCTTCTATTATCTTGAATTTGTTATTTGTTTCCTATCTAAGCCTCTATTGCTTGGCTTTTCTTTGAAGAAGTTCTCTGAATGTTTACATCTGATCAGGATTGAGATTGAAAATATCCCAATTAGGAGTCACAAACTCCTCATTAAGATCTACTTCTTCTTCCTTCTCTCTGCCTTTACTCAACAAAATTTTGCTTGGCCGAGGCTTGGTCTCAACTGTCCTTGCACTTATTACTTGTATGCTAGGAATGGAAACAATTGTAAAAATGGTAGGGCTTGCCAAAAATGTAGATACAATACTTATTGTTGAAGTAGAAATAATAGAAATAATAGAAGTTACCAAAATTGATGTAGAAGTGAGTGTTCTCTACTAGGTAGATGAAGTGTTTGACACATTAGTCAATGAGTTACTAAGCTAGATAGGTGCAAAGATTGATTGAGTGCTTGTGCCAGCTATGTTTGCAACAATCATTCCTACTGAGGCTTTCTCTGGGCTAGATGTTTTCACAACTTTTCTTGGAGAATGAGAAAGTGAGGCTATGCCCACTTTCATTGGGTTGATATCCTCAATATCTTGTAGATCTTCCTTGGTAGCTTCCTTCCCCTATTGGTCTTCATCATCAACATTATAAAAATGAGTGACTTCTTCATCATCATTCTCTTCATTTTCGTTTTTCTCAGCATTATCCTCATCCTTATCACTAACACTAACTAAAAAATTAGTCAATTTTTGAAAAGGATAAACATTCTTTCAAGTTTTTGTAGAATTCCTTACTATATGCTCAATATCATTTAATAATACAAGAAAAGTATTGAATCTCAAAATGAGCTTTTCTTCATTTTTCTTTAGCAATTCCTCAACCTCCTTGTCTCTTAAACTCAACATGAGTTTCCTCAGGTTTTTCGAATATATGTCTTTTATTGTTTTCAAGGAAAATTTCCATCTTGGCTTTCTTTACACTATCAAAACATTAGGAATCTAAAGTGCAAGCTGGTTTGGAGAGTACTTTCACTTACCGATCTTGGATATAACCAAGTCTTCTATTTGTTTATGCTCTTCTTCTATCCTAGTTTCATACTTCAATGGTTTGAGGTTTGTTATATCAGCCCTTGATTCTAATTCCTTCAATCTTCCTTGGAAGTTGGGTGGAGGCTTCCTAAAGATTATATCTATTCCATCCTTGTCTACTTTCTTCTTGGATGCTCTTCTAGTGAACATAAATTTTGGTAGGCTAGTAATTATAACCTTGCATTTCTTCATCAATATTTCTTCATCCATGTAATTTTATTCATCTTCTATTTCTTCATCTTCTCCTTTTCCTTCAGTCAATAGGAGATGGGTGCTTGTTGTTAGCTTGGAAATTCTCCTTTTGCCCTTCTTGACTGCCTGAGGAAGTTTGATCTCTAGTTTTATCTTGGCCTTTTCCTCATCATTGGTACCAAAGTATGTTACTTTAGGAAAAATAGCATCATTGATCAATGCCTCAATTATGTCTTTGGTTTCATCATTGTTTACTTCATAACCAAGAAGTTTCACCCATACTATCCTTGGCCTAATTACCTCAATGTATACTTTTTGATTTTCAACCATGAAATAGATATCATCCTTACAATCATCAACCAACTTCTTTTTAATTCTAAACCTATTGTTCATCTTTTCATTGAATGCATCAAAGTCATTGTCTATGATACTTGCATAGTTCTCTCCCATTTCAGCAATACATTCATTAATTTGATAAGGAACTCATACATTTTTTCTCCAAACTACTATACCTTTTGATGGGGAGAACTTTTGAACATAGAAGAATAAAAAATTCAATAGGGAACTAAACTTACATGAATTTATCTTTCAAGTTCTAATGATTTCCATGTTTTTGTTGAACTGGTTCAACATCAATTGGGCAAGGTCAACTAACTGGATATTCTTGACCACCTTGTATGCCAAGTCCACAACTTCACAAGATACATTGTTCAATTTTCTTAGGCTATAAATATTATAGGAAATGATATGAATGTTTAAATTAAGTTCCATATTAGTCATACTACTAATTTGCATTCCCCTTCCATCCCACTTGGTAAGGGTTTTCTTTCCTAGTTCAACTTGGCTTAGGGTTTTTGTCAACATCAGAAGACTAGTGATCCTATGGATCATCTTCTTAGTTATCAAAATCAGTTGTTCTAACCATCGCTAACTATTGTTCACATGATTGAAGATATATCTTATCCATTTTATTCAAAAATCTTATGCTTGGTATCTTCATGTACTTGGTATATGTAGAAGCTTAGTCTATACTAATGAATTCTAAGTAGTCTTGAACTCAATATATGTTGGTGACTTAATGAATACTATGAAACTTAACATATAAACTGAAACCCTTGGTTAACACTAAGTGGATTGGTCAACAAATAGATATTCCAATGCTCATATTTCCATTATTCATTTTCTAGTAGATTAGAATTGTTTAGCACCTCAAGATAGAAAATAGGATATTTTATAATTTAGAATTCATTATTATGAGTTAGAATGTTTAATTTGAAGGGATGGTAGTACTTTTAATTTAAAACATTCTAGAAAAAGAATCAAGCAAAAAGGCTTTACGGTTTGAAAGTTATTACAGAATTATGTTGTCTAGATACACCCTAACAACACTTCAAAGTCACATTTGAGGCACTAAATGGCCTAGTAGGGTCCTAAATATGGGATAAAAGAATATCTGACTTTATGGGGTATGAAGTGCTTGGGGATATTTCAACAAATGTAAATGGTTCGTCAATTAGAGTCTTAGATCAAAAGTTATGCCTCTGAGAATCTGGACAACCATTTTTGGATTCTTCTAATTTTGCACCAACTTCTAACATGTATTCTAGAAACATTTTCATTGGTGGTAAATGTTGGATAGAATATTCTAAAATTTATTCCTAGATTGAAACCTAGTTAAATTTATTAAATGTAATTTGTTGCATTGTAAAGGTAGGTTTTGTGAAGTTTGGGAAAAGTTACTGTGAGAAGATTTTTTCTCCAAAACTTAATGACATTGTAAGCCCATAGAACATGTAATTGAGTCTATTTTTATTGTATTCAATCTAATAGAAAAAAAATTCCGAAAATAAATTCTCATTTTCATAGTGTATTCATTTTTGTCTTGGGTAGTGCCCTCATTAAGTAGTATCAAAGCAAGAGATCCTGAGTGTGTAGACAGAGAACCAACTTTGAGGTATTTTGCACAAGGAGTATGTGGTTGTGCATTTTGAGACAATGAAAAGATGCCTCCAGGAAGAGAGTGTGGTGGAAGGGATGGATGTTTTTAGTCTAAGGTCAAAGCATTCCAAATACAAGTTCATGCATTACAAGAGGATATCTATAGAGGGTTGAATCTGTCCATAAGGCATGAAAGTGAGGAGGAAACTAGAAACAATGGAAATGTTGTGGGGGAAGGTGAAGAAGAAGTGAAAGTCCTGACTCAAGTGGAGGATAATATTTTAGGGCCATTTCCAAGATAGGAAAAAGACATAGAATCAAATTTGGAATGGTTTTAAGAAATCTAAACCCAAATGAGTTGATCAACTAGATCAATGAGTTAGAGGAATATTTTGAGTATGAGGATATAGAGGACCCTGATAGGGTTAAGTTTGCAAAGGCCATGCCAAAATATGGTGGCAAGTGATTTAGTTAGAAAGGAATAGTACATGGTAAGAGAAAATTATACGATGAGTTCGGATGGTGGAAAAATTAAAGAAGCAATTGATTCATGTTGACTATGAGCTTGATTTGTTCAACAAGATGTAGGGGTTAAAGAAAGAAGGAAATTTTATCCAAGAATATATAGTGGAGTTTTACCAAGTCCTTATAAGTATGGGGCATGTAGAAAGAAATAAGGAGAAGGTTTCCTATTACCTTAATGGGTTAACATCTAGCATTCAAGAGGATCTAAGTCTTGTTAGAATGAACATTATTGTAGAGGCATACTAGTTTCCCTTGCATGTTGAGGAGAAGCTAAAAAGAAAATTTGATAGAAGGTAATGAGGGTGCACTCAAGGAGGAAGGGGCAATGGTAGGTCATTTGGAGTTTGAGATGAGTACCAAAATAAAAATGAATATGTGGGTACCAATCAAAACTAGAGGAATGAGTGTTTCAACCACTCCCATGATCAAAACTTTGGAGAAAAATGAGCAAGAGGTAGAGGATGTAGACAAGGTTTGGGAAGAGGAGGCTTATGTGGTACCTATTTTCATTGCAATCAAGCAGGTCATCGTGCCTATGAGTTCTCTCAATGCTAATAAAGGACATATAAGAGAGCTTATGGTAAAGAAAGAGTTACTCATATGGATGATAATTCTAAGTCATCATATTCAGAGCATGTAGAAAGAGGAGAAGTTCTAGTTAATGAAAGATTCTAGCTGAGTGGTGAGACTAAACTTGGACAAAGGAGAAGTCTCTTTCATACTAGGTGTAGGTTCAAGAGTAAATTTTGTGATGTGATTATTTATTATGGGAGCACTAAAAACTTGGTTTAGAGATAGTCTCAAAGCTAAGTCTAAAGAGGGAGAAACACTCCCATCCATATTGGATTTCCTGGGTGTAGGATAATCATACTATCCTATTTAGATAATAATGTTTGGTAAAGTTCAATATTGGAAATTACCACAACAAGGCTCTTTATAACAACATCTCTATGGTTGCATGCCATTTTTTGGTATGGAGGGTGTGTCAGTTTGATATGTGTGCTATAGATGATGGTCAGGCAAATACATATTCTCTAACAAAAGATAGAGTTCATCACTAGTTGAAGCCCTTGATAAAGGAGGGTGAAAAGGTATATAGTAGTGTTAAGGTATATCTTGTTGATGGAAGAAAAATTATAGATAGAATTAAACATCAATATATGTGTTGTGATTTAATTCCTAGAAAGAACAATGAAGGTAGTAGTGATGCTCTAATTGAATTTTCGGGTCTATTTAGTGAGTATGGTGATGTGATATCTAATAATGTCTCAGAAGGGTTTTTTCCAATAAGGAAAGTCAAACATCAAATATATTTATTCCATGAAGCTGGTTTTCCTAACAATATTGCTCATAGGATGACTTCGACTAAGATTGAGGACCAAAATAGACAATTTTAGGAGTTGTTGAGAAATGTTTGATTCAAGAGAGCCTAAGTCCTTGTGCAGTACCTATAGTACTAGCACCAAAAAAGGATGGAGAGTGGAGGATGTGTACAAATTTTCAAGCTATAAATAAGATAAATTTCAAGTATACATTTCCTTTGCCAAGGACAAAAGATCTTATAGACTACTTGAGTGGATCTTAGTACTTCACAAAGATAGATCTATAGTGTGGTTATCACCAGATATGGATAAGAGATGGAGGTGAGTGGAAGAATCATTCAAAACCAAGGAGGGTCTATATGAGTGGTTAGTCATACCCTTTGGACTGACCAATATTCTAAGAACCTTCATGCAACTTATGAATGAGGTACTAAAGAATTTTTATTGAAAATTTGTTATTTTCTATTTGGATGATATTTTGATTTTCATTTTGTCAAAAATGAGTTAGTATATTTGGGGTTTTTTTGTGTTATATGAAGGTCTCAAAATGGACCCAAAGAGGGTGAAGTTCATCTTGGAATGACCTACTCTGAGGTCTATCACTAACATGAGGTCATTACATGTTTTGGCTAGTTTTTACAAGAAATTCATTAGGAATTTTAATAGTATATGTGCACCCTTAATTGAAACAATGAGAGGGGATAGAAAATATTTCATGTGGACTACAAAAGATACAAGGAATTTTGAGTTGCTAAAGAGGAAGGTGACAGAGAAACCTTTGATAGCATTTCCTAATTTTAACAAAGTGTTCTTGGTAGATTGCAATGCTAGTGGTAGTGTTATTAGAGTTGTGTTGAGCCAAGAAGGTAAGCCTATTACCTATTTTAGTGAAAAATTAAATGATGTAGAAAATAAGTATTCTATTTATGATCTAGATTTCTATGCACTAGTTCAAGATTTAAAAAAATGGATGCATTATTTGTTTCCAAAAGAATTTTTCTTTTATACTATTAATCAAGCATTATAGTACCTAAATAGCCAAGGTAAATTGAATCAAAGACATTTAAAATGGGTAGAGTTCATGCAAAGCTATACATTTTTGTTGAAACATATAAGTGGAAGGTCTTATAGTGTTGCAAAGGCATTAGGTAGGAGATAGTTGTTGCTAGCAAAAATGTGGGTTGAAGTGGTTGGGATTGATGAACTAAAGAATTTGTATCCTGAGAATCTTGACTTTGTAGAGGGTTGGAAGGCTTGTAAAGCTCTTGTTCCTCTAGAAAGGAGTAGGTGGTTGGATTGCATGATCCAAGAGTGTATATTGTTTATAGAAGGTCAATTATGTATTCCAAGGAGTTCAATGACGGAGAACTTGATCAAGGAGCAACATAGATGAGCGATGACAGGACACGTGGTCTTGATCTATGGCCATTGCCATTTATGTGAAAAAAAATTTTGGCCTAAATTGTCATAGGATGTGAAGAAGTTTGTGCAAATTTGTCGAGTATGTTAGGTAGCCAAAGGAAATAGTCAAAATATTGGACACTATCAGCTATTGCATGTTCCATCAAAGCCTTGGGAGGACATAAGTATGGATTTTTTTTTCCTTTGATTCTCAAGGAGAAAAAAGGGTAATAACTTAGTATTTTTGGTTGTTAATAGGTTCTCTAAGATTGTGCATTTCATTCTATGGCACAAGACTCATGATGTAGTGTATATTGTAGATTTTCTTCTTTTCAAAGAGGTGGTGGGGCTACATGGTCTCCATAAGATTAATGTTTCTGACAAAGATACTAAATTTGTTAGGTTTTCATGGAGGACATTGTGGAATGAGTTGAAGATAGAATTGAAGTCTAGTTTTGAACATTTTCTATAGATTGATGGACAAACAAAAGTGGTGAATAGAAGTTTGGGCAATTTGTTAAGGTTTTTAGTAGTAGATAAGCCCAAGGGATGGATTTTATTGTACTACAAGAAAAATAATCCTATGAATAAGAGTAGGTAGTAGTTAAATGACTCCACCAAAGTTGAGGAAGCTAGAACAAAGAGAGATAACTAATGTCGAGGCAAAAGACTTTGTTGAATGTGTCAAGAACCTGCATGAGGAGGTACATAAACATATTATGAAGATGAATCTGCATTATAAGGATAAAGCACATCAAAAAGGGAGACATTCAGATTTTTGAGTTGGGGATTTGGTTATACTATACTTGAGGAAGGAACAATTTCTAGTAGGAACTTACAATAAGCTCAGGATGAAGAACTTTGGTCCCTGCAAGATTTTGAAGAAACGTGATTAAGGAAATGCATATGAAGTAGAGCTTCTAGATGGAATCCACATTTGTCTTGTTTTCATTATTGCTAACGTAAAATAATATCATAATGATCGTGTAGAGGAGGATTTTATCCTAGACCCATGTCCCATTCCTACTTGTGAGAAGGGGGAGATTGAGTAAATTTTGGATAGTCATGTCAGTTGAAGCACTAGAAACTTGCACTATGAGGAGTACCTTTTGAAGTAGAAGGGATGACCATCATAAGAATTAGCCTAGTTATAAAGATGGAGGTTTCCCATTTTGGGTTTTCCTCTACCTTATATAAAGTGAGAGGGTTACTTTTCAATTTACCCTAGGTGTCTGATGTAGGAGCATCTCATGGTGTAAGGAAAATCCTATATCACCCAAAAATATTCTTAGTGTTAGTTTCTATTTAATGCATTTGTATTTATGGATACCCATTTGGGCTAAATAGAGATTCTAACTCCCATAGTTCTAATATTGTTTTGTTGGGTTAGTATTTTTTAGCACCTCAAGATGTATCAGTGTACAAAATAGGCTATTTTGTAATTTATCCATAATTATGACAATTTAGAGGGTATAATTTGGAAGGATTATAGTACTTGTAATTTAAAAAATTTGAAAAAAAAAAGTATTAGTTCAAAAGGCATTACAATTTGAATGTTATTATAGTTTTAAGTTTCCTCGAAACTGCTAAGAATGCTTCAAAGTCAAATTTGAGGCACTAAACAACTTTTAATCTGAAACCAATTAAACCTAAACTTGGACAAGACATTTGAGGGACATCCACTAAAAATGGCAAGATGTGTTAAACATATAAATTTATTAACCTGAATCTACTTTCTAAACTACTAGAGTTTTTACAAAATGGATAAGATTAGGTGGGTCAAATTCTATGTAGATGAAAACTAGTTCCTAATTTTTTTAGAAAACATAACATAGTTGTTTTCATGTGCAACACAAAAGACATATTTATATTATGTATTTTCAATATCCCTTTGGTAGGATGATAGTAAAGAGTCATATCTAGAAGTTATGTATTTTTTTCTAATTTTATGATGAGTAACTTTTTATGTTGTGAATTATTGAACAAACTACAACTTGAAATTTTGGTAATTGTTTGTGGATTGAGCATAACTTGAATCAAAATTATTGAAAGTAAATTTTTTTAAATTTATACATAATCACTTGTGTAGAATAATAATATGTAATTTATTTTGAATTTGGTTAAGTATATTAAAAGTTATTAAAAAATGGTATACATATGTCTATGAGGAATGTCAAGGCATTAGAAAAAGTAATAAAAGTTTACAATTTTAATATTGTTATATGGTTAGAAAGCTAACAAGATGTGTAAGATTATGGTGGTGATTATAGAGATGCCCACTTCACCATTAGCATACCGAATGAAGACAAAGATGAGAATTCATCTTAGAATATGAAAAAATGTCTACAAGAAAAAATGGAGGGAAAATAGTCTCCCAAGTCTTTGGGTCCTTTCACTAGGCTATCACCAAGAAATAACCTAATCAAATTTTTTGGATTCAAATAACCCAATCATGTTATGAAAATAAAAAATGCATTCAAAACCCAATCTAATTTTCTATTACTCTCTCTCTCTCTCTCTCTCTCTCTCTCTCTCTCTCTCTCTCTCTCTCTCTCTCTCTCTCTCTCTCTCTCACACACACACACACACACACACACACACACACACACACACACATTATCATATCCCAAACTACGATTTACAGAGAAGCCCCATCCAAAATTTGAACATGTTAAAGGAGAAACCTCCCATCCCAAAATTGAGCCCTCAACAACAACATCTGAAATGCCTATGGAAATGTCAATGGAAGATGGTGCACCCCAAACATTTTCTTTCTTGACATCCGAATGAGGGGGCCAAGTAGTTTCTAGTGGGACATGGTGGACAAAACCAGGAGCATTGACAGCTAGAATTGACCAAACACTTGGTTCACTAACCAACTGAGTTGGGGTAGCCAAATGTGTCTTTACATGGGTGGATTTTTTCTCATGCTTTAGAAATTGGAATACCCAAAATATCAATCAAAGTAAATCCAACTTTCTTCATCTCTTCTGTCATCCAGTAACCCAATGCTCGTGCCATGAACTGCAAGGTCTTAGTCAAGAATTGAAGATTTTTCTCTGCAAAGGACTTCTATAGCACTTCAAATGTCATCATAGCCTCGTGATTCTTCATGAGTATGGATCTTGAAAATATTCCACCTACCAA
Organism: Cupressus sempervirens; assembly: GCA_028749045.1. Taxonomy (NCBI): domain Eukaryota; kingdom Viridiplantae; phylum Streptophyta; class Pinopsida; order Cupressales; family Cupressaceae; genus Cupressus; species Cupressus sempervirens. Next base: position 704,036,592 of record CM053783.1, on the reverse strand, counting down.
GGAATTTATGGACCACAAATCATAGTTTTGCATCACTCATTTCAATTTATTTTCAGCCCAGTATTTCAGTCAGACAACCTTGATAGCAATAATTTCCAATCTCAACATTGATTGCAAGAGATCCATGGCATTAGATAGGAATATGGAAACTAAGATAGCAGGAAATAACACATTTCTTGCAAATACAGAAAAGAGATCCTCTCTAATTATGGGTTGAATTGCACAACAAATGTTGTAGGAGTACATAATGAATATATTGTCCTAGACCACATCATCTAGAGGATGAGAAAGTGCATCTTCATCCAATGCCATTCGAAGCTTGATTCTAAAGTTTTTGGGGAGAATGGTACGATGAAGTTGGTGACATGAATCACATTTCACACATGATCCATGTGAGAGCGACATTTTGGAGGAAACTTAGATAACAAGCACATATAGCCAGGAGGATGAAGACTTGAAAATAAGTCTATTCATTAAATCAGAGCCCAATTGCAATTTTTTAAGGGAAAAGTACAAAACTAATGCCCCTGAGATTGATGAATGAGAAAATTGTTTTGCTGCCATATGTATTGAATTTAATCTTACCATGTAGAAAGTACCACGTCCAAAAAGAAGTGAGATCTTATTCAAGTGACATCAACAAACAAGATTATACTTAGTGAAGAAGATTTAGCATGATGTTACCATAATCTCACAGGGTAAAAGCACAAACCTGTGTCACCTTTTATAAAGAAATGTGATATTAGAATGTGATAGTTCGATATTAGTGACAAAAAAAATGGCATTTGTGTTTAAAATATGAAGACGATGTAAACTGATGAAATATGTAGAATTGGATGAATTTTATGCCTATAATTTTTATGATTTTTTTGAGTAAGAATTTATTCATTTTATTTTATTTTGAAGTCCCTTTTTTAACTGTAAAAAACATAGGGTGTAGTTCCCGTCAAAAAAGTATATGCAAATCATCTTTTTTTGTTTTGATTTGAAAATATCTTATAGATGACATGTATAGCTAGTGCAAAAAAAAAAAAAAAAATTATTTTTGATGTATATTTTCTTTGTTATAAGTACTCAAGTTTGACCTTATCAAAATCCAACAGTTTTTTCCTCCCGTCAAAACTTTCCTATCAAATCTATACCTTTTTGAAAAAAAATTACATATTCATGAAGAGGATTCTCTCCTCTAGAGGTAAATATAATTTTTAATTTTTTTTGATATGATTTACTATTTTTTTTTCTTTTTTGAGGAACATCTTCTGAAATGTTAAAATATCAACTTATAATACTTTGAGATTATAACATATTATAACTAATCAAAACACTCAAAGATTTATATAATGATGATATTGAATCTGAGATCTATAAAAGGGTATTTTTAGTTTTTGAAAAAAAATGAGTTTTGATAGAGAAATGAGATTTGACCAAAATAGGTTTTGGTATCACAAATGGTGACACAGATCTGTGCTTTTACCCCACACATGGGAGCTTCATTTATAAAGGCACCAATTAATGTTTGATACCCAATTTGGCTAATGCTCACTGACCATCGAGTGATGACAAAACACCCATGAGTGCTTGATTATAACTATGGTCTAGTAGCTCAGCATGAGTCTCTTCCTTCTTAACTTGACAATCACTTAGATAACTCAATCAATATACCTATGAGTGCTCATTAATAATTTTTACCAATTAGCTTGACATGAGTCTCTTCCTTCTTAACTCAGAAATCATTAATTGAGTAACTCGGTGGGCTTTAAGAAACTTGATCAAAACTAAACCTGAGCTAGCATGATGACCACACTGCTCATTTAGTATTTTGTCTTGCTCAACACATGTATCATTCTAGCTTTCTTGACATTGACTATGACTTGGCACATATAGATCACTCAGAACATGTAACATGCTTGGCACCTGAAGTCACTAGCTTGCTTCGCATCAACTATGCTTGCAAAGCATCAACTATGAATCAACACATATAGATCACTTGGTACATGTAACATGCTTGGTACTTGAAGTCACTGGCTTGCTTGACATCAACTGTGACTCGACACATATAGATCACTCGGCACATGTAACATGCTCAACACCTAAAGTCACTAGCTTGCTCAGCATTAACTAGGACTTGACACATATATGTCACTCAACACATGTAATACACTCAGCACTTGAACTCACTCGACACCTATAAGAATTTTGGCTTGGCACATAGATTTTACTCGACTTCTATAGGTTAATTGCCAATAGTTTCTAGAAATATTTGTAATGCTCCATGATAGCATAAGGGTTTAATGTAAAAGTTTAAATCTCATTACATCGACCATGCTCAGTTAATACTTCATGGGGTCATTAGAACAACCAGCTTTATGCCAAGTCACACTGAAACACTCGGTCAACACAAACATGGAGTCAATCAATTAGATTATAACTAAATAATACAATAATTAATGGAACCAAACATGTTCTAACAACATGACATGGTGATATTTTCCTCATGTTGGATTAATGTAAATAAAGAAGGGAAATTGGTAGGAATAAAATTTATAATTGCCTCTGTATCCTTCAAGTCACAGCCAATATTAGATAGGTTATCTACAACCCGATTGCCCTCCCTTAGGGTATGAGAGAAGGACACCTCTTCAAACTTATCAGTCATTTCCCAAACTTGTTCTAGAATATAACCAAATTTCTAGTTCTATGAATCTCTCTTGACACATTAACTAATGACACTAAAGAATCCCCCTTAGTGTGAATTTTAGCTATACTTAGTTGAGATGCCAGTTCTAACCCAGGTAAGAGTGTCATGGATTTAGCTTTATTATTAGTACCACTCAATAATTTTTGAGCCAACATACCCAACACCTATCCATTATGATCTCTTATACACACTCCAGCTCCCGATTCACTAGGATTGTCGCTTAAACAACCATCAAAATTTAACTTACAAATTCCCCTAGCAGGGGGAACCCATTTAACCATCTTTTTGTTCAGCTTCTCATAAGGACCTCCCTAAGAAATTAGTTGATAAGATGGAAAGGGTAAGGAAACACATCTATAGGTCAAAGAAATATCCCACCCTATGACAATAAGATTCTCAGAAGTTCTTCTGACATAGGCTAGAACAACTTCCCTAACTCCAACTTCTAATGTTGACAACAAATATTCGAATGTGGAGGATTGACTTTGAAAAATCAACAATATCAGATTTCCACAATCCATTTTTAATGCAAGTTCATTTTGGATTTGATTGTGTGTGTTTTAGCATCATTGTTTCAGATCACTCTCCGTAATCCATCATCAGCCGGATGAGAGAGTGCAAGATGCATAAAGAATCTCATATCATATGCAAGGCATGTGAACTATTTTATAGAATGCCTAAAAAACTATCGACAGTAACTAATATGCTTCTTCATTAATATGCCCGATACAATAAGAAAACTTGCCAACTATGCACAACAAGTTATACGCTAAAAGGAAATCATTTAGGAGATACAAAATTTGAACAACCATATGTTAAGATTCTACAATTTGTATCACTTTCCTGAGTCTAACAGTTGAGAATAACTTCATCATCCTCCCTACAATATGTTCCAATGGCCTGCACATCCACAAAAGTTCCAGCATCTCAAATTTGTAGAATATGAATTGTCACTCTCTAGGTCAGCTTGCTAAGTCACTCCCACCCAGTCACCTCAGTGAGTTGACTCTTTTAGTCAGCTCACCAAGTCTACTATTCAAGTATACATGCCAGGTTAGCTCACCAAGCCAGCCCACCAAGTCATGTTACCAAGTTGACTATTCGAGTATGCTCACAAAGTTGACTATTTAAGTTCGCTCATCAAGTCAGCCCACCAAAGTGCCTCATCAAGGTCAGTCTTTAAGTCCACTCACAAAGTTAGCTCGCCAAGTCACTGCACCAAGTCGACTCACCATCTCGCCTCACAAAGTGGACTTGCTAAGTCGGCTCACCAACTTTCCCCACCAAGTCAACTGTTCAAGTATACTCACCAAGTTGACTCTTTGAGTTCGATCATCAAGTCACCCCACCAAAGTGCCTCATCAAGGTCAATCTTTAGGTCCACTCATCGAGCTTTCTCACCAAGTTAGCTCACCATGTCGTGTCTCTAAGTGGCCTCGCTAAGTCGGCTTGCCAACTTGCCCCACCAAGTTGCCACTTTAAGCCCACTCACCAGGTTAGATCGTCAGGCTAGCTCCCCAAGTTAGCTTGCCAAGTTGACAATTGAAGTACACTTACCAAATTGACTCTCTAAGTTCACTCACCAAGTTTTCCCCCTAGGCCAACTCTCCAGGTCAGCTCACCAAGTCACCCCCACTTGCCCCACCAACTCGCCACTTTAAGTCGACTCACCATGTTATCTCGCCAGGCCTACTCCCCTAGTTAGCTCGCCAAGCTAACAATTCAAGTACGCTCACCAAGTCGACTCTTTATGTTCGCTCACCAAGTCTGCCCCCTAGGTCAACTCACCAAGTCATAAACTTATCTTATCTTGTGTAAACATGGTTGTTAAGTTTTTTTTTGCCAAGTCTTGTACTTGTGCTTATCTAGCATTGTAGGAGATGTTCATACTCTTGACTAACTTATTTGGGTCTAGAATGACCAAAAAAAACAATTCCAAACTCCTTTTTCCAATCACTTTCCAAACTAGTTGTATATTTCCTTGCAACCCTTTTTGTAATTAGCCCTCCTATGTAGGTTTTTGATCATTATATTACAAACTTTCTTAACAACCTACAAGACAAACAACAATTTAGGATACCCATTTGGATTATGTAAAGGGTTTTGCTGGTTTAGACCTTTGATACTACCTGTACAACACATTTCCCAAAAATAAGGGTTTTGTGGCTTTACAAAGATGTTTGTTGTATCCTGCAATGCTTTTGACCACTAATGTCAATAAGTCATAATATTAGTAGCAATTATGAAGCTATCTATTACTGATACTAACTCAAATAAAAACCAATGCACCAGAGAAGACCTATGAAGTATACTTAAGAGTGCCCTCAGCTATTTTTAATACATTTGAGGACATAGAGGAATAGAAAAGAAGCATAAAATAGATATCTTCACTGCTACTCATAATAAATAGAAGACATACTTAGCCATGGTTGCATGATATAATCACAATGTTACACCCATTAATAAATAGTATGAAATTCTTGCTATAACAATAATCAATATAGTCTTAATCAAAAACAATAATTAATGTTGCCTCAAAATAACCAATATTTAAGAGAATTATATGAGAGCTTCTAAAAGAAGAATGATTTTTCACCACCCACACCGCCCAATTAGCAAAAGGAAATTCAATGTAATAATGTGATCAAATTTATATAGAATGGAAATCTCTTCAGACTAAAGGCAGGCTTACGGGTTACAACAAAAAGAACCTAATGCCCACACTTATTCTCAATATGGTAGAATGAGTTGCAATCAACTCTGTTGCTCTGATAATAAAAATTCCTGGAACAGACTAAGTTACTCAAAAGTTTCACAAACATCAGATTCGGTAGCTATATAACTATTATTTAAAAGGAAAAGCTTATAATGATCCAACAACAAAATTTACAATATCTTCGTATTGATTGGTATCCATGTACATTTAAATGAAGCACAGAAAATGAAATTGGTACATATCAGAACTTCTAAAGCTGAAATGTATACATCGAGCACCAATATAATTCTAACAACCAATTCCAATGGCATACCCCCAACATCACTTGAGGAAAGGCAACAAACAATTAAGTATGCATACATCACAGACTTAGGAATTAAATTGCAATACAATAGTCCCATAGAAGAAAAACCATGCACTAAGTCGTGTCAAGAAACCTAGAAATTCCTTGTGGTAGTGGCAACACAGCAGATACAACATTCAGTTGATTTGAGAATCCATTTGCTAAAGGGTTCACTGGCTGGCCTTGACTCTGATTTGTCTGATACTGTGGTACACATTGTCACCTTTTCTGCTCCTGATTCTTGGGCTTGTCACCTGAAGGTGAACTTCCTAGCAGTCTTTGAGAAGCACTAGGTGAAGGTTGAGCCTTTTTTGCTTGATAATAATAATTGTTTTGCCTGTGCTAAGGATATCTGTTTGGGTAGGAACCATTTGTCACTGTCACCCACTGCTGAAGTTTCTGGAAAAATTCTTCTACAAGAGGAGTGGAGGAGGCATCTTTTGGTGCCTATATCGACAATCAGCTCCATTCGGAAAGATACCATGTTTATACCTATTAAACAGTAAAATTAAACATTCATTTTACAGTTGGCTGCCACCAAACACACAAGTGAAAGCCCTCATGTTGAAATTTACTGGTCTAGCAACAAGACTACCATAAGGCATGTATTGATATTCCTTTAGAGACAGTAAGAGCCACATGAAAGGCCATTTTGTAGGCATGGAAAAACTGACAAAGTAGATTCAAGACCGTAAGAGTACACACAAGGTCTAGACAATCCTAGATGCTAATTAATACATCCATGCATGCATTCTATCTATAGAATAGTGCCTTGAAAATTGGGAATTGTTTGACCTATTCTATTTGGAAATTGTTATTGCAATCCTTTCCCAAATATTCATAGATAGATAGATGAATTTTTGAACTCTAATTGCTAACTTAAAGAAAAGAAAAAGATTAAAGGAAAAATGCCAAAAAGAAGTGATTTCGATTGGCAACTAAGATAATTCCCAATGTTTTATTCATAGATTTTAATTATCAACTTGGGTTTGTGTCAATCCTTAGTTTTCCAAGGGTTTCGTCCTAGAAAAGCAGTATCTAAACTTGCAAAACAAAATTTATAGATAGATAGATTATTTTCCCAACTCCAATTGCTAACTTAAAAGGGAAAAAAAAAAGCATTTGAGGCAAAAAGCTGTGGTTTCCATCTTGGATGACAAGAAGATGTGATTTCTATTGGCAACTAAGATAATTCCAAAAGTTTTATTCAAAGATTTTAGTTATCAAAACAACACTTCCTAGTTGCCATAACATTGTAATGAAAGGCATGGTCCCACCAATCGACATAATGAGCAATTAAAATAATAATTGCCAAGACTTAAGCTTTTCAGGCTATATTTTACACCTTGACTATCCTTGGGGAGATAAAGAGTTTTTCCTATCCTTCTCTGTCAATGATGATAGCAATATTATTGGAATCATCTTGCACTTACAAATCTTTCTTCTTAAAGAGAGACACAATACAGTGCACTGAACCAAAGCATGCACTGCCCCAAGAGATGAGAACGTGAATACTGAATGTGTAATTACAAAAAATGGTTGATTGCTACAATGTCGCTTCTTAAATTACACTTGCTCACAAGTAGTCAAACTCAAGCTAAATAAACACATGACTTGTATATTATCAAAGGACAACAAACCATTCATGTCCAATATGTTTTCTACATGAGGTAACCTATTTAATCACTACACAAAATGGATTTTAATTTTTTTATGTATTGTTAATGGACTAATATAAGCTCTTGTCAGCACAGTAATGAGACTTGTTTTAGCCCCTTGCAAGCAACAACACCAAAGAGCCACACTAGAAGCCAACTGTGGAAAACTATGCCATAGCTTGGAATTTCACATTAGATATCCCTTTAGGATTTGAACTTGGATCTCCACAATGAGAACTTGACGCTTTAACACTCTAAGCTTAACCTTTGTAGTAAACGAGATGGATTTGAAAAATATTGATGTTTTAGTAATAGTTCATGCAAATATATTACTAAACATAAAAGGCTGTCATGATTTTTGTGATATAGAAGATTTCAAGATAAGCAAGATGACGTGGCATCTACCCATTTTTATCAATCAAATGATTCCACATCACTATCATGTTTAGATGTATTGAATTTTCTATCAATAAAGAGGATAAGGGAAACATGATTCTAGAAGAAGACATGTTAAGATATTATGTGCAATGGAATATTCCTATTTTCCCATCGTTGATTCTCTATTTTGCACTGGCCAACATTAATGATTGTAAGTGGTAGTTATAGAAGACCCTTACAAGGGTTACTCTAAACTATCTTAGCTATTGGTCTTGAATCAATCTGGGTTATTGGTTGTAATTGAGAGCCCTATATAAAGGCTTGCTGACTTCACTTGTCAGGGGGGACTTGTGAAATTATTGCCAAGATAATTGAAAAATCATTGAAGCTTGGTGAAGATTTGTGTTATGTGAGTGTTAGCAAGGTTTCTTATTTCTCACTTTGAATTTGTTCACGTCGAGTACTTGAATGAAAGAAATTGTCATTGATCAATGGTGAAACCTCTTATGTTCAAACCTTTTGTAACTTTTTGATTGCAAGTCATAGTGTAAAGTTAGGGTGAACTCATTCCAAGGCATAACTTCAATAGCTCCATGCAATTGATCTGCATCTTTTATGGTTTTAATGTGCATAAGTGATTTGCATAACTCACAATAGATAATAATATTTTAAGTTGGACCCAACCACTTTATTTCCAAATAGTCAACCTTAATACTATTGTAAGTCCTATGTAATATTTTAAAAGTGTGTTTTAAACTTTATTCAAAATGAGGCCTTCAGATGTAATTTTAAAGCATTTTTTAAAATGATCCTAAGGAAAACTAAAATAGAGTCTGAAGTAAAGCATCTATAAAGATAGGTCAAGACTCGGAGAAAATCATTTGATTTTGTCATCTCATTATTATATCTATTTTTGTTATTGAAGAACTCAAAGGTAAAAACTCTTGATGTTGGATATCTAGGGGACGAAACCCTCTTGGTTCCCAAATTTTGATATCTAGGGGACGAAACACACTTTTCCTCAAGATTGAAGTGAATTTCAGCTTGCTACAATGATTTATTGGAGATTGCAATTTGTGGATGATTAAAGCGATAGGCATTTGCAAGCAACATACATGTTGTTGTTCAATATTATTCCAAAGGTATCCATTGTTGACTTTTCAAAGTTTGCCAACATACATGTTGTTTTTCACCATCATTATTTGTTGGCATAAAGTTATTTGCCATTAGTGACAACACTTTTCTCACAGTATTAACCGAGTAAAGAAGAACTCAGTGTTAACCGAGTTCAGTCGGTTAACATAGAACTTAGTATTAACCGAGTTCATTCGGTTAACTAAGAATTCAGCATTAACCGAGTTCGGTTGGTTAATTAAGAACTCAATATTAACCGATTAAAGATGGATGCAGTGTTAACCGAGTTCGGTCGGTTAACATAGGACTCAGTGTTAACCGAGCTCAGTCGGTAAACAAAGAAGTTTGTTCTACCGAGTTTGTTTTGCTATTTGGCCGACTCAGTTAAATTTTGTCTACTTTTATTCAGCCGACCATTGCATCTAATTTTAACTTGGATGGTATATATATGTAATGTATTGTATCATTCTAAATGTAATATGAAGAATGTGTGCGAAAGCATGTAAGCTGAATTTTGAAGGTTTTCAGCAAGGTCAGCATTGGAGCAGAAATGTTTTATCTGTCATATCAAGGACAATCAGAGCATAGCAGATCTTATCAGCAATTAGTTGTATTCAGATCCACTGTTTCATTCTAACAGGTGAATCAGTTTTTATAAATCCTTTAACAGGGTAGACTTAACAGTCTTTGTACTAAATCTCCTAACAGAGTGCATACTTATGAAGTATGTTTCAAATCCTTTAACAAGGTGGATATAACAATCCTTTATGCTCCTAATAGGGTAGATCACCAGAAGTGATCATTGTATGCCTTAACCGGCTAACTTCCTACTGCAGTAAAGAAGATTTGTGGGTTTCATCCCCACCCCAGTTTTACTTTCTATTTTGGAAGGTTTCTGGGTCACCAAAATCTCTGTGCTTATGTGTTATGAATGTCTACATACTGCAGATTAGGTGATTAAATATTTTACTAGTTAATATGAATTGATTTAAGATTTTATGTTTACTAATTCACCCCTCCCCTCTCAGTAAACTGTTATATCTTGAATATTTCCAACAATTGGTATCAGAGCTAACTTGGTTCTCAGGACAAAGCTTGATAGCTTGAGCAAGGATCAAAGTCAATGGAGATATTCAGATTGGAGAAAGTTATAGAAAATGAAAAGTTAGATCTTGAAATGGCCATGGTTCAACTTAAAGAAGCAAAGGAACATCTTTCTCAATCCCTAAAAAGAAGAAAGGATCTTGCAAAACAAATGAATGATCATCAATATGTTGAAGTGAAGATTGAAGACCTGTTACCATCAAGCAATTCAGAAGAAGCTGACCAAGAAATCAAAGAACTTCTAGAAAAGAATGGATCTCTGCAAGAAGAGGTAAGAAAGCTTAAGAGAGAACAAGAAATATAGTCAATCAGGCTATGTGAAGCTTTGGATCAAAGAAACAAAGCACAAGAAGAACTGGAAGATAGAAGTCATGAAATCCACAATCAAACTCATCAGTATGAAGATCTCATAGACCAACTCACCAATGCAAATGAAGAAATCAGGATTCTCAGAGCACAAAATGAAAGAATAAGGAATGATTTGAACATTGAAAAGAAAATCAATGAAAGTCTACAGAATGACTTGAGATCAGAAAGACAAATCAATGAAAGCTTGGAAAATGACTTAATCTCTGAAAGGCAAGTCAATGAAAGGATGATGAAATCTCAGGTAGACGTAAATCAATTGAATGAGAAGAATCTTCAAAAACAAACAAGAAAAGCTGGTCTTGGATACAAAGAAGCTGGTGAATCCTCCAAGCAAGGTGAACAAAGGAATAAAAGATCCACTTGTAATCATTGTGGAAAGATAGGTCATACATCAAACAAATGCTGGAGCAATGGGAAAGCAAAATTCAATGGTAAGTGCTTCAACTGCAATCAGCATGGTCACAAGGAAAATGAGTGTAAAGAAAAACAAAAATTTGAAGGCAATTGTTACAAATGCAAAAAGCATGGTCACAAGGCATTCAAGTGCAAATCCAAATCATTCAATCCAGCTGAACAACTTGTCAAAGCCATATTCGGATGGGACTACAACACCTGGTGCAGATGTCACTATTGTGGAGAGTATGGACATACTGGCATGAATTGTGCCAGACATCACCTAAGGAAAAAGGACACAACTGTAAGGTGCTATACATGTACAGAACTCGGTCATATAGCCAAAAATTGCATGAATATCAAAAGAATTGAAGATGAAAAGAAAATCAAAGCAGATAACATTCGAAAGAAAATGAAGCAGCAATGGATTCCAAAATCTACCGAACAAGATAAGTCAGATAGGAGTGTCACTCAAGAGGTGGGTGACTCTACCATTTCCAATTAGTATTCATATAAGAAACATTGGAACTGCATCTTCCAAGATTTATCCTATGCAGCTCCAAAGGAAGAAGATGGATCAAATTAATATTGTAGATACACTCTGACTCCAGGACGGTTCAATACTTTACCAAGTTTGGTTGGATGTAACAAAGCTTCATTAACCGAGTAGCAGTTACCGAGTTGAGTCGGTAAGAGACTTTGCCAAGTTCGGTCAGTCACAACTAAGTTTCATTGACCATGTTGTGTCAACCGAGCAAGGTCGGTTCGTGACCTAACCGAGTAAGGTCGGTACTTCAATATTTTCTTTCGATCGCCGAGTTGATAATATCTACCGAGCTTGTGGATGACAACCTGTCATTTCTTCTGCCATCGTACCAAAACATTTATGGCAAATTTGTTATCAAAAGGGGCAAAATTTGATCTAAATTTTTACTGTGAACAAAGAGCTAAGGTATTTTCTGCAATTTCAGAGCGAGCTTAAGACATTTCCGAGCGAATTTTTCAAAAGAGCGAAAGAATCAATTCAGAATTTTTCTACACCTACCAAGTAACAATGGCATCCGGAAGTGGAAGCTCTAAGACTAAGAAAGGCTCAGAAATGATGGTTAGAGGAGAGGAATGGAAGGCACCGAACTTCAAATTAGCACCAGCTATTGCAGAATCACTGGACCCTAATGGTGCCCAATCTCAAATTCCTTCAAAGGTACTTCTTGTCAATGATATAAGATCTCATTTTAAATGCTCTATTCAAGAACTTGGAAACCTAGAAATTGATAATGCCCTAGGTGAAATGAGCATAGATGGAAACCTAAAACCTGAACATAAGCATCTTGAAACAAAAGGGTTAACCCACATTTCGCACTTGCCAAGGAAATTTCAAGTTAAATGGGTTAGGTATGTACTCAGTCAAGTTCACAATGGCCAATTGTGGTTAGAGCAACCAGTGCTCATCACAAAGAAAATGATTAACAAAATTACTGGACTCCCCATGCTGAGAAAAGCCAAGTCTACCAAAACCCTAGGTCGGGAGGAATTGCAGAAACTGACCCAAGCAGAATGGGATGGTAGGGGACTTAAGCTGAATACTATAGATGACGTCGAATTGAGATTTGGCATTCACGTCATTGCTCACAAAATCTATAGTTCAAGCCGTCCAAATAGTGTACCCTATGAAGCTGTGGATCTGGCGTACAAAATAGTGAAGAAGAATTTAGAATTTGATTTATCAGAATTACTTTTATCCCAATTCAATAAGAATATGGAAAGCATTAGAACCTCCAAGAACAATCCCTGCAAATTCGGTTCACTTTTGATTTGTTTATTCTTCTATATTCAGAAATCTTTTCCATCAAAGGGATCAGTAGTATGGAGAAAAGATATACCAATTCTTTATCAGATAAACGAGTTCATTGCAGAACTAGGTGAAAATTTTGATAGTATTTTGGATAACTATTTTGAAGAATTTAAGGAAAAGATGAATCATAGGTTCCGAATTCCACCCAAACTGGTTGAAGAATACAAGGAAGACATATGCTTCATGGTAGATTGCGACAAGGTATACATTCAGGCAGCCAGGCCTCAAGTAGCATGGGTGAAACCTCTTCCCTATGAGGTAAAAATTGACGAAGCCAGGGATATCATAGAAGCATTGGTGAATGAACCAGTAGACCCAAGGCAACCAATTTTTGGAACATATGATCAAGCTAAGGCTAGATTTGAGCTCCAAATTAAAATCCCTCGGGCCATTAGCAAAGGAAATAGAAGGATAGCCCAACTGAAGATGGAAGTTGGCTCTCTTATGATAATAGAAGGCAAAGGAGAAGATGAAGAAGAAGAAGAGGAAACTGAGTCAGACAAGGAAAAGGAGCCTCAACAAAAGAAAGGCAAGGTGATCATCACCAAACCTAAAAGGAAAGCCTCTCCAGTCTTCTCCAGGAGAACAAGACAAGGAAAGAAAGAACTTGTACTTGTTAAGCCTCCACTCACATTTGAGGATAGATTGAAGCAATTAGAAGCAGGTGCTAGCTTCACAAACTTCAAAGCATTGAAGTTTGAAACCAGAACAGAACAAGAAAAGATGCAGATTGAGGAACTGGTACTGAACAAGATGGGTAAATGGAAATACTCACCGGACCAGATAGCCTCCCAGATCTCCAAAGAACTATTGGAGAGGTTGCAAATCAGATGGGAAGCTGCAACCAAGACTATAAAAGACATCTATGAGCAGACACTGAAGAATCTCCTGCCGAGTTTCACTAATGCTGAAGTGAAAGCATCACTGAAAGATCACGAAGGCAATATGATGATTAGATTCCACACTTGTTTGATACTTGTCAAAGACATTGAGCATGTGGTAAATGATGCAACAAACATGTGGAAAAACATCTATCATCTACACAAATCCAGTGATGATACTGTTGAAATCAAGGACATTGACAACAGTGATGATGATGAAGATGATGATGATATTGAAGATATTCCAGGGGATCTTCATTCAATCATGTTAGACGTGGAAGAAGAGGCTGAGAAAGAATTAGAGGAAGAAGAACCTGAAAAAGAAATGGAGGAGAAAGAAGATGAACAAGCAAAGGTGGAAGAAGATCCAGTACAAATTGCAGCTAAAGTCATTGCATCTCTTCCACACTCTCCATCCAAAATAGTTACATCAACTATGGGAATAGCTTGTACTGGTAAGTCCTCTCAGCTCCGTGTACCATCTATGCAAGTGCCAATCACTTCATTAACCGAGCTGCAGCCACCTTCATTAACTGAGTCTCCATCAGTCTCTACAGTAAGTTCATCATGCACATCAACCTCTACTGCAGAATGTATAATAAGTGTACCTACAGATACTACAATTTTGACTTCTCTTAATCAAATTTTGGCAACTATTAGCTCTTCCACTCCATCCTGTACAGCAACATCAATTTTTGATACCATTTGCACATCTCTTAGTCTTCCTTTACATAGTCCTATTCCAGTCTTATCAGCCAGCCCTGCCTCATCAACTATAGTCTCAGTTCACAAGGGTCAAGATGAAGTCTTTGCTGGAAAAGCAAAAAGATACATGTTTTCCAGCAAGACACTGGATGAGGAAATTGATTTGGATAAGGACATTATCCTTCCTAAAATAGATCTTGATACAGCATCAGTTGATGAAATGAGAATGCTCAGTCAACTATTAGAGCAGAAGGCTAGGCAGAAACAGCTACGGCATGAAAGAGATCTGGAATATAGCATCATTGAGAGTGCTAAAAATATTATAATAGAGGCTATAGGTGTTGAAGTAGATTCTACTCAACACATTTTGATTCAGTTGGAAGAGGTTGTAAACAAATTCAATGAGGATACCTCCGGCCAAGAAAAGTTGATTGAAACGACAGAGAAGAAATTTGACAATAAGGTGCTTGAGCACATTGCTCAGCATATTGCATTAAATCAGGTAGAATTGTCTACAATTTTGAATAATTTTGAGAATTCTTTTAATAATGTAACTTCACTTTTTGGAAAACTCTGTGATGTTACTAAGTATACCAAGGATATAAAAGAAAAGTTGAATAAAATTGATGAGGATATGAAGGTCAGTGCCCAAGTGCTGCAATCTGACCTCAGTACAAGTTCATCCCATCATCATAAAATAAGATTTTTGTCAGAGAAACAGGCAGAATTGCTGCGAGAGGAAGCAAGAATTAGGTCTACTCTCATAGATATCCAGAATATGATTCTTCCTATCATGACTTCAATGCAAAAGCATATTGCTCATTCCAGAACATTGATTCATGACAACAATTTCTCAGTTGCAGATCATATGATTGAACTTTCTACAGAAATTCAAATTGCACTCTCCTCCAGCAAAATTTTGCAAGAAAATTGGGATAAGACTTTGGCTCTTATTCTCAAGGTACATTTAAAATTTCTCTCTCATTTTGAAATCTCAGTGTAAATATATGTTATTTGGCATTATTGTCAAAAAGGGGGAGACAGAACTTCAGAACTTCAGAGCTATCCATGCAAAGATATATGTATTGATCTGTAAATACTGTGCATATTGTATGGGGGAGACAAACATCTAATAAGATCTACAATTTTGGAAACTTTTTGAAATGTATGTCAATTTCTGTACACAAACTTTGATACATAATTGTTTTTGTCACTAATGCCAAAGGGGGAGATTGTTGGCATAAAGTTATTTGCCATTAGTGACAACACTTTTCTCACAGTATTAACCGAATAAAGAAGAACTCAGTGTTAACCGAGTTCAGTCGGTTAACATAGAACTTAGTATTAACCGAGTTCAATCGGTTAACTAAGAACTCAGCATTAACCGAGTTCGGTCGGTTAATTAAGAACTCAATATTAACCGAGTAAAGACGAATGCAGTGTTAACAGAGTTCGTTCGGTTAACATAGGACTCAGTGTTAACCGAGCTCAGTCGGTAAACAAAGAAGTTTGTTCTACCGAGTTTGTTTTGCTATTTGGCCGACTCAGTTAAATTTTTTCTACTTTTATTCAGCCGACCATTGCATGTAATTTTAACTTGGATGGTATATATATGTAATGTATTGTATCATTCTAAATGTAATGTGAAGAATGTGTGCGAAAGCATGTAAGCTGAATTTTGAAGGTTTTCAGCAAGGTCAACATTGGAGCAAAAATGTTTTATCTGTCATATCAAGGACAATCAGAGCATAGCGGATCTTATCAGCAATCAGTTGTATTCAGATCCACTGTTTCATTCTAACAAGTGAATCAGTTTTTATAAATCCTTTAATAGGGTAGACTTAACAGTCTTTGTACTAAATCTCCTAACAGAGTGCATACTTATGAAGTATGTTTCAAATCCTTTAACAAGGTGGATATAACAATCCTTTATGCTCCTAACAGGGCAGATCACCAGAAGTGATCATTGTATGCCTTAACCGGCTAACTTCCTACTGCAGTAAAGAAGATTTGTGGGTTTCATCCCCACCCCAGTTTTACTTTCTATTTTGGAAGGTTTCTGGGTCACCAAAATCTCTGTGCTTATGTGTTATGAATGTCTACATACTGCAGATTAGGTGATTAAATATTTTACTGGTTAATATGAATTGATTTAAGATTTTATGTTTACTGATTCACCCCTCCCCTCTCAGTAAACTGTTATATCTTGAATATTTCCAACCATCATTATTGACTATATTTGGAAGTACCAACATCATATCAAGGATTGCCTAGCAATCTGGGGTGATAGTAATGTTGGGCTACGGTTGGAATCAGAAAAATAAGTTCAGATCTGCATGTTTCAAGGTCATTCTCAATCATGGAAGTCACTAACATATGGTTTCAAACCTTGTAAATTGTTCTGCTAGCACAATAAGATTAACATTTATTGTGTGTTCTCTATCCACAGCCAATAATCAATATGATACACTATCTGTACAATTGTACAACATGTAGTGAGTGGACACTAATCATATACAATCCTCAAATTGTGTTTCTAATTCATTTCATCAACACTTGTAAAAATTCCAACAACTACAATTATGTACAGATCAGCTTCAAACCCTAGGGTTTATATCTATTATATTTTGATGTGAAACATCACTGTCATAATTATTCCAAGCTCTTCATGATTCAAATAGTTAGCATGTAACCCAGGTCTTAAGATTGGATACTACTGTAAGAAATCACTCATGGGAACATAGTAACAAGACCAAAGGAATGTGCAAACAATATGAAAGCTCAAGAGATAATAGTTTTGAATTTTTATTATTCTCCACTATAGAAGAGCTCGTACAACATTTAATCTACCTGAAACCATGAAGGAGCAATCACTGACTGTATCCCAAGAAACTAATCTATGCTTACATTACTAACAAAAGTTACCAACACAAACAAATGATAAAGAGAACCTGGTATAAATCGCAGATAATAGAGGAACTATGCTGCTATTTACGAAATGTCTTTAATGATCTTAGTTTGGGGCTTCTAACTCCTAGTTACTCCAACGTGCACCATCTACTGTTAATCTATCATAGCGTGGTGTCTTTGACCTGTGAAATCTTTGCAACTGAAGCTATTTGTACAGTGTGTCTCTTAGAGAAGCTTGGAGTGTCGGCCAACTAGTACTCTCTCTTTCTCCTTCACACACCACCCTTTTAATGCTACAAGGTTCTGGTACTGTACATGACTAATGAAAAGTTTCTTTGTGGAAAATACTTCTTGTCCTTGGAATGATTTGGAAGAAAGTTTCTTTACTACCACTATAGTTCCATCATGAAGTACCCCCTACATTGAGAAAATACATGAAGAAAATAATTAAAACATCAAACAATACTAACAATAGAAGCTACAAAATTAAAACATCAAACAATACTAACATAAGGCAGGGATAAAAGATAGTGGAACCACATTGAGGTTGAGGATTGGGGAGAAGGATTCAAGATACAAATAAACAATAGAGAACATAACTTGTAGTGAGTCACCATAAATATGGCAGTGAAATTAGACAAATGTAGCGCTCGGCTTGGTAACAATCAAAGACTACTGACAAAGAGGCAACTAAATTGGTCCAAACACTAGAAAAACACAAGGAGTTGTCTCCAACCAAATTTGCAGACAATTAACCACTGATTTTAGTCAATAAGGATTAAATCCTTAAGTCCTTGCACCAAGATAGCTCTCCAGGTCATCTCACCAAGTCAACTCACCATCTCGTCTCACCAAGTTGGCTTCTCTATGTAGGCTCACCAATCTGCCTCACCAAGTCGCCTCTTTAAGGCCGCTGACAATGTCCCAAAGTAATGGTCTATTCCTTCTAATAAAATCAACTTTGCCACTTGGTATTAGGAGATGATTTCATAAAATTTATCTATGAACCAAAATTGTGATAACATGACAAAATAATTAGCTCCTCTGACTGGTTTGGAAAATTTAATTAAAACTCCTTATACAAAAATAAATTTTATAATCAAAATCTACAAATCACGTGTATTTGTTCATTGAGATTTTCCAATTAGAATATGCTCAAGAATGAGCATTTACAACTATTAAAAATATCACTAGCCCATGTTAAGCATAATGATCACAGTATTCAGAAAATTGTCAAAGGTGGGGTTGTGTAATAGACTACTTGGGTTGGGAATTCATTAAAGATGATAAATTTGCAATAATGCATTAAACATTGGAACCTCTAATTATTTTCTTCTTTGGAAGGTGAAAAGATCTAGCAAGTGACCTTAACATAAACCTGCAACAAGATTATCCATCAGCACATTTTATCAACATTAGTTAGGATGAAACATAAAATAGGGTTTGAGTTACTTTATTGGGTTTTGATCTAACTTACATGAAAGTGCATCTATTTGAAATCTTATCTTCATCTACAAGCTTGAAATACCCAAAACTCCCAATGTATCTGTGCTTTCTATAATTATTATAAACTTTGGTATATATAGAAGTGGTGATGTGACCAGGCTGATGAGGATTCAATGGCCGTAGTCCAGGGGGACACCAAATCTTTGAGAAGACCCAAAGATGATATCCACCCCAAATTGTTTTGTGTTGGTCTCATTTTTAGCTTGTTGCATGTTTCCCCAATAAGAATTTTTGTTTCCTCCCATTATGACTCTAGTGCCCATCGGATAATGCATTGGTTTCTGGGAGATCCTGGGTTCATTCTTTACTTCCTTCACAGTCCTTGACCCCAATTAGAATTAGTTGTTGCCTTGTTTTTTGAAGACACCAAAAATTAAAAATTTTCAAGTCATTTTCCCTCTGTATGGGGAATTTTATCAAAAATCTTAACTTTCACACTTATCCAACCTCAAACCTTAACTTTCACATGTTTGGAGCATTGATCAAATTGGTACACTTGAGATCGTTGCTTGGCAATCCTTGGCGAAGGAAGCCTCATTCCTTTAATTGTGAACTTATTGGTTGGTTGCAGACTAGCCACAACACTCTGTAGTTTGCCATAATATTAGAGAGTTGGCAAGTTCTTCTTGGCCAAGGCAGGGAGAGTTCATAGTCTCAGACTCTTGCAGGCTTCTTCCAGCCACTTCTGAGGCAATCTAGACTGAGACATTACTCAAAATTCATGCTAAGACTATAGACCAATCCTATGCTTTGAATAGAGTGTTGAAATTGGCAATATCAGAATGTATTTCACAAATTCATGTTATGGGCAGCAGTAGTCATGGATCATTTTAGACCTACCACATGCGAAGTGTCCATTTTATGTTAGTTTGAGCTTCACTTGGTTTCAAGAATACTATAATATTCTCTACTTAACAATGCCAACCACATGAAGGTGGAAGCTCATCTGGCCTCACCCCCCTCCCCCTAACATCAATCTAAAGTACCCATTACCATCTAATTACATACTTCATTTATTCATTCATCCATTTATGAACTATAACATTCAATCAATACAATCACATAACATTCATTAATATGATATAAAATTCATTAATACACAATATTAATCAAGACTTCATTAAGACATAACAATATTCATTTAAATAAAATAAAAATCAGTATTAATACGCATCATTCATACATAATTACTTGAAACAAAGTTCTTTCATTATCCAACAAGGTTTATCAAACAAGATTTTTAAAACATCATTTCTTCTTTGTATTTTTCTGAGCTCTCTTAAGAAAAGTGTTGATAGGAGCATCCATATTTGCATAATTCTCCTCCTCTTCTGGCACATTTAATGTCAAATTATGATTTCTCCTTCTCTTTGCAGGAGTAGGAGGTTGTTGCACTAAAGGGGGCTCTGTTGCAAGAACAAGTGAATGGGATAAATTGGCATACTCTTTTGCTTTTTTTAACTGTTACTAGTCTATAATTAAGTGCTAGTACAACATAAAATGCATTTTTCTTACCTGACAATGCCACATCATGTACATTAACATTTTGATCCGTTGCCACGTCAACATGTTGAACACTTGGAACATGTTCCACTCCTTCGGCATGATGTTGAACATGCTTTGAAATATTCAAAAAAAGGATACACGTCATTGCAATTGAAGATGTTAAATTGTATTCATAATTGCATAGTTAATTTCCAATAGAAAATTAATACGTCCACAACTATAATGCACATTATGGCCTTCGTCACGAGCAGGTTCTATAGTAGGATGTGAAGGCTGCAATAAAATTTTATGCACATTGTTATGCAGTCAATTTACGTTCAAAACTAATACCAAAAAAGAAAAGGATCAACTATTCAATTTCATTTACTTTTCATCTAACCAATTTACCTGCGAGATATCATTTGGTGAACTGGATTCTTGGGCAAGGCTTACAGATTCTTTGCGTAGGCATGCAGCCACGACTTTATAGCCTTCCTTCAAGGCAAGTTTTGTATCTTCATCTGTGACCTCCACATTGAATTCTGTGCCCTATATTTTTTGCTTAATATCATTAGTTTTGTATGTATGGTTTCACTAGACAAAATTGTTTGCAACATTATATTTAAAAAAATTATTTCATATCATTGCTCCTACTTACAACTCGAGAGTAGAGATTCATATAGACACCAAAGCCAGTTTGTGTTGGCCAAACTTTTCTAGTCTCGCTTTTGTAGCCATGGATGTATCCTGCAATCTATGAACAATTTCAAACATCTTAGATTATATATTTACAAATATGAATAATTAGTGCATGATTACAATGTACTTAATACTATCATGACATACCTCTTTTTGCACTATGTTGCTTCATTATCTCTATCTTCACATAGCCTTTTCTCCTTTGCATCTTCTACTATTTCATTCCACTCCATTGGTGGAATCATAGCAGGACGATCGTACTTTGGGTTATCCTTAAGAGCCTTTCTATATTGATCCCTCACAGTCTTTATATGCTTTGCTACTCTTTTCAGAAGTAGGCCATTGTCAAAAATGTTTTTTCCAAATTTCTCGTCAAAAGATGCAATGAGCTAATTTTTTAATTCCACGGCTTGTAAATTCCACCTTTTTAAAAACAAATAGATTGTTAGATCAATAACTTTAATATATTACAATAACTGGAAGGAAAGAAAAATTATCTAGGAATGATATGAAACTACGTACCTTTTATGTATGGTGGGTCTGAATAGTCTCAATGTCATATGAAAAAGATGGTCAAAGAAAACATTATTACCTACAAAAACATAAAGGATTTATCAGTCCAAAATGAGTAATATAAAAATAAATTAAATTTAAACTTTAAATAAAAACAATTTTAAAGCACCTGGAAGCTTTCGTTCTTTTAACGGAAACATAGTTTTCTTATTCAGCAATAATGTCCCTTCATATGAACCAGTACTAATCACATGAACTACTCCAAGAAATGGATCAGCTTCAATAGTACTGCTCTCTACTAGTCTATCAACTAAAACATCATGACAATTAAAGCAGACATCAAATGAATTAAAGCACACTTATGGATATATTCAAATTGAAGAAATTGACTAGCAAAAATGTTTTTTCCTCGCATTCCATTAAGGATTGCATGTCCTAGACTACATGTCCTATTTTTAACAATCAGATTTTGCAATAGTTTATAAGGATTTTATGAGTAGTTAGTTCAGAAGAGTTCATCTCTCATGAATGGAACATATAGCAATCATTGCATCTAAGCAGGGTCTTCACACGAATGCCAAATATGTATGTATGCATGGTGTGTGTATGCATGTGTTTGTGTGTATGTAGGCTTCTATAGACATCATTTAAGCACTGATATGCTACTTCATTGTTCATCAACTTGTACAAATGCATTACAAAATATAGCAAAACAAGGTTTTACCAATTTTAGTGGGCATAGATGAGGATGTCTGCATGCCCCTTGTTGCTGATGATGCACTAGGCAATAGTGGACTGGCAACTAAAGGAGGAGTCTGCACTTCATCATGAGCTAAAGAATAAAATATTGTTAGCAAAGACATTTGCAATGGATAAATATCAAATGGAATACTAGCTACAAATGTCCAAAAAAAAAGAGTAAGTGTTATAATGTTGATGAAAACAAATAAAGTGCTACTTACATGAAGGTTGTGTGCAACGACCATCACCATGTTCACCATGTGATGTCACAAATGGCACAAATGTCTATCCAAGTACACATAAAATTAGAGATCATGATCCATAAGATAGTATAAAATATTCATATCTATTGAACTTCTATTATTGTTTTGGCTGAATTATTGCTTACCTGCAAAGATTGGATTCTACGGCCCAATTCTGTTCTCAATGCCTCTTTCTCCTCACTTCTATCAGCCTTGATGATAATGTTCACAAGTTCATCAGAGTATCTTTTCTTGATTTTCTGGGTGATAAACACAGGGTCAGTACTAAGGGCAATGTTATGTAGATATGAAGCCTGTATTTCAGATCGCATTTGATAAGTGGCCATTCTAGCTTTTCCCTATCATTTGTGACATCAAATATCAGTAAAATTTCATCAAAACAACTCCAAAGCCATAAAGAAAAGAAAATAATAATATGACATTTGTTTCCATATTAACATTAAAATTTACAATATTTAATGTTTACATGTACTGAAGGTGTCTGAGATGGTGCATCTATATCGCCTTGTGAAAAAAATTAGTAAGTCTTAGAAATCAGTAGCAAAATTAAAGTAATACACTTACCAAAAAAAATATTAATAATAAAGTAGATTGTATATGTAAATCATTTGTCTTAAGTTAAAAATTTAGTGTAACTAATGTGTATATTTAAAAAAATATTTGACATGTTCTACTTAATGTTTATATGTGCACATATGGTTTAGAAAAAAAATTTTGGTCGTACAAGACCCCATCATAGTTGACATTGATCCTAGTTGGACATTTCATTGATCATCATGATCTTCATCCATGTCATCATCATCATCATCATCACCATCATCGTACTTGTCACTTTGATCATCGTTGTCACCATCACCATCTTCATCACCATCATCATCATCTTTGTCACCATCATCATCATGACCATTATCGCCATCATCATCACCATGATCATGATTGTCATCAACATCATCATCATCATTATCACCATTATCATCAGCATGACTAAAATCATCACCATCTTCTTCATCTTCATCACTGGGTAATTTTTGTTCCTAATAATCATTTACTTCCTCTTCTACTTCTTCAATTTCTTCTTCTTCGATCACATTATACTTTATCGGCCTTCCTCTTGGGTCATGTCTAACAGAAAATGACCAACCTAGTTTGTGTCGAACACCAAAATAAAAAACTTGCTCACATTGGCTTGGAAGAACATAGGGCTCATCTCCAACTGGCTCAAATGACCTTGTATTAATCATAGTAAATCCACTATCCTGTTCAATAATAGTCCTATCAGGATCATTTTGATTCAGTCGTAACCTAAACCATTTGATGACAAATAGAACTATTTTGAATGAATTAAAGTCGCACTCAAGTATATCATCCAAAATGCCATAGTGTCAATTTTTAGATTGTTGAGGATGTATGTCAGTTCTAGATGAAATATTGGTGACTGCAAAGACACCACTTATCCCAAAATCACATGTTTTCTTCGTTTCATCTAACTTTTTTGTGTGAAATTTACAGCCATGGTAGTACATAGCTTTGTGGTGTTTGACCTGCAATTATTCAAACATGTCAAGATTATTTGCATCGATTTGTGACTTGATATTAAACTTATGTGTGAGGATTAGTAATCTTATGCATACCTTTGTATCTCTTAAGCCATATATTAGCTCAAGTACCATTTGTGTAACATTGGGATCTCCATTACGATGAGCTTCTTTAACCAATGATACAACACCATCCCATGTTAATGAGCGACCATTTTCTTGAGACTGTTCAATCCATAGTATCATCCAATCAAGATTGTTTGCAATATACAAGTGTAGTGCATCCCACTCACGAGAAACTCTAAAGAAAACAATTGCACTAGTTACAAACAACTTATATATATTGATGTTGAATAATAATTTTTAAAATTAAAAAAAAAAACTTATAATTACCTCTCAACCTCCTCATTCTACCTTTCCCCGTCAAGTACTCCCCTTCAAATTTGTCATTAGAGCTGGGATCCCAAATGTGATCTACATAGATATCTGCTGCAAACTTTGGAAGATATTCAGTAATGTACACCATGGTCTGGTATATCATATATCCCTCTATCATAGAACCCTCAGGATGTGCTCTTTGTCGAACCAAGCCCTTCATAAATTTCAAGTGCCTCTCAACCATCCACATTGATCTAGCTTGTACAGGTCCACACAATTCAATCTCCTCAACTTGATGTATGTGGTAGTGTTCTTGAGCATTAAAAAAGGTTGGAGGTAAACACTTTTGCATTTCACGCATAAGCAATGGAATTTTTCTCTTCCAATATTTTATATCTTTTTTGTCAATTTCTTTAGATGATAACCACCTAAAAGAGATTCAACATGCAAAACAAGATAAACGAGATTTCAAATAAAATTTTACAATAGATTTAAGAGAAAAAGCTACAAATCTAAGAAAAATCACTTCTAACCTCGTGTATTTTCCAAGATCATATATAATTTGTTTAATACTATTGTCAAACTATTGTGTAAGGGATAGAGGTAGGACAAACTACAATCATTAAAAATGATCATTTCAATATATTATTAAATAATGCAATAGGTAGTACATTCAATCTTACAAATATACTATAAATAGAGAACATGACTTACCTTGACAAAGGTATGCCAATCATGTGTTTTCAACCCTGGCCCAAAATCACTTTTCTTTGATAGAAGAGTGCTTATATTTGCAACAAATCCTGTTGGAAATTTTTCTCTTTTTATGACTCCTTTTAATGCATCACTTTGTTGCTTCGTTAATAACCAAGGAAGGGCACTTGTATTTATGCAGTCTCCATTGCTATTTGATTCAATGGAAGCTTTTAGTGCATGATTGGATTCATAAATGTTAGTACAGATTTTGGCAATTTTTTCTCTATCACGCCTTCCATCCAACATTTTCCATAGTGTCTCTGTTACATTCTTTCCAATATGCATAGCATCAAACAAATGCGCAATTGGGAGATCCTTGTAGTATGGTAACCTACTAAATTGAGTAGGATAACTTTTCATTCCTCTAGGAAGTTGGTCATTGATGCCTTGACGACCTTCACAAGCATCAATTACAACATTAGTAAATATAAGACAATATCAAAATACAAATTTTAAACTTTGGATGACAAATTGGATATTACCTCGACAATTTAGTCGGTCATATTCCAACTTCCATAAATGAGGTGTCATTCTTTGTGGCCTTGATGATGTCTCTTCTTTTCCATTGAAAAGATGTTTTTCAGCAATTCAATACCTATGATTATTGTGGAGAAAGTGTCTAAAATCATCAAACACCTACTTTCTTAAAGTTTTCGAATGACGAGATTTCATCTTCGGACCACAAACTAGACATGCAAATTATCCCTTTGTCTAAAGACCTAAAAGATCATGTAGAAGTGGATCATGCACAATTATCATGCACAACTTAAACATTTTATAGTAATGTGTAAGAAATATAACAGACCAAAAATATGTTTAAGTTATATTGATGAGTTGTTTAAGTTGTTCATATCTTTAATTTGGTATTTACCTATCAATTGAATGAACATAAACATTACATTATTATTATGACCATTTTCATGCACTATTTATAAATTAATTTAGATAACTATAAAATGAAAAAAAATACCTGGAACAACCATTGACAACATTATTTGCTCCCTCTTTATGGACATCCAAGGAGGAATATTATTGTTAATAACAAAAATAGGCCACACTGAGTAAACAGATCTCATATCTCCATATGGATTGACACCATCTGCTGCCAATGAAAGCTTCAGATTACGAGGTTCTTCTTTAAAATGTGACCATGTTTCTTCTATCTTTTTAAATGTAGAACCATCGGTAGGCATTCACATAATGTCATCCTGACTTCTATTGCATGCATGGTAATCCATAAATTGTGCCGAGCTAGCACACCTTAATAAGCATTGAAGACGTGGAATAATGGGAATGTACCGAAGAACCTTGTGAGGCACTTTTTTTGTTATTTGATCTGACCAATATCTACTACTATGACAATTAGGGCATTCTGTTGCAAATTCATGTTGTTTATGATATAGAATGTGATCATTGGGACATGCATGTATTGTTTGATACTTCATTCCAATCTGATCCATAATGTTAGATAATTCTCGGTACGAACGAGGCAAAATGTTTAATGGTGGTAACAAAAACTCACTAGTCAACCTACAACAACAAATATACATTTTTAATATAATGAATAGTAATTGTATGCTAACATTGAAGATGACCAAAATGACATACCTTAGCATACATGACATTACTACATTAGATATACCATTCATAACCTTTAAGTTCACCAACAACACTATAGTCGAGAGCAGAGTTGTTTGGGAGCCTTCATATAAGGGCTCGTGTGCCTTCTCAAGTAAAGGTATATCAAGACCATCTTCATCATCATTATCAGATTTGCTAGTACCATCATTGAGAGCCTCTTCATCACCTGCCCCAATACCATCTTCTTCAATCATGTCCTCTGGCACATTATCATCTTCTTCCATGAGAGTGTTATCCTTAGCTTGGATATTCACACCTCCATGTTCCTCCAATATGAAATCCACATTCAACAATGGACAAAAATAATGGCCCCCTTCAACATGACCATGTTTCCTACAATGACTCTAGGCTATTGTGATTAGAATTCTTCAAGTCTTTAACCCTTTACACTTTTTGCAAGGACAATAACATTTATTAGGTTTTCTTCAAAACTGAGCCCACAATGCAGCCATTGTCTCATTTTGTTCAGCATTCATATTGTCAAGTGTGGTCTTTCTTCACAGGAAAATATATCTGCAAATAAATTGGAAATTTTGTGATTAATGTTTATATCTGCTCATATGGTTTTTCTTGATTATTGTTTTCAAATTTAACTAAAATGATCCTATAATTTCTAGAAGGCATAGATGTTTGCAAAATGTGGATTTATAGACAATGTATGTTAATTATTTCCATCTGAAAGAGTATGTTAATTATAGATGGATAACTTATCAAAAAAATCAAAATGTTGAATACAAAATATCTACACAAAAAATATCCAGCAGTGTAGCTACAAATATTAGAATTGCTATAATCTGACACATTTAAACCTAGAATACATTGACTACAATTGCATTCAAAATAGTGAAATATTTCAACGCATCCTTGGTCTTTTGGTGAAGTTTAAAGTTGAAATCATCCATAATGTAAAAAAGAAAATAATAAGTGATTTTCTTCTTATGATAAGTTTGAAGTACTCACATTTATTTTAGTTATCTCTAAAATCATTTATTTTTTGGAGATCTCCCTATGTTCAAATGATTTCATATGGAATGTGGGGATGCCAGCTGGTGGCCCTAAAAATCTATGGCATTAGATATTACAGGGCTCATATGATCAGCATTAAACATTAAATGATTAAGAAATAAATGATTGAGCAAAGCCATTGGATTAAACTAAAATGTTTGTGTTTGTAATGAAGAAAAGAAACATGCACCCACATGCTTCGGCTAATTATGTACCAACAAATGCTTTGGTAACTTAGCACTACCACATGTGATACAAAGGTGACATTATTTGTGATCTGCTTGGTTTGTTCAAGGGATTTCAAATAGAGATGAAATATATGCATACAATACCTAGGTTAGTTTTGGAGAAGTATATAGATATAAATTGCTTTATGGTTGAAACTAATTTGGCATGCATGGAGGTTATCGATCCTAGAGAGATATTTATTCACCATTCTTGGTTATGAGGTTAGCCAAGAATTTATTGAAAAACATGCTGAGGTTATGTTGGTCTCATCTAGAGATAAGGAAGCATAAATATGGGGACTTATAACGAGAAATTTAGACAAGGGATTAATTATACAAATGATCTAGAAAAATGAAGGTAGAGAAATTTGTGGAAAATAATAGAAAAAAGGAGGGCATTATCAAAGAATAATAGGAAGTGATGAAGAAGGGAAGAAAAGTTTCAATAAAGGTTCAATTGGGAAGCACAAGCATAAAACCAATCAAGGACAACATTACGAAGAGTGTAGAGGTGGTAGACACACCTAATATTTTGGCAATAAAAGTTGAGGTTACTCCTCAACCTCACAAGGTTACAAGGAGATCGGACTCCTCCTACTGCTAAGCTAGAAAAACTAGCTAAATAGGGACCTACAAGAGGTACAAGTAAGAAGGCAAAGGCATAATGATACAGGGGCATCCAGAGATTCCAATTATTTTCAAGATCTAGGATTCTAATGCACTTTAAATGATTATTTTAATAATGTTGGGATGAGTCTTAGTTTTATATAGTTAATTTAATGATGTAATTGGGAGTTATAAGTTAAGAGTTTTGAATAAACTCCAAGATACTTTACTAGTATCTTTAATATATTTAGAATTATAATGAGTCAGGTGTGGGAAGTTAAAAGTCAGTTTTAAGAATTAGTTATTGGGTTACCTTCTTTTGAATATCTTTAGATATATGTAACTAAAGAAACCCGAGAGGAATATATATAATTTTTCTGAATAGTAGTAGTATGAGAAGATTTGAGAATCAAGGAAAGTGGAGAAACAATGTAATCAGGAATGAAATAATGGTAGAATTTAATTCTGTTCAGATCTTTTGTTTCTTCATTGTTCTTATGCACATTTCTATCTTCTTAAATTTTTGAATCATCATAGATGGAGTAAACAAATTTTATGGAACTATATTGTATTCAAAACCTGCACTAATTGCTATTTGGTTTGAAGATACTAAAGCTATCTATAATTTCTCTGTTCTTACCTTGGTGGCTGGTCATGATGAGTATGAAATGGTTTAACAATACTTTAAATGAGAGTTGTGATTGAAGTCATCACCAATTACAATACAATTTCAAAGATCTCAATTTTGTTTTGCTCCAAGTCAATTCTTGGTATTGGTTATTGGTTTCAAGAAGTTAAATGTTTGAATATGAAATTGTGGTATGATTTATGATACCGGTTTGTTTTTCAAGATTTGGTTTTAGTTCTACATCGGATTTAAATAGTCCCAATTTGGGAATAGTAACAGTCTAGTGTGATACATCGGGTTTCTCTTTAAAATTGATTAAGCAATGATTAAGTCTTAAACATTCTTATGCATTGAAACTCAAAACAATTCCAAAAAAACTGGTCTATGCATATTGGATTGAGTGTAGCCAGATAATGGAAGATGGTTGAATGTTGCCGAGAGACTTGTTGCCACAGTCACAATTAAAAAGGGAACAAATATCATTTGTAATTCATATGGATGTTAGACTGTATTGAAGGAATTTTTAGATTGGTCACAATATGTAAATTGAATGTGTGTTTGTAATGATAGTGACGCCATTCAGAGGGACCCAAGAGCAATCCATTTTGCAGAGGTATGTCATTGAAGAAGCCATGCCATTGAAAATCTTAATGGTTATATTATACTAATAGAATTATAGGACATAAAGAATTTGAAATGACTTCACTGAAAGAGTTTATTGTTTGATGAGAAACAATTATAGAAAGATGTTCTATGTAGTTAGTTGCATTACAATCTATTTATTGTCATTTAGTCCATTTAAATTTTGACTACTCGAAGTTCAAAATATTTTAAGTCTCAATTCAACATTTGGAAAAGGAGTGAGACAATTAAGCTATTATATTGTATTGGAGACATTATTGTCATCAGAAAATTAAAAGTTCTTGTGAATCTCTACTTGATTTTTGCAAAGAAGAATAATGAAACATGCAAATTTGAATCACTGAGTAGATTCTCTGCATCACATAAGGCCCAAGACCCAAGAAAGCTAAGGTCATAGAACAAAAGAAGATAGATAAAGGTAGGAAATTTTTAAGTTAAAATATGAAAATGAGGAAGAAGAAGAAAAAACATGAAAAATCACACAAACTAACATTGAAGAGAAAAAAAGAAAAGAAATGGAAATTGGATTTCAAAAATATAATTGCAAGGATTAAGAATGAACGAAAACTGGATCAAACCCCAAGATGTAACTAATGATGTTAATTAGTTCTATAAAAATATTAGAAAACCTATAGGGAACATAACCTATGGTTGGATCATAACCTACAACATATCACATTTACCATTGAGCCTATGCAACCTACAAGGAACATTGGAAATTACTTGTGTGGTCTTACTTGCAACCTTAGCATGCATGGAATTTTGATCAAGAGAGGATAAGATACTCCAATATTTTATTCTACTGTTAATATGGTCATAAAAAACACATCAACACTCCCCACATACAATGATTTTACAGTCTAGATTATTGTCTAGCATATTTGTTGTTGAGGAGTTCTCCGTCCTAGTTATGTTTTAGTGAAGATATCTATATATTTTAAATATATCAACATTCTTGAAACTTTCTGTGTAATAACTTGGTAGTCATCCCGTGAGAGTTGAAGTTATATTGATGTAAGATATGCTTGGCTGGATACTACTAGATTAGGGTTTTTTTCCTGTATCGAGGACTATCATATGTTTACTGCCCTAAACTCCACCACCATTTAAATTTAAGTAAGAAGGATGCCCCTTGTGGTCTATAGAAGAATGCCATATTAACCTTCTCCATGTTTAAAATTTTATAGAAAATCATTTATTGCAAGTGCCAATAACCTTGAACAACTACATTAGATTTCTCCATGTTCAGAGGTTGTTGCTTTGTAGTGTTCTGATTCTATGGATTGTTGGCTTTTTTGGTCTAGTCCTATCTCACTGTACATTCCCTAGTCTAGTTCCATGGTTGAAACTAAGTGTTTCCTCTTCTAAAGGGCTTATAGAGAATCTAGTCACATAGATATGCCTGCGAATAAGGAAAGTGTTGGTTTGGGGCCTTCGATTTTGTTTTTCTCACTTCTATCTATAGATATAGGTGGTTTACTGATAGAAGTGAATGTTATCAAATTATTTGTGTTCTTGAAGACATGAAATGGGTTTCCAAGAGAGTTATTTACTATATTTTCCTATATCTTAAAGAGTATTTCCATTTCCTCCATTTCTAAGTCTCCAAGGATAGAAATAGAAATGATAAGACCATAGTTGATGCCGTTATTAACATAACATAAAAGCTAACAGATTAAAGTGTAAATATTTAGTGATACAATAAATGCTACAAAAACTTTAAAATGTGTAATTGTATGAGTTAGTGCCAAGCAATTGATTTGATCCTCAAGACATTCCTAGAACTATTGAAAATTGTAGCCTAGTCATGAAATTTATGAGAAGAATTTACCAGTATCAAGAGGTATCAGTAAAAGATGCAATTGCATCCATTTCCTATTTTAAAACAAGAGCATCAAAAAAATTATCCAAGCCTTCACCCTACATTATATCTTCAATAGGATGATGAGTTATCCCAACTCGGTGATCTGTTACATATAGCCGGACCCACTCTAGGGTCTGACCAATTGCTCTACATTGATGGGTTGATTTGAGATCATAAAAATGTTTTTATCTAATGAAAGAGGATTCTCTACACATATTAAAAGAGACAAAACACATGACTACACTGGCAAGGGTCTGTAACTTTATCAGTATTAAGTGATCTAGCATGAATGCCACCAGCATCAATGTGAAGAGGTTCAAACTTGTGAGCACATTGGATAAACAAGGGTACAATTGATGTAGATAAGTTTAATTTGTGAATAGAATCTATATTGAAGAAAATGGGGTACATGATTATTGTATCAGTTTACACAAACTCTAGCATAGTTTTAATTGTGTGAATTATTTTGAACTGTCTCTTTTCTATAATTTTTCCATTCTCTGATCCATTGGCTAAATGGTTTCTTGAAGACTCTACAAGCTTAATTTTTATGAAAACAATTAAAAGTGAAACATAGGGAAAATAGGCACTGAATAATTGAGGAGCTATAGTCAAAAGAGAAGCCAATATAGTGGGGCCACCAGTATCACAATTGCTTGAAGGCTTGTTCAAACTGGTAGATTCTCATTTTATGGATAAGTGTTGAATAGAAATTGTTATGTAATTGTGAGAAGCAAAGAATCCATTATCAGCTATCTCAATAGCTTTTTGCATTATGATGTAAGTGATGGATGCTTAAACAAGGGAATAGAAATTGAACAAATGTTAGATGAACCGGCAGACTCTCTGGAAAACATTAAAGCTATGGTGATGGAAAATTGGTGCAAGCCAGTGGTTGATTGCATTGCAGGGGGTCAGCTGAATCAAAATTGGAAATGGCAAAAGCTCTTGCAAAATTTGATCTTGATGACAACCGTAGAGAGTCATTAATTGATGCACATGTAATAGAGGCTTTAGTTGACATCCTAAAATTGAGGCAACTTGAATCAAAGCTTGCATCTCTTAAAGCTTTGGAAAAAATTTCATGCCAATCCCAAGCATCAAACCTGAAGTTGGGGAATCCAACATGAAGCTATCAAATGGCTAGAAGATCACAGCTTAAAGTAGAGGTGTCTAGTAGTGAAAAGAAAACTCCCAAACCAATAAACAGAACATCCACACAAGGCATGTAAGGTGGGAGCTGCTAAGGAAAATTATATGTTATGAATTCCAATCACATTGAAGATGATGTGCTGAACAATGAAAATGAGGAGATATAATAGAGATAGAACCTTACTATTTCGGCAGAGGTTGCATTGAAGTTTCCAAACGATGCTGGAACTCACACAGTAAAATGCTAATGGCATGTAATCTTCAAACCCTTCCTCTGCATGTACTGGCACCACAAAATGCAGTATATGACCAACGTTAACTGCATAACCTTTCTTCCAGTCACACAAGACTGAAATTAGGGTGCAGCAAAGACTTGTTTTTAATTTTGGGAAAGTGTAAGTTTGTGTTGGTCAAAATTTCGACCAACACTGGCTTCTAGTTAAAAAATTTATATACATTGGCACGGCAAAGACCTTGTTTTTAATTTTGGGAAAGTGTAATGTTGGTCAAAATTTCGACCAACACGGGCTTCTAGTTAAAAAAATTATATACATTGCCTACATAAAAAAACCAATTTGACCCCATTTTTTTAGATGGTCAAAAATTTTGGTCTAAAAATGGGGTCAAATGTACTAGTGAAAAGGAATGGCTAATCAGGGTTGGCCAATCAGCAAACAAATCCCATAATGTGTTAGGGAGGGGCATGTAGTAATTTAATTTTTGAAGAATGAAGCCCCAACATTGATGCACCAATTTACAATGAACAAAGAGGTGATCAACATTCTCCACTTCTTCCATGCATATGACACATTGCATATTATGAACAATGTTCAATTTTGATAGCTTGTCTCTTGTCAAAATTCTTATTTTCAGATCTAACCAAGAAAATTTACTTGCCTTTGGTAAAACTACTAAGTTCCAAAAAAAATTGAAAACTAGAAACTATTTATATTCAATTTCTATGTTCTTAGCAACAAGGTAACCCAATTTAACTAAGTATATGCCCTCTTGGTGTGGGGCCTAGATCAATGTATCTAGAAGATTAGATATTAAAACAATCCTTGATTTACAAATATTAACAAATTCTTTTTTGATCTAATCAAGAATTGGTAACTGATCTGAGTTTTTCCAAGTAACCCTTCCTAACAAGGGATCAAAAAACTGGAAGTAATCAACAACATAGGGTCCCCATTCATGAAAGAAAATTGTAATCCAATTATCAAAAGATGGGGAGTTACATAATGGGGGAAGGACATTCCATGAGTCCTGCCAAAAAAGTGCCTTGGAACCATTATTAATTTTCCAAGTCAAATATATAGCAACTAAATGTCTGGATTCCACCAATAAGTTCCAAACAGTTGATCCTTTAGACAAATGCTCCATAGTAAAAATTCTGGAGCAATCAAGAGAATCTAAATATTTTCTGTAGAAAATCTTACACCATTTAGCCTCAGGTTTCTCATACAAAGACCAAACTAATCTTCCTCCAAAAGCCATATTTCTTAAAGCCAGATTAGAAAGATTAATCCCACCTTAATACTTTTGTAAGGAATTTTTTTTTAAAGAGATGAGAGGGATTTTTCTAATACCTATTTTATTATCTGGCCATAAAAAACCCCAAATTATGCTTTCAATCTACTTCATAATATGCCTAGGTGCTAATAGTATATAGAAGTAATAATTTGGGATAGTTGATAAGAGAATCTTCACTAGGAGAATTTTTCCAAATAGAGAAAGCCATCTTACCTTCCAAGCTATAGTTCTAGTTTTAATCCTATCAACTATATTTTTCTAGTAAGAAGCTTTATTACTGCCCATGAAAAAAGGAATACCCAAGTATGTAGATGGTAACTTATCCTCCTCAAACTGAAGAATTTTTTAAATCCTTTGTTCAATAGGGGAGCTGTATTGAGAAAGAAAATTCTAGATTTAACCATGCTGATCTTTTGACATGAAAATAGTGAATATTCATTAAGTAAAAACTTAACATGCTTAGTCTCATTAACGTTTGTAGAACCAAACAATAAAGTTTCATTTGTAAAGAGAGAATGTGTGACTACTAGATCATTTCCTCCAAATTGGATGCCTTTCCAAAGTTCCAACCTTTGAGATTGGATTATGACCCTACTAAAAGCTTTTGCCATTAGAATAAATAGGGAAGGAGAGAGAGGATTGCTTTTTTTGATACCTTGAGAAGATTTGGAGAACCCCTCCAGGGAGCCATTAATAAGAACTAAAAAACTAGCCCCTAAGATACAGGCTTTGATCCATTTCCACCAAGCTTTACTAAATCCAAATTTCTCAAAAAAATTCATAGGAAAGGATGGTTAACTCTATCATATGCCTTCATCATGTCAAGTTTGATGACAAAGGTAGGGATTTGGTTTTCTTTCATATGATGAGGGGTTTTATGAGCAAAAATTGCCCCTTCTAAAGTCTCTTTGCTTGGCACATAACCACCCTATTTTGGAGAAATAATACAAGGCAATAAGACTTGGAATCTAGAATAAATTGCCTTTGTGAAGACTTTATATATAGTATTACATAATGAAATTGGCCTGAACTCAGCAAAATTCTGGGGATCACCAAACTTTGGGATGATGGCAATATTAGTAGTATTAAAATTCCCACACATGTAACCCTTGCAATAGGAGGATTCAAGGGCCATATGTATATCTCAACCTAGAACATCCCAACATTTTTGAAAGAAGAGAGCTGTAAAACCATTAGGATTAGAAGCTTTTTCTAGGGGCATGGATTGAATTTTTTTCAAAATTTCCTCCATAGTGAAGGGTTTTATTAGAGCATAATTATCTTGGTCTAAAATAATTCTTGGGACCACCTCTAAGAAAATGTTAATTTGATAACTATTTATATCCATGTTCTCTGCTAGATAAAGAAGTTCTTTAAAGAATTTGACCCCTTTCTTTTTAATACTTGCCTCCTGTGATAATGTATTGCCCATAAGTTGTTCCTTTATTGGAAAAATGGATTTATTTGACTTTTTTTTTGGCTTTCTGAAGCATGAAAGAATTTTTTGTTACAATCACCATCACTTAGCCATAATTCCCTAGATTTTTGCCACCAATATTCTTCCTCCATGTGACATAGCTCCACCCAAATAATTTGCTTCTCTTTCTTACGAGAATATGAGATAGAAATCAAACCAGAACTAATGATTTCGTCTTTAATTTCTTGGAGTTCTTGTTGCACCTTCTTTTTTTCTTTAAAAATATTTTTAAAGACCTGTTTCTTCCAGACTCTGATTTTACCTTTAAGATATTGGAGTTTCTTATAGAACCGAAACATATTGTTACCTTTTTCCTGTGGAGCACTGACCCACCATTATCTAATTAATGGGAGAAACATTGGACGTTTGAACCACATACTTTCAAATTTAAATGAAGATTTATAACTTGAAGACTAGTGGTCTACTTCATTATTTAAAGACAATGAAAGAGGGAAGTGGTCTAGGCTTGGGAAGGGAGAATTTTTGTGAAAAATAGGATAGGTGATATTTTCCATGCTTGTGATACTGAAAATTTGTCATGCTTTTTTGCAATTTTTAGGAAACCATCCATTCTATTGTGCCAAGTAAAGCATCCATTAGACATTTCAATTTCAAACAAATCATTCATAGTGATGAAGTAATCAAAATCCTCCATTATTTTTGGAGATGGAAAAATTCCTCCCTATTTCTCCTTATTATTTTGAATTGAACTAAAATCACCATCTATGATACAATTTTGCTATGGAAATTATCTAATTTTTGCTAAAATGACATTCCACATTTTGGCCTTATCTAAAATAGTAGAAGGACCATAAATGTTAAAGATAACCATCAAAGTTTCAAAATTTTGGAACATAACCAATTGCCAACCCAATTCTTGCTTTATTAGGCTACTAGGAAGAACTTGTGGATTCCATAAAGTGGTTAAGCCTCTTAAAGCCCCAACACTAGGAAAATGTATAGATTTCCTTTCCATTTAGCAATTGACTCCTCATATTTTTCATCTAATAATTTTGTCTCCTGTAATAATATAATGTCACCTCTCACTTCATTAAGTAATTTTTTAATCCTCCTTTTTCTAGGGGCATTCATGCCCTTGACATTCCATGTAATGATCGTCATCCTTCCAACAGAAGGCCCTTGGTCCTTCTGGTGACTCGTTTCACTAATTGAAATTTCTCTTCAAAAGTTGATTCAATGCCTACTGCAATTTCTTCTTTAGCTTTTGCACTTTTATTCTTTCTACCTCGACTCTTTGGAGTGGAGGATATCCCAATGTGATCTCTAGGTGACTTCATGATCAAAAGGGTCTATGAAAAATCAAAATAGGTCCCACACAAAATGTTTCCATTGTTCAATTGTTCAAGTTGAATGTCTTTAAGTTGGCTTTGGTCTTCGTCAAGATTTTCTCCTAAAATCTAGGAAATATCTTCTTGCATAACTTCACCTACAATTAAATGAAATTGTTTTGATACCACAAATGTTGAGATCTCATTTGCTAATTGATTTAGCTCAGCTTCCACATTACTACATATCCCAAGGCCTTGTATAGTTTGTTTACAAGTTGGAACAAACATCTCTAGTGAAGACTAATTAAACATAACATGATGAGTGACTAAATCTGCTATAGACCAAGATTGTTTATTCTAGTCAAGCATCACAAAATCATGGAAATTCAACTGCCTATAAATATTTTGATGAAAAGAGAAATTGTGGTTTTTATGAGCATATGCCATTAAAAAAATTTGATTTTCAAAACTTACTACCAGAAAATACATTGGAAACTGTCTTGCAAAATGGCATTTAACAATGCCCCTTCTTTCCATTTTCTTGAGACCATCTTGTGAAGTGATAGAAATATGAGATTCTAGTCTAGAACTAAACTAAGATGGAGATTGATTATTTACCCTAGTTTCCAAAATTGAAGGGAGGATCTAATTGTTACTCTCAATTTCTAGATTTGAGCGGAGAATCTGATCCTGTAATGGCTCATTTGGAAAATCCAAGCTTAAATTACAAGTTCAAAGAATATTTGTCCTACTATCATCTATCTACCTAAATTTGCAATTGTGAGGCAATAATGAATGGTCCTTAGATACCATAATTTGATCTTGGTCAGCATCTTGGTAGTCAACATTAAAATGGCCTAAAACCAAAGAATGTTTGTCAACTACCTCTAGCTCTTGAATACAAATAATTCTCTTCCAATCCCCCCATTTTCAATGAAAAATTATCTACTATGGAAATGGGTTCAGACTACTCCGAAGTAAACACACCCTAATTGGACAAAAAACTTGTTCAAATAGGATGAGATCATGTTTGCTAAAGATGCCCACCTTGTCTATTATTAATTCAACAATTTTAGTATCTCTGTATTCAAGTGGAAAATTTGGTAATGAAAAAAAGTGACATCACTTAATTTAGGGGAAAAATTTGGGGAGAATGGGTCGGTAGAGATGCCAAAACCTTTACAAAACCATCCTTTGTATTTGTGTACACAATCCCTAGACAAGACTGAAGAAAAGATAACAGTAAAATAGTTAAAAGCTTGTTCAAGGAAAAATACCTCTTTTGTGCCTCACCATTTACTGAGAATCCATTGTTGTATGACCCATTTGCTAAGATTGTGACTTTGGATGTGTACCTTGAGTGCTATCTTTCTCAAAAATTGAACATGTGGGTATATCAACCTTTCTGGAATAGTGATCTTCATTACTGCTAGATCTTGAAACCTAGTGTTTGCATGAGTGGTATCTTCATGAGCAATACTATCTAAATGCTTCTTCCTCTAAATCCTTTTAGATTTACAAACATTTGTGTTAACTATTGGAGGTTTTGGTTTGATGGGAGCTCTTCTGACCTCTCTAGAAGTTGATTTTCCTTGCATCCCTTATAGTAAATTTTCTCCCTTATCCCATGTTCCCTTACCTACCTAGGGAGTGGAGCTAACAATAATAGAGGAGCACACCTATGGATTTACCATAGCATCTCCCTCATTTGATAATATGGGTGTTGTATTTTTCTCAAAAGAAACACCATTACCTAGCTGAATGGAGATCCTACCACCCAAAACCCTATGTTCAACAACCAAATCATGCAGAGGGTCATTGAATGGTGTCTCCTTTTCATAGATGTCAAAATCCACCTTCTGCATAGGTTTGGTATTGATATGAAAGATAGCGTTTAGCAAAAAATGGTTTTGCTAGCTAAACAATAAATCTTTTCTGGAAGATTTCATCCCAAGATTTTTGAAAACCCTAATCTTCCCTACCTAACTATCTATGCAATTGAAAATTTTCACCAAATCTTCCTATCTACCATTGTTAGCCTCCCTGGTTGATCTGTCATCCTTCATCCACATAACCTACTTGATTGCCTGGAAGTCACATTGATTGCCAACCTTCCTTATGTTCCTCCATGGTTTGTTTGCCATTTTTGAATTTCCTACCATGCTACCAATTCCTACCATTGCTGAGATCCCTGTCATGCTCCATGGCAAAACCAGTTGTTTAGAATTAGGCATTTGACTTGATATCAATAATGCCTGATGTCACCTTAGCGGTGAATATTCATAATTTTATGAATTTTAGAAATTTTTTGGTCATAATTTGGCTAAAAATTTAAATTGTAATGCAACCTAAATGGTCACATCTTTATTAAATTTAGTTTTAAAATAATTAAAATTTCTTAATAATTTATTTTATTAAAAAAATTAAACTCAAATATTTGCCACAATATTTGATATATGATTATATTTGATTCACATAAATATTATATATTATCAAAGAAATTAAAATCAATTCAATAATAATTATCATAATTATTAGTTACTTTGGGGTCATATTACGAGTATTTAGTTTTCACTATTGATTTAAAATATAATGTAATTATCCTCATAATTTCCATGAGATAAAACATGTTCAATTTTGAGTTGTAATATTCCATTGTGATTAATGAACGTCCTATTATTATTGATGTTTGTCAATATTTTCTACTAAAAAATTATGATTCCAAATTAATCACCAATTTAAATAATACTTTAAATAAAAAAATTGAGATATTTGTCAGTAAAAATAATTTACTTTTTCAAAATTATGAAAGATTTGCCAACAATTTATATCTTTTTCTAGAGTGGGTTTTCTTAAAGTTTAACCTAATTTCTATACCAAGTATACAAGTATAAGGTTTTTTGTGGTTGGAAATGCTAAATTCTTATATTTTCCATGTTCCAACATCTTATTTTATGTTGATATCTTGTGATTGAGCATAAAATTATCATATGAATTTGTTTAGTTTTGTATCTTTTGTCTATTTTATTCATGTTATTGTTTGTAGGATAATTTGCATCTAGAATAATGGAAAACAACAAGAGAGCTTGAATAATTGAAAAATGAGACACAAAAATAGAAAAAAACAAGGGAGAGTATGAGGAGATTACATGAGGTTACATCATCAAATGCCTGCAATGTAAGTGATGAAAATCTAATTATTTATATTGATTTTGCAAACACACCTAATTTGATGAACAAAAAATGTTTGGCATTCCCCAATTGAAATTATTATGACAAATACACTTGCATTACTTGATGCCCCTAGTACAACATCTCAAGTTGAGATGATTAATACACATAATGTAAGAAATGAAAATATATAGCATGAAAATAGATGAACATCTCCTAGAATAATTTATAGAAACCCAACATTTCTAATTGACTTTGATGAAAATGTTTTGAAGTGAATGCATGAAAAATGTTAGAAAGAAATTCTAGGAGAGTTGTTCAAAAGATTTGGAATAACTATTTTGAAAATTAAAACCAAAGTGGATGATGCCAATCTATTGTTGAAATTGTTCGATATATAAAACTTAGAGAGACAATGAGAATTTTGGGGTTCATAACATCTAGAAATAGTAGTAAAAGAAGAATTGTTAGAAATCTCTTTGATGCATACCAATCCATTGGTCGAAAAGAATGTACTAAAGATCCCAATACAATTCAATGGGTTTTCACATCAACCATAATGGGAAAGGAAATGAAAAAATATCGTATGGTAAGAGAAATAAGTAAATTAGTAATGATAAGTAGAACAATGTTAGTCAAAGCGTTAGTGACACAAGAGAAATTTGAGAATTCTAATGAGACTTCTTTTTAGTCATTCCAAGGTAGACTCCCACATAAGGATAAAGTTATTATTGGTGCATTAAGAACATTAATAGAAAATTTTTGGCATGACAATACAAGGGCTTCACCGAACCAAAAAGATGAAATTGAAAAATAAACCATGAGCCATGTGCAATTTTTTTGGATATTACTCAAACATAATTTTATGAAACGTTTCTTTAAAGATTTCCTCAAATTGAAATCATCCAAGGGTTTTTTGAGATGAAAAAACTATTCTGTGTTAAGATAATTCATACACACACTACATGTTGTAGGGTTCTTGTTGAGTTTTCTATGCATTATGATGTTTATCATTATATATGTTGTACTTTGCATAGTAAGAAAATATTGCAAGAATTTGGTCTACAATGGCCCCTCATGGCATCAAGATAATTTATTGCAAGTTTATTGTGTAAATGAGACGAGATGAGATCATGTGTTTCAAATTTTTGCTCTTAATTTAGTGGATTGCAAAAGTTGCATAGATGCCTACTTCTAGATAGCACACATGAAATTGGTAAGACACTAGTTTCTCTTGGAAAGTAAAAGTTAGTTATTTATGGTGTTAAAGATGGAAAAAAATTAAAGAGGTGTGAATTAGTAAAAATTGATCAATGTGTAGCTAATTTTATGAAATTTTTGAAGTTAAAATAGTTTATGAATACATAGGTCATTCACATAGAGCTAGATGATTAGATGAGAAATTCATATTATTTAAGGACACTTTTCCCTTGCATACAATTGTGCTTATTATTGAATTCACTAAAAACTATACAATAAAACCTCAAAATGAAGTGAAACCAATGTATTACAACTTTATACAAGTGTCAAATTTTGTATACATACCATTTATTCATGTATATGATAGAACATAGGATGATAGAAAATTATAAAGAGAGTATCACTTCTATATCAGTGATGATAGAAATCATCCATAAAATTTTGTGCAAGGATTTGTTAGAGTTTTATATGAAAATTTGAGATACAAGATGAAAGATACAATAGACATATTATATGGTTAGACAATTGGACCACATAGTTCAAGTATACAAGGATGTTCTATTGGTTTAGTACGATGCATGTGACAAGTGGAGTGCAATAGTTTTGGAATTTCATTGAGGTAGGACATGGAAAGGGAGAGTATGATCATGCTAGAGCATGTATACAAAAAGCCCTTAGTAGAGAGGAATTATGGTACAGAGGTGGCACAATATTAGAAAATATTGAAACAATTGTTCAATGGGTAATATAGGTAAGTGTATGGTTTCGAGATATTTTTTCTTGATACATGAACCTAACAATAAAAATTTTCAATATTTTTGTGCACTTACAAGGTCAACTAAGATGAATTCATTTTGAAGTTCAAATGTGGTGTCACTAGCTATTCATACTAGAAAGCTTGCATGAATTTGTTCTTTCTACATGCATCATTTATGGGATGAATGTAAATCAAAAGAGTGGGTTGGCCAATGGTATTGTAGACCTTTGCACTCAATTGATTCATATCAACATCCTACAACACTACAACTCAACCAAATTGAACCATCAACTAATTTTGAGCATGTATCTGACCTAGTTGAACCAAGTACTAAGTCGTCAATTTAGTCTTTCATTAAAATAGATTAATTTCAATTTTTGATATTATGTTGTCCTTCTATATAATGCATGTCATATATATCCAAAAGTTGTAAAGAATGTATAACCAAGTGAAAAATTTGGTTGGGCATTGACAAAATGATCTAGAGGAGAGTATATGTTTTGGATATCACCAAATTTTTGGGTTGGAGTCAAGAAGACAAGTTTTGAATTAATTTTGTGTGCCTTCTAGATTTTTTACCGATACATTTCTAAGATTTTTTTAATTTTGTTTGATGAGATGATTGAATCTAGTCCTTGGATTTATTTCACATGTTCAAGGAATTTATTTGAATTAGTACATTATATTAGAACAATATATTGCATTCATTTTCCTTAATTTTGTGCTTTCCTAGCAAGTAGGGTTTCGTAGCTTTTAACGCATTCCTAGCAATCCATAACTACTCTTTTAGCTCCATTGGAGAGGATTAGGATAGGAAAAACCTCATTTCAGCCACAAAATCCCTTCGATGGTATTGAATACACTAAGTGAACACACTCCTAAGGGTCTCTAAGAACTATTAGACTACAATCTTTGATCATTCATTTCTTTGAGCCTGTGTAAGGTATTGACAAACTATTAGGTTCTACAAAATTATGTTGTATAGGCCTAAAACATCCTATCTCATTTTTTAAAGATTTTTTTTTTTGAGTTTGGCATCTGTATCTCACATGTTGCCAAAACTTACAATGTTGCTAAGTTCAAATGAGCAAGGTTGTGTATATTTCAAACTATTAGTCCTAGGATTGAATTGTATACTT
The DNA here is from genome assembly GCA_028749045.1 of Cupressus sempervirens. Lineage (NCBI taxonomy): Eukaryota > Viridiplantae > Streptophyta > Pinopsida > Cupressales > Cupressaceae > Cupressus > Cupressus sempervirens. The sequence goes on along the minus strand of CM053783.1, from coordinate 703,993,241 downwards.
TGTTAGCTCTAGTTGGTTGGGTTTAGGATAGGACCAATCTCATTTCATCCATAACATTCCTCTTATGGTATTAACCACACTAAATGAAAGTGTCCCCAAGGGTCTCTATGCACCATCAAGTTGTCATCATTGATTAGGTATTATTTACGAGCATGCAAAACATATTGACAAATAGTTAGGGGCTATAAGATCATGTTTTCTGGCCCTAAAACAACGTATTTCAATTTTTGGAGATTTTACTTTGTTTGGATATGGCTTTTGTATCTCCCCTATTACCAAAATTTTCAATGTTGCTTAGTTAAAATAAGCAAGGTTGTGTATATTTCAAATTTTTGATCATATGATCAAATCATCTACTATATTAGTTCTAGTTGATTAGGTTTAGGCTAAGGCCAATATCATTTTAGAAAAAATGTCTCTCCAATAGTATTGACCACTCTAAACTGAAGTGTCCCTAAGGGTCTCTAAGCACCATCAGGCTGCGATCTTTGATCAAGAATTTCTCTAAGCTCATGTGAGTTATTGAGAAACTCTCAAGTACTAGAGGACTACATGTCTAGGCCTACAAAATCCTATCTCAATTTTTAGAGTGACTTTTTTTGGATTTGGCATCTCTATCTCACCAATTACCAAAAGTTGTAATGTTGCTCAGTTCAAATGACCAACTTTGTGTATATTTCAAATTGTTAGTCCTAAGATCAAATCATCTACTCTCTTATCTTTGGTTGGTCCAATTTAAGCTAGATACAACCTTATTTCAGCCACAACATCCTTTTGACGGTATCAACCACACTAAATGGAAGCATCCCTAAGAGTCTGTAAACACTACCGAGCTACAATCATTGACAAAAACACAAAAGGCATGACATATTTTCACTTGTTGTGTCTTACTATATCAAAATAAGTGACATATTAGTTTGATAAACATGTTCCAATTTTTGTATGAAATAGTGAATGTTCATGTGTTTGATTAATCACAAGAGAGTAAGATGAGACAAAAGTTTGTATGGAAACATTGAACAAGTTCTAAGGAAATCCAAGTTTAATGTATACAAAAATGAACAATATATTATGTGATATCAATCATATAGTTACAAAAAGATGTTATGTCTCATTGGTATAATACAAAATTTAAATTCCTGACAAATGTCGAATGTGTCCAATAGAAATGTTGAATTTTTGCAATATAAATCTTGAATATATACAATACAAAATTTGAATATATATATATATATACATATATATATATATATATACATATATATATATATACATATATATATATATATATATACATATATACATATACATATATATATATACATATATGTACATATATATATGTACATATATGTACATATATATATATATATATATACATATATGTATATATATATGTATATATATATATATATACATATATATATACATATATGTATATATATGTACATATATATATGTACATATATGTATATATATATATATGTATATATATATTTATATGTATATATATATATGTATATATATATATGTATATGTATATATGTATATGTATATGTATATATATATATATATGTATATATATATATATATATGTATGTATATATATGTATATATATGTGTATACATATGTATACATATGTATATATATGTATATACATATGTATATACATATATATACATATGTATACATATACATACATATGTATATATACATGTATATACATGTATATATATACATGTATATACATGTATATATATATATATATATATATATATATATATATATATATATATATATATATATATATGTATGTATGTATGTATGTATGTATCACTTGTGTAGGAACATCAAAATTGAGCCTCTTTGATGTAGTTTGTGGCTCACCAGGTGTCTACAGAAGAAAAAATAAAATACACTATAACATATCTTATCTATAATTAATATGAAAATATCTAGAAATTGGGTTCTAAATTTTGGATAGTTGATTTTTTCATTACCTCGTCACTTTGTCCCATAGTTGGACTGAATGGTAAGAGTTTTGAGTGCCTCCATTGATGGGAGACACAAATACCAATGAATTAATGCTCCCAAGAGGTACAACCACAAATAAACTAGTTCTAGTATGAGGCACAACCTATATGGTACAGAATAAAATGTTAGAATCATAGAGTGGCATTAGGAATTCCGAATAGAGCAAATAAATATTGAAAAAATTATTGTAGCCTAAGCTAGATCTCTCATTCTTATAGGAGGTACAACCACTGATGAATCAAGGCTAGTATAAGGAATAAACTATATGGTAAGTGATATAATGTTAGAATTATAGAGTGGCATTAGGGATTCTAAATAGAGTAAAAATACAAAAAACATGTACTATAGCTTGAGCTAGATCTCTCGTGCTAGCATGAGGTACAACAATTGATGAATTAGTGTTGGTATGAGGCACAACCTATAAGGTAAGTGATAAATTATTAGTATTATAGAGTGGCATTAGGGATTCCAAATAGAGTAAGAAAATAACAAATTTACTACAACTTGAACTAGATCTCTTGTGCTAGTAGGAGGTACAACCACTGATGAACCAATGCTAGTATGTTATTACCTATATGGTAAGTGATAAAATGTTATAATTATAGAGTGGTATTATGAATTCCAAATAGTGTTAAAAAGAAATTAAAAAAATACACACTACATCCTAACCTATATCTCGTGTGCTAGTAGAAGGCACAGCCACTAATAAAATGATGTTCATATGAGGCAAAACCTATATGGTAAGTGATAAAAAAATTATAATTGTAAAGTAGGGATTAGGGATTTATATCACATACATAGGTAATCCAAACTGAGATCACCAAAGGGTTTCAAATAAAAATCTACATAGATATATCCAGCCTCTAATCTGTTTGACCCCATCTTTGTTAGTTAGGACTCCTAACAAAATGAATTTGGGAAAGGATTTGCACAAAGTCTCAAAGAGTGTTGTAATAGGTAAAAGATAAATAACACATGTTAATATGTCAAATTTTTTTTGATAAGATAAATAGGTTTTAAGGGATCCTGAAACCCAAAAGTTTTACAAAAACAAGGCTGATAATAAGCCAAAGAAGCCCAGCCAAAATAGAGGTCCAGCAGCTAAAAAAAAGCCCGAAGGCCCAGCCCAAAACAAAGGCCCATAGAAGGGCCAGAAAACAAACAAATTAAAATAGACTACAGAAAGCTTGTCAAAAAGCCAAAAGCTAGGAAGATGAAAAGACAAAAGACAAGAAAACTAGTCTTCAGTTATCTTCTCCATTTCCTACATAGTCTGAGCTGCCTCAACTATCTTTTTCTGCTCCTTTGCCATTTGATCCTGGACCTTCTCCGTACCCTAATACATATTGGTGAGTGTACTAATTGTGTCCTTGTCATCATCCAGCCTGGCCTTATCCCTATTTTGTCCTCCCTCCTCCACCAACAAGACCCTGTCCTTAAGTTTACTAGCAAGGGATTGGATGTTGTCATTCATTGAACTCAGGAGAAAAATCATCTGACTTGCTAGGTTGTGGTTGTAGTTTTCAAGATTTCTTAATCTCCTTTCGTTTAAGCTTTCTCTATTTTCCTAGTCCTCCTGGTTGTCATTACCTATCTTATTCTTAATACTTTCCATCTAGGATACCCTTTCTCTAACTTTCTCCAACTCATGGAAGATCCATTTGATTGATCTAAAGTTGTCAATCATACTACTATAGGGATTATTCAAAAGGTTTATTCTAGTCTCCCTTGCATTGTTCAAGATGGCTAGGATAGCTAGGTCTATGAGCTCATTGAGCCTAGGCTGCTCCAGGTTGTCCACTAGGATTTGAGGGTTCATAGCTTCCCTAAAAATCCCCATAGTAGCAATCCTCACATTGAAATTTTTCCAAGCCTTTATCCTATTTTTGACCTGCACTTCCCCCTCATTCTCACCAGTGATGACATTCACTTTTTTCTCCGAAGGAGGCTGAGACTGGATAGGGGAGAGGGGAAGAGTAATAGCATCCATCCTCTGATTTCTAGTCTCCTCAACTCTCACAACCTCCCTATTCCATTTTTTCCCAAGTTTCTCCTCTTCCAACTCCTCCTCTAACACTTTGTCAAAATCTTCTGTATCCATTTCCTCCTCCTCCTCAGCATAACCCTCTTTAGCTTGAGCTTGGTCATGAACCCTAGGGCTTTTCCTGCTAGGAGTTGTATCAGTGGATAGTTTCCTAGCTTGACCTTTTTTCTTCTTTCCTGAGGAAATATTATCTTCCTCTGAGCTAATGCTCTCAATGTCATCAAAGTCAGAAGAAAAGCTGGAGCTTCCTTCGTCAACATCCTCAACTTGAGGAGGGTTCTTGCATATAGACTGAGCTTTGAAATGCTCATGGATGAGGAGCAATAATCCCTCATGCAAAGTAGGGTTAACAGTGGCTTTCTTCTTGAAACTAGAGATTTCCTTATTCATAGAAGTGAGAAGGTAAAAGGGAATGGAAATTATTTTCTTATGGTGAAAATGATTTAAAATCACAAAATGGTGAGTTCTGACCCAATCAAACCTAGGGTCCAGGGTAACATAATCAATGAGGGCATATAAAACATACCTCCAGAACTTCTTTATAGTCTCCGTCACATAGAAAGACTCTTTCTTTTCTAGCTTGTTCATCTCTGCAAAAAATTTCACGAACTCCTTGACTGCATTGGACAAAAGTTTCTTGTCCCTATAGAATTTGAAACCCTCCATAGGGATACCAGTGACCTCCACAACCACCTCCTCTGTGATTTGGAAAGAAACCTCATTCACCTTGACATTGCCATTGTTCCATGAGTTCACCATGCTGTTGGTGACCTCAACGTCAAAACCATGGAGTTTCTCGAAAAAATTTGCAACCCTGCCCTTTTCCAAATTTTTCCAGACTTTACCAACATTCTTCAACTTCTCCACTTCACTTGCCGGCTCCCTTTTGCTCTGTTCTCTTGTCATGATGTCCATTTTTTTTCAACAATTCTCATGACCCCAATCTTTGCAAATTTTTTCCAGCCAAGATTTTGGCTCTGTTTCTATTATTGGGTTCATGATCATTCGCCTCTCTAATACAATAGCTCCTACCATAGATGGAGAAAATCCCTTGAGATTACGAAAATCAAGAAACATATTATTGCTCGTACCAACATCCATTCTTTCTTTATTAAACATGATTATAGTCAAATTGACCCGTACTTCCATGGATTTTCTCTAGCTCGATTAGTGACTTAGCCTCCATTAGAATATCTTTTCTGAAATGCCAGATCATCTCTTTGTCTGCTCCCACCCCTTTGTTAGCGAACTAGTTAGCAACTGGGTTTGCCTCTCTAAACGCATGAGTGATGTGGACCTTCTAATATTTTGTGAGGGTGGCACGTGTCTCATCAATTATATTTGCAATCGACCACAATGGAGGGGATATACCATTAATATTGTTAATTATGTTTTTGGAGTCCCCTTCAAGCCAAAGTTTGGAAACTCCAGCTTCAAAAGCCAGCTTTACCACACTGCACACAGCTTTGGCTTCGACCAAATGGTTAGTCTGGGTTCCAAGCAGGAGAGTAAAGGCCACAATCCCCTCCCCAAAATTGTTTCTTATAATTCCACCACTTCCAGAGGGGCTAGGGTTGCCCTTAGAAGCACCATCAAAGTTGTTTTTTGACCATCCTTTCGGGATAGAATCCATTTGGCATCCTGTCTTTTGGGATCCCTATCTTTTTCTTTAACTGTCTTCCTATCCCCTATATCAACTTCCCGCTCCTTCATCACTTGAAGGTTTTCTTTTATGTTTGTCAAAATCTTCCTTCCCAAAATTATAGCCGGCTCCTCTCTGTCCTTGAAAATTATGTTGTTCCTTTTCTTCCAGATACTGCAGCAGAAGTGAGGCAAAAACTAGGCATAATTATCCTGCTGGCCTGCAATTTTACAGAGGCTTTTCCAATGACTGAAAAAGTCGATAAGGTTATCTAGCCAGCACCAAAGAATCTCCATTCCTGATTAAGAGAATTCCACACCTCCCTAGAAAAGTCACATTAAATGAAGATATGAATGTTGAGAATGATCTTCCATAGACAAATAAGGAGGAGGTGGGAAAAGGGTCCCTACTAGTTCATTACTAATGTTTGATAATTACTATAAAATTACTATAAAATTATAGATAAGGTTAATATGTCAAATTGTTGATAATTACTATAAAATTAGAAAAAGAATGTACTCATTTGTAAATGCAATTATTTAATATGTATATAAAGCAAATGTATTCTATAACCTAAGATGTATGATAAAGAAAATATGAAATTTAATCTCTTTCATTTCCTCAACATGGGTAGTTTTAGGTGCATTCATCAACTTAACAAAACTAAAATTTTTCTACATATATTCAATAACAAATTTAACATCCATCCATAAATATTGAGTACATATGTATACATTCATTCATAATGAATTTCAAAATATAAACATGACCTATATTTTATACCTTTTTTTGTTTCATTGTTCTTACTAATTTCCTTCCCTTTCCCCTAGACCTCAAGCTATGTGGATACCCTAAAGAAGAAAAAAATATAACATAAGAGGAATCAATAAGACACTTTATTGGTTGAAATCAAATTCTAAAATTGATATGTGTGTAAGTTATTTTACTGCATAGCTCTCAAAACCAAAATTAATGTTAGAAAGTGTGGCATTATCAAATTGATAAATATTAGCCCTCAACAAGCCCTATAAAATAGTAGAGTATTGTATTAAATATGAGATAACTTTGTAAATGGAAAGAATGCACAATAATAACAAGATGGTAGGAGGGAAAGAATTCACAAGAAGGACTTGAAGGATGATATTTGAAGGATATTTGAAAGATGGGAAAATTTGGGGCTCAATAAGGTTACAAGGCCTAAATTGAAAAAAAGAGACAAATAAAAAAAAGAGATATATAAATGAACTTTTGGTACCTTGTTAAGAAATAAAAATGGAGATTCATGATATCCACACTCTTGCAAGACACCCTATATGATATGGAGGTTCTTTGATGCGGATGTGTATATGGAGGATGAACTCATGAGGTTTATTAGATGGAGTTTGAGTATGCCAGGTGAAACATATGTGGATGGGAATTCGATGGATTTGATGAATGTGGGAGTCTTTCACTGATGGTAGGGGATGGAATAGGATCTATAAGCCAGTTGGATGAAAGAGGGATGATAGTTACCGGATATGGAAGAGAAATGATGAGTGTGGGATATGGAAAGGTTTCAATGTACTATAAAATTTATATGAAATAAATAGATGAGATGTCCTTATCAACTTAACTTGGACATGGATGCTCTATTAGATTCCTTGTAAGACTTCTTAGAGATTGGGTGTTCATTGTAAAAAAAATTAATAAACATTTATAGAACTTTGTGTTGTTAGTGTCATACAAATTTAAAAACAATATCTCAAAGACAATGTATTATTCTACTTTTATGAATATTTATAAAACTTTTTCTTAGGTGATCTTGCTCCTAGCTTCACATGTCTAGTAGAAAAAATACTATGCGGTGTTGTTTTACTACCTATTGCACCTTGCATTGCAAATTGTTCACATATAAATCTAAAGTGCTTTATTAAAAAAAAAAATTACTTTTCTGATATTTAGGTGATTAAATAATATCATGTCAAAACACATGATGATTTTTAGATGGGGTTTAAGTAATGCTATGAGCAAGATATGTTTTGAATTAATAGCAGCCAAAACAAGGGGGCTGGCCCATGACAAAAAATTGGTCAACTACCAATGGATTCCCATAAAAAATAAACTAACCCCTATTGCTGCTAGAAACAAAAACAATGTTCACAACCATAATTAATAAAGTATCAACAAGCTTCAAAAAAATGCCTTTAATCAAAATTAAGAATCTAAAGAAAAATATTAATAAAGGTATAACAGCCTTACAAACACACAAGTTTGATAACTAGTTGATTAACAACATTAAAAAGAAAAAGGAGGGAGCCCTTAAGATTTCTTGGCCTCCTTCCTTCCTAGGAGGACATTCACCTAGTCTTCTACAAGGAAGTCAAATAGCATCTTTGAGTCCTCCTTAGGTAGGTCCCCATTACATCCTTGAGTAGGCATAGAGTTGTATGTGCCCAATCATTTCTATCATTCCCAACACACATCAAATCTTTAAAAAATAGTTCCTTTCTGTGCACAATGTACAAAGACACATTTAGAGAAATAAATAAAAAATTGACCATTTCAAACTTCTATTTTTTGGGCCATGTGTACTAAATATTACCCATAATTGATTCTTTACACTTTGCCACTTGTACATTGAGCACATGTCCTTAACTCAACAACATTATACAAATTATCCAGCTAGGACTCATCATTTCTCACTTCATGGCTAACTAACTCCCTTACTAAATTTGGAAATGCATTCAAATCCCTCCAACATTTAATCCTCTTCACCTTTAATCTAATCACTACCATTTCATCAGCCACACTATTTGCCTCCTGAAAGATGTGATTCAAATAAAACTTATTAAGAAAAGTTAATAGGTACTTGATATCAATAGTCACATGGTTAATGTCCCATCCCTTCCTCATATTACCTTTGATAGTCTCAATAATTATTTTAGAATCTCCTTCAATTTTCACATCCCTCCAACCCACACTTAAGACCAATTTAAAACCCCAAGACAAAATGGTCACCTCTGTTGTATTGTTAGAAAACTTACCTAACCCACCAGTATACACCACCAACAACATCCCTCCCTTACTATCCCTAACCATCCCCCCCCCCCGCCCCTTCTAAACCCTCCTTTCTATCTGCACCATTGAAATTAAGTTTGACCCAATTTGCAGGTGAGGGTTTCCATCAGGTTCTTTTTCTGGCCAAAAATTAGAATTATTGATGTCCATAATTCCGTCTACCCTTTATCAGCACTTGACCTCCCTTTCCTCAAGGTTAGAAGTGGAAAGTACTAGTTTTCTCCACTTACTACAAATAATATTCTTGACTATCAATTTATAGATCCTTTCCACCATGATAGCCTCCTCTCTCTCCTCATTTCTGAATACCTTATTATTTTCTCTTTTGAAAACCCTAACATACATGGGGGAGAATGATCTTCCATAGAAAAATAAGGAGGGGGTGGGAAAAGGGTCCCTACTAGTTCATTACTAATTGCCCCATGTCCACATTAAACACCCAATTTACCTCTATCATCTAAAGAATTCTCTCCCACACCTTCGATGCATATCTACAATGCGAGAATAAGTGGTTGATATTTTCTTCCTCCATCTTACACATATGACATCTTTTGGGTAGTTAAAAACCCCACCTGATTGAGTTGTCTACAGTGACAATTTTCCCATGAATGATGGTCCACCAAAAAATATTGATATTCAGGATTAAGTGATCTAACCAAACATTCCCCTAGTTATTAGCTTCAAGGGATTTGTCAACCATTGATCTGTAGGTCGATTTAACTAAGAACTCTCTCATCAAGATAGCCTTTAAAATGAATTCATCAATCCTATCTCTTCTTGGGATTTTATACTTGTACAGTAATAAATTCAACTCTTTGATCATCTCCCTTCAAACCATTACATTTTTTTGCAACTCCATCTTTTCCCACCTTATTCCTTGACAAATAAAATCAACTACCATTCCACCCCCTAGACCTTTAGGTAATACCGAAGAGACCCAAGCTTAGTTTTTATTAAAGGTTTATCTATAAACCATGGATCCTCTTAGAAATTAATTTGGTTACCATTCCCCACAATCCACCTAACACCTTCCTTCAAAAGGATTATATTTCTCACAATATTTCCCCAAATTTTGGAGCCCTATAGGAAGATAATTTCTCTAGGTGTAGTGAGAGAACACTAGAATACCAATGTACTTAGCTCTCATAATATTACACCAATTATCTTCTCCCTTCATTAGGTTCCACCCCATCTTAGTGAGAAGCACATTGTTCAAATTAGCTATCCTCCTTACTCCAAATTCACCTTTCTATTTTGGTTTACAAACTATTTTCCAGCTAACCAAACTTATTCTAATGTTCTCTTTCCCTCCATAGTAAAGGAAGTTGCATTGAATTTTATCTAGTTTATTAATCATACAGAGATTAATTTTAAATAATGACAAGAAGTACAATGATAATCCTTGATGCGAGGAAATTAATAGTTGTAGCTTGCCTATATTACTGAGGGTTTTTCCCTTCCATCCAATCAAATTTTTCTCCATTCTTTCTAGAATCCCATTCCAAAATTTGTTACTCAAATCTTTCATGGTTAATGGGAGGCCCAAATAAATATTTGATAACTTAGCAATGTTGTATTCTAAATATTAAAAATCCTACTCTGAAGGTTGGTGGGAGTATTAAAGAACATCTTTCTTTTTTTGAACTTCATATTTTGACCTGCATTCATTGCATATATCTCCAACACTAACTTCCAATCTCTAGCTTCACACACCAAGGACTCCCCACTATGAAAGGTGTCATCAAAAAACTATTGAACCACTTCAGGAGGTAGAGTGGAAGCAAGTTTAATGCCCTTTATTATCGCCCCACCAACTTTCTTATAAATGCTCTGCCTAGGACTTCAACAACCATAATAAAAAAGTAGGGAGAGATAGGGTCACATTGTCTAAGTCCTTCCTCCCAACCAAAATTTCCCCAAGATGACCTATTAACCATCACATAATACTAACAATTTCCACCATCAACTTCACTAATATAATAACCTTCTGACTAAGTCCTATCTTTTCCATAACTTTACACAAGAATATCCAATTAATCCTATCATAAGCTTTAGAGATGTCTAGCTTCAAGGTCATACTAGGATTACCACTTTTCTCCATGGAATGCAAGACTTCATGCATTATTATAGTAGTGCCTAGGATTTATCACTCTAGGACAAACCTATTCTAGGCTTTTCTTATGAACTTATGTAGCAAAAACTATAGCCTATCCACCAATATTTTAGAGAATATCTTGTAAGTGGTGTTACATAAATTGATCAACCTGAAGTTAGCAAGGACCTCTAGGTATTTCACCTTGGGAATCAATACAATAAAAGTTTTATTGAGCCATTTAAGAAGCTTCTTGATTTTGAAAAAAATATAGGCTGCTTGAAGAAGGTCCAACTTGATAACCTCCAAGAGGTGTTGATAGGAAACCATCTGATCCTGAGGATTTATAAGCTTTCATAGAGAACATTGCTCTATGGACTTCCTCCTTGTTGGGTGATGCGACGCACTCCCTTGCCCATAGGTGGTTAATTATGTGGTGTTCCATGTTCACTAATAGTCATGGATTTTGGTGCAATAGAAAATGGGCCCTACAATTGGTATTAGAGGCTAGTATTGGCCTGGTCATGGGTTCAAATCTCCTCGGTGCCTTCCCGACTTGCATAAGCACCTGGTATGTGCGTCGAGGGGGAGATTGTTGGGTGATACAACATGCTTCCCTACCAAAAGGTGGTTAATTATGTGGTGTTCCATGTCCACTAACAGTCATGGCTTTTGGTGCAATGGAAAATGGGCCCTACACTCCTCAATCACCATTTGCAATAACTCATCATTCTCTTCATCTAATATCATGGTGGGCATCAAATCAATTAGTAATTGTTTATCCTCCCCTCTATAATCTCTTTGCTCTTCCAAGTAATAATTTTTGAAGAAAGCCATTGCCCAGCTTTGTATCTCCTCAGGCTTAAATAGTTTCACAAGAAAGATATGTTGATAGGAATTGGATAAAAATTTAATGGGGAGGATTTCAATGATCATAGTAGATGAAAGAGGATTTATAATAAGAGGGGTTTCAATGATGGTAGGAGATGGAAGAGGATTTATAAGTAGGCTGGATGAAATAGGGATGATAGTTATGAGACATGGAAGAGGAATGATGAGTGAGGGAGATGGAAAGGTTTCAGTGTGTTAGCAACTACACACAATGTAATTAGATGAGATGTCCTTGTCAACTTAACTTGGACATGTATATCCTACTATCTTCCTAATAAAACTTCTTAGAGACTAGGTGTTCATTGTAAAACATTTAAGAAACAACATTTAGGGAACTTTGTGTTGTCAGTGTCATACAATTTATAAAAAAAAATTTAAATCCAATGTATTATTGTACTTTAAGAATATTTAAAAAACTTTACCTTGGTTTTTCTTGCTCCTAGCCTCACATGTATAGTACCGCTTGTTACACCCTGCATTGCATATTATTTACATATTAATCTAGAGTGATCTATATATTTATTTAATTTTAATTTTACTACATTTAGGTGACTAAATAATATCATGTGAAAAATAAAATAAACAAACATGTGTCTCTTGTTGACCAAAAATCATTGCCATCAAATCATCTGTTAGTGTGAAATTCATGCCTTCATATGAATAACAAGTATGCCTTTAATGTACAAATGGATGAGATGAAACTCCATCTCCATCTTGAGATGCCTCAATATCCATCCCATCACACATGTAGTAACAACTAAAAAAAAAATTTCCTAAAGACTATAATGATGCACGTGGCACAAGTGAGGATGACACTAGCGATGGAGATGACACAAGAGGAGATAACACTAGTGGTGTAGGTGACACAAGAGGACATGATATCAGTGGTGTAGGTGATGTTGATGGAGTAGTAATATGCTATGATGACCAAGGTGCCATAAGTGATGATGATGGAGCTATCACAACATGTGATAACCCTAAAGGTGCATTTGATGATGGTTGAGGTGCCATAGGTGAAGGAAAATTGCCTAGCTTTGTTCCGTGCTCAATGATATCATTTTTCCATAATGTAACTGCATAATGAGTCTATAAATCATTAGAAACCTTTAGAATTGATGGTGATGGCTTGATTTTTTTTCACAAAAAAAATTAGTGAAATCCTATGAAAATCAAGGAGAACTTTTTTTTTAATTGCTTAGGGTTTCTAAAAATTTGTTTTTTGTAATGAAAATAGCTTAGGGCAATAGTCATGTCTTATTTTTTGTTGAAAAGTTTGTAAATTGTCATACAAATTTCAAATAGGGATATGAGATACATCTTACTTATATGTTAATATCCCTAAGTCTTTTACCCTTTTGTCTTGTTATTTTTCATGCCTTTTATTTCTTTTAAGTTGTGATGTTGTAAAAAGTGTTTGAATCACAACATCACTCCTTTCTAATCACTACCAATTTTGAAAGATGTGGGGATGCCAAATAGTCATGATAATAGGTTAGCATGGTTTTGTACCTAATAGGGATAACTATAAAATTAAGGTTGTGAAAGACTAATTCAATGGAGATTGCATGATCATATCAAGATTTAGGCTTCAATTTGTTAAGTTGGAAAGTTGCACAAAGCATAATGTGGCAGTAAAAGTTTGAATCATCACTCCATCACAAATAGTTTGATCATAAACCCTAAATTTTAAGTTGAAAAGTTGTAAAAGAAAAGAAAGTGGTTCATTTTTGAGGTTATTACATCTTCATGGATGGTTAAGAGTAACTTGGGATTAAGGTGGCAAAGTAGCAAAATTTTCATGATCACAGTTTCATAGGGTTAAGTGTTGAGTTAGAATTTCAAGTTGCAAGGTTGTTATTAAAAGAAATGATTAACTTAATAAGGTTATCAAAATGTCATGGGTCAAAAGGCATTGAATAAATTTCAAGTTGTGAAGATGTGTTAAAGAGACAAATGGGTCAAGATGAAAATCATCGTAGCATCACATGGCTAAGCCAAGAGAAATGATTTTGATTTGTGAAACTATGAGGAGTATTTGATGTTAATCTTAGATTGGTTTTGACAATTGAGTATCAACACACTTAAGTTATTTATTAAGTTCATGCAAAAATTGTAATATATTCTGAGTATAATATGTATAGATGCCAAGTTGCAATTAGTGCCGAGTCACTCATGTGTTGAGTCACTCAAGTGTTGAGTAGATAGACCATGTTGAGTGATTAAAGTGGTGAGAAAGTAGTTGATGCCAATCAATTTAGGCATCAAGCAAGAAATAGAACTATAGCATGTGTCAGGCATCAATATTATCATGTGCCAAGTAACACAAATTAGTTCTAGTTGTTTTTGATGACACAAACAACAACGTAAAACATTTTTTAGCTAACCTAAAGATAGAATATGATCTTTTGAAGATAAGGAAAAATATGTATGTGGATTCCCTATGTAATTACATGCATTCCATCAGAAAAATGAAAGAATTAAGTAGCAAAAAGGATGAATATCAATCGTAGATTCATACCTAACTATAAGTATTCTAGTCTTCTTAAGGATGACAAAACCCTAAACTTCATAAGTGTGTGTGTGTGTGTGCAAAAAAAAAATTGAAGTGAGAGAACAAAAAAGTTTGCATTAAGACTTAGAAGTTGAAAGAGAGTGAATTTTAGAATTAGTTTAAGAAGAACAAAGGCTAGAGGACACAACATTGGCATATCATATCTGATAGGCAAGAAGGATTTAGCATGAATTTGATCTTTAATCTGGCTATTAGATCTAATCACAAGATTGTTGTCACTTAAGTTTGCACCCTTGTCCAAGGCCTATGCGTGAGGACAACCTAGTGAAACATGGAAACAACCTCCAAGCTATGGGACTTGAACTGTGAGGTTGAGTCTCCGGAGAAGGCCGGCTTCCTCTTACTGTCAGGGTGCACCTATCTATTCTCAGAAGGGAAAGGGAGAAAGAGAGCATTAAAGAAAATCTACCTAGTCTAATCTAAGGTAGTGATGCACCAAAATAGAGTGATCAGACTCATTTTTCTGTCCATATATGCACTACAGAACTAGGGTAACATTCAAGGTCATACATTCATTTAGACTTATATCAACCAACAGCCACATACAGATCAGGAGACCAACTAAATAACACCAGGAACAAAAGATTTCACTTGTATATTATTCAATAGGCCAAAGATAGATACAGTATGCAGACCATTGATCTCAACAATGCATCAACGAGAGGCAAAATGATACACATACACGTTGATGGCTGAAAGAGATGATACAGGATGTTTATCTAGCTCAGAGACAAAGGGATTTTATAATGCAAGTCTGCAAGCAGCAACAGAGAAAATCAAGAAGAGTCAACCTTAAGAACAGATCACCAAATTGCCTTTATAGATTAGGCATAACTGAAGATTTCTGCATTACATTCACTTCTCACCTACTGGCATTAACTTTCCATCTTGAGAATCCAATCAAAGATCTGATCTGAACATGGCCTGCATACCAAGAAATTTGATATCCCTCTGAGAAAGAGCTTGGAGAAGATAGGAACGACGCCACAACATTCCCTGACATGGTAGATGGATCGAACGGATGTATGGAGTGTCTTCCTCCACTTGGAATTCATTCTGAGTTGGTAGCAATTAATCCCACTATTAGATTGTGGCAAAACCTGGATTTATCATCATTCATGATTTGTGCACCCATCATAATCGATCAGTCAAACAAGCTCGATGAGCCAACTGGGCCATGCAGGCCAATCATAACTTCGATCTTGCCACCCTCGCAGTCTTCTACGTTTGACTGGGCGCTTACCACCCTTTCCGTGCGATTGGGCCCCTTCTGTTTGGCACCACCTCAGCGACGCATCCTGGCGAGACTTGACCCACCGACACGTGGCGAAAGGGTGCCAAGTCGCTATGCAAAAAACCTTGCAGCTTCGCCATGGCGAGATGGCACCTGCCGCCGATCCATTTCCAATCCGACGGTCACAAAACTTGACCTCCCGCGACCCACCTTCTCTATTGAATTTTCAGGCTCGCTGGTACGTGGCATCTCCTTGTTGGTCTATTGGCTACTTGAATATAATTGTGTCGGCGGCATGAAATGTGGCCCCACCAAGACACGTGGCGCACGGGCACTATGTCGCCGACGTTAACTCCCGAGAAAGTCTTGATAGCGAGACAGTGCCAGTCGTAGATCCCTGTGGATCCGATGATCGTGAAGACTCGCCATTCGTGCTGAGACTATTGGGCCCACTGTACACCATGCACTGACTCATACACATGCCACCTCCCTCTTTGGTTCATCGAAACACTAGCTGGCAACCCAAGACCTGATCCACAGAGTGACCACGTGTTAGCTAGGTGCCATGTCGCTATGCGGAAATCGAGACCAAATTCCCATAGCGCCATAGCGCCTACTGATAGTGTGCCCTGAGATTTACATGTGTTCCCATCTGATTCACCATGTCGACTGCGTTTGCATGGCACCCGCTGGGACCCATCCGTCTGATCATTCCTTGCCACAGTGAACTTTTCGTTTGGGCACTATGTCGCCATTGAAAAATGCATGAGTTTTCCATTGGCGCCATGGCGCCTCACCATTTTTTGAAACTTCTGGGCCATGAAACTTGTTTGCCCACCACCATGAAACTTCTGACTTGCCGCACTCTGTGATCCGCAACCGGACCCATCCCACTCGGTGCCATGTCTGCAACTGCACCACACTCTGGATGACACATGGCAATCCTTGGTGAGACTTGGTCCTATCAATCCACATGGCGGATGGTCGCTATGTCGCCATGATAAAATTCGTGCATCTCCGCCATAGCGAGATGGCACCATTTGTCGATGCGACCCAATCTGACGATCACGAGGACTCGTCATTCTTCGTGTTTTTGCTCTCCATGTCGATACACTTGGCATCGCCTTGAGACATGGCCCCACCTGACATGCATCACCAGGGTGTGATGTCACTATCATAACCCTCGCACAACTCCTCCATAGCGCGATGGCACTTACCGTTGATCCGAGCTAATCTGACAGTCATGATCGTAAGCCTCGACTATGTTTGCCGTGCCGACAGGAACTCTAACCTAGCACACATGGTTCCTTCTGATTTGTCGCCACAACACCTGATTCTGTCGATCGTTGAAACTCGCCGCCATGAATATTTCTGTCGGGCGTTATGTCGCTATGGAGATTTTTGGGCTGATATGCGATAGCGACATAGTGCCAAGGGCATTAAGAACCTTTTTTGACCCGTGGAATGCCAGACCCACCCCTGCAACATGTCGTCAGGGCATCATTGCACTATAATAAATATCGTTCATTTCCCTTATAGCGCGATGGTGCCAACTGTCGGTACCACTTAGATCTGACGGCCAAAAACTTGCAGGTTGTAACATTAGAATACTTATTCGAGACTAACCTCTGCATGAGCCACACTTTCAAATTGAAATTCTTGGCGGTAAAACCAGAGGTAACACTTTTGGCAACTTGCAGGGGGCATGAGCCTGCTCAATGCATGACCAATGCTTGAGAATGATCCATTGGGCCATGGAGTTGGAAAAGAGGGCCTGGAAGGTATGGAACCGAGAGTTGCAAGAAACCCTAACCCTTAATGAGGAAATCAAAACTCTAAAAACCCTTGAACTCTGGCTCTGTCTCTGCGACTTGGAAACAAAAACAGGACCTCCTCAGCAACCTGGGACTTGTCAAAACTTCGAGAACTGGCGACTCAAGAAGTGAGCCATATGCACATGCACTTATTGCAAAACGGGAACAAACAGGAAGCAACTAAACTAACTATGTACATGGATTCACAACTTTTTCAAAAACAGGGCTTTAGATGGATCCCATTGACTGGAATGGACAGAATTTCACCATTTGGCCTGCTTAGCTGGAACGCATTGGCCTATTTGCAGCTGGAGATCAGATAAGGGCCACTCCATAGTGGATCAAATTTGGAGTGCCTTCCTAGTTTTTCTCTGTCTGAGTCCCACTTGAGAACTAAATCTCCCTCTCTGAAGATTCTGGCCCTTGCCTTCTTATCAAAACTCTTCTTCATCTGTTGTTGGTGTATCTCTAGGGTTTGCATAGCTTTGTTCCTCTTTTCTTCTAGTTCAATCAATTCTGCCATTCTCACTATCATGGAACTATTTTCAACCAATTCCAGCTGATGAGCCAACTCCAAGGATGGGAATTCCAAAGAGATTGGAAGTCTGGCTTCCCTACCATATACCAGCACAAAAGGTGAATTCCCAATAGATCTCTTGGGTGTTATCCTATCAGCCCATAAAGCAGTCCTTAATTTTTTTATGCCAGACCCTCTGATTGTCTTTTATCACTCTCCTTATGATTCTGATCAAATTTTTGTTGGAAGATTCAGCTAAACCATTACCCTGGGGGTAGTAATTTGATGATGTTCTCAGATAGATATTGTGATTCATTGCCCATGCAAAAATATGGGTTCCAACAAAATATTTGGCATTATCTGAAATGATAGTGGAAGGAGCTCCAAACCTAGATACAATTCCATCAAGGAATTCGACAACTGATGGCTCTGTAGCATCCTTCAAGGCAACTACCTCTGTCCACCTAGTGAAATAATCGGTAGCAGCCAAGATCCATTTATGACCTGCACTAGATGGAGGATTAATGGGGCCTATAAAATCCAACCCCCACTGGGTGAAGGGCTGATCCACCTGAATAGGATGAAGAGGAAGAGCTGCAAGTCTCTGTTTGCCTAAGAAAAAGGCACATTTCTCACATTTTCTCACATACCTATAACAATCATGGAATAGAGATGGCCAGTAATATCCAACCCTCATGATCTTAATGGTGGTTGTTCTTGCAGAGAAGTAGCCACCATCAGGGCCATCATGAAGTTCTTTAATCATCCTCTCAACCTGATCCTCTTCAATACATCTCAACAGGGTCCCATTAAAATCCCTCCTGAATAGGATATCATAAATCACAACATAGGGAATGGACTGCAGTCTATATTGTCTTCTTTTAGCTCTGTCCAATCCCTAAGGGTATCCATTCCCTAATAAAAAGTTCCTCATGTCATCCATCCAACTCCTTGGGGCATTAACATTTCTTTCCTCCTGCTACTCTACAATTACCATAGTAGTCCCTTCATCCAAATCCTGACCTGATAACATTTCTTTGCATAATCCTCTCCCTCTTACCAATTTGGTAATCTGAATATCAACATCATATTCCATTACCCTAGTGATCCATCCAGCTCTCTTTTCACTGATATCCTAGCTTAACAGGAAGTCTTTTATACTCGCATGGGGCACCAACAAATGGATCCTATTGTGGGATAAGAGGTGTCTAAATTTCTTCAAGGCTCTAATCACTACAAGGGCTTGCTTCTCAACAAAGCTATACTTATCTTCATATTCCTTGAGTCCTTCACTAAAGAAGGCTATGGGCTACTCCTCATTCTTGTCATTTTTCTGAGTCAAGACAGCAAAAACACTTGACTCACCACCTAAAGTCTAGAGGATGAAATCTTTCTCAAAATTTGGGTTCATGAGAGTGGGGGTTGAGGCAATGGCTGCCTTAATTTCTTCAAAACTCTCCTTTCCCTCCTTGGTCCATGAGAAGACCATATCTTTCTTAAGCATGGTTGTGAGGGGTTTCACCATGATGGAAAGATTAGGAATAAACCTTCTTACAAAATTTATCCTACCAAGGAAACCTTGCAGCCCCTTCTTGTGTCTAGGGAGAGGAAGGGAAAGTATTGCTTTTGTTCTTTCTAGATCAATGGTCAACCTATCCTTAGATACAATGTGTCCTAGTAATTTTCCTTGGCTTGTAGCAAAGACACACTTGGCTGGGTTGAGGGAAACCCCAAACTCTCTACATCTTAGAAATACCTATCTCAAATGATCAAGATGATCTTCTACATTCTTGGAATATACAGTTATATCATCAAGGTATACTAAGACAAACTTGTCGATTAATCTTTTGAAAGCCACCTCCATTGCCTTTTGGAATGTCACACTGGCATTTGTTAGTCCAAATGGCATCTTGCAATAAGCATAGGTGCCCCATTTAGTAGTAAATGTTGTCTTATATCTGTCACATTCTTTAACCAACACTTGGTTATAACCAGAAAATCCATCAAGAAAAGAGAACCTCCTTGACCCACTGACCTTGGACGAAATTTGCTCCATAGAAAGGAGAGGATGGTGATCCTTAAGGGAAGCCTGATTAAGATCCCTAAAGTCCACACACAATCTGATTTCTCCATTCTTCTTCCTTACAGGGACAAGGTTAGCCACCCATGGTGAGTGTTTGATAGGAAAAATTATGTTAGCTTCAATCAACTTGGATAGTTCCTTCCTCATTAAGTGTTTAATCTTGGGATTTACTGGCCTCTATTTTTGTCTTACTAGTTTGACCTTATCAACTAAATCTATGGTATGCTGAAACAAACTAGGGTCAAACCCCCTTAAGTCATCATATATCCAAGCAAACACATCGTTAAATTCTTGACATAGATGAATGAAATTTTCTTGCTCCACTTCAGAACATACCTTCCCCATGTTAAGAGATTTTCCATCCGCAATAGTAACTGGGGCATGATCATCCTTTTCTATAGCTAGATTTATTCCTTTGCCTCTTGTCTGATCATCAAGATTAAAGACACTCTCCAATGTAATGAGACCCTTGGGCAACTTGTTGGAACTGAGGTGAATGATCTGATCACCATACTGATCTTGTAGTCTTGACTAATTTCTTTCTGAAAATTCTGCTTCATTCTGCAAGAAACTCATGATCTTCTCATCAGACTTAAACACTTGCCAATGAGTATTATTATCAGTGAAAGCAGGCCTTGCTACCACCCTTATTTGTTGCTTCTTCTTTTCCTCAAGATTCCCTGGCACATCATAAGATGCACCCACTGCTGCAAGTCTATCAGCATATTTGTTTTCTTTCCTAGGAATGCTCTGGATATTAAATGCTTGGAAACCCTCAAGCAAATCCCAGACTCTGTGTTTGTAAGACTTGAGCAGGCCATTTTTGGTGATATTCTGATTTCTCACTTGGTTCACTACCAACTCACTGTCTCCATATACTTTCAAGGCTTGAATTCCCCTCTTTTGGGCAAGTAGGAGACCTTGGATCAAAGATTCATACTCGGCCACATTATTGGTACAACTGAATTGGAGCCTAAAAGAGAAGTAGTATCTTATTTGTGTAGGGGAGATCAACATAACACCAGCCCCTGCTCCATTTCTATTCCTTGAGCCATCAAAGTAAATACTCCATATTCCATTTATGTCATCATTAGCTCCAACAAGATCAGGAACTTGAGCCTCCTTCTCTATGATGCAATATGTACGAAGGCCTGTCTCAAGAGTTTCCGACATAGGCTCAAACTGACATGTATTTGCCCACTCATCTAAGAAGAAATCAGGAATCTCTACTATGGAGGTGGCAGGCTCATTTACTATGTCATTTTCATCCATCTCCAAAATAGGGCAATTCATATTAATGAAGTTGGGAGTGTAGGGTTCAGTGTGATGAAGGGCTTGAGGTTCTGCTCTAATTGAAGCATTGGCCCCATATCTAGTCTTAAATGACATATAAGACCAATCAATAGATATGAATCCACCTATTTGGGCAGTGAAGTCTCTTGAAAGACAGATGGAAAAATAGGGCTTGACTTCAACAACAGATATGTCTTGAATCACAGTACAACCAGGGCATGCATGCAAGGCCATTTCCACATTCCTAAGGATGCCTGCGGTTTTGATAGTTCTCCCATCTAGTTGTAACACATCCCTAATAATGGGCTCATATTTCATTCCTAAAGCATCAGCAACACACCTAGGCATTACTGAGCTACTAGCTCCCGAATCTATCATGCAATTATGGACTAACTTGCCCCCTATAATCAGAGAAACATAGAATGGAGGAGGTCTAACCTTTTTATTTGTCTCCACATTACCTGATGGTTGTACTAAACTAGTGTCACTCTCCATGGTAGATGACTGATCTTTGGGTTCGATCTTTTCCAATTCTTGCTGCAGCATCCTTTTCTACATTGGTATGGTGGCAACTGCATCCCACATGGAGATGCTTACATTGGTTTTCTTCATTTGCTCTACCACACTCAAGGGTGTATTAGGAATTTTGGCAGAAACTTTGGGAGCTGTGCCCGTGAGAGGCTAAGATGGAGCAACATAGGGATCACTTGCATCCTCCTTTCTTGGACCTTGCCTTTGCTATTGTGAAGTGTTTGTCTGCTCATTTTCTTTTTTTGTATGAGGTATAACACCCAAAGTTGAGGCCTTCTCAGGAGAAAGGGGGGCAGTATGTTCCATAGCTCTCTTCTTGCTTCTTGTGTTATGAGCAAAAAAATCCTGGTTTACATTACAATGCTCCTCCATCTGGTGATTCATAAAAGAGCAATCACCCTACCTCTGAATATATGAGGCCTCCTTGGGACGATCTTCCTTGTATGATTGCTTTACTGTGGGCTCCTGGACAGTTAGGTCCAAATAAGATTCTGCCTTCTGACATAGGCAATTGGTATAAGAATAGTTACATGAAGGACATAGGTCTTGATCTTGGGCTAAGTTATTTTAAGAAACTAAAGCTCTACTCTAATTTGAGCTTGAAGCAGCAGCATGACTATTTTGCCTATTCTGATCAAAAGGGCTATTCCAATGATTAGGAGGCCTACCACCACTTGGAGCCTGATGTTGTAATTGGGGAGGCTTGCCACTTTGGGCTTGCTGCCTTTCTAAGGCCACCACCTTGTTACTCATTTTTTGTATTAGAGAAAAACTATCCTCTAATCTCTTCCCTTGGTCCTTCAACTCCTTCCCCTGCTCTTGCAATTTTTTATCCAGAGTCCTCTCTCTTTTATCTATATTCAGCACTAGACCTTGGAGCATTTCCTTGAGTTCATCTATTCCGTTTGAGGATGTAGAAGCTTGGGGAACTGGAGTAAGGGTTTGTGATGTAGAAATTGTAGGAAGGGGGGCTATCGCTGGTTGGTGTTTGGGAACATCAGGAAAGAAAGGCATATGAGGCCTTGGAGCCAACTTTTCTCCTTGTATTAGGATGTTCTCAGCTTTTATAGCTGTCTCATAAGCATTCGGTAATATATCTCCTCCCATAGTTTGGATTATAGTGGCAATATCACTGTTGAAAGCTCTAAGGTAATGCAAGAAGGCATTACTAGGGGTAGGTTTCACTATAGTAGGTATGCTATCCCATGTCTTTTGGAATCTGTAATTAAAATCAATCATACATTCATGGGGGGCTCTTTTTATTGTAGTCAGCTGCTCTAGTAGTGACAAATGGTCACTCTTATCCTCAAAATGTTTGCATAATCCTGCTCCTAGTCCATCCCAATCAGTTATGGAACCATGAGCTAAGCCTCTATACCACTGTAATGCTTTTCCTTTTAAAGATGAGGCTAGAAGTCTGACAACAACATCGTCTTCTGTAATACCATGAATATTGCAAACATTCACTACCTCTTGGATATGCTCTAAAGGGGAAATAGAAGTTTCACCAGTAAAATCAGGTATACTTTTTAGTGCAGATATTGGTATATCATGCCTTTGGGCTAACAACAGAGGACTTCCACCATTAAAGGTGGAAAAAGCATGAACTCTTGGCTGTGCCATATAAACAATTGTTCTATTGATGAGTGTTGATGGCAATCTAGGCTGAGTTCGAATAGTAGGGGGAGTAGAGACAAATCTTACAGGTATATCAACTATTATTCTACCCCTAACTGGTGATAATAAAGTTCTAGTCCTTCTTCTCCTAGGATTTGAAAGAGAAAGCTCTTGATATTGAAATTTACCTCTAGAAGACGCCCTTGTTTCAGTCCTGGGCATGAATCACTGCAAACTTGGTCTAGAACCAGACTTTTTTGATGTTCGGAGTCGCCAAGTACTTGAAGAATCAGCCGGTTGAAGGCTTGAAAACTGAAGCTAGCACTACTTCTTCAGAATTTATCTCTGGAATTCCTTCTTCTTGACACTAGTAGACCTGAAATCTTCTGATATGAGTCCCATCGGGCATGCCAAAAACTATTGTCACTTAGGTTTGCACCCTTGTCCAAGGCCTATGTGCGAGGACAACCTAGTGAAACATGGAAACAACCTCCAAGCTGTGGGACTTGAACTACGAGGTTAAGTCTCCGGAGAAGGCCGACTTCCTCTTACTATCAAGGCACACCTATCTATTCTCAGAAGGGAAAGGGAGAAAGAGAGCATTAAAGCAAATCTACCTAGTCTAATCTAAGGTGGTGATGCACCAAAACAAAGTGTTCAGACTCATTTTTCTGCCCATATATGCACTACGAAACTAGGGTAACATTCAAGGTCATACATTCATTCAGACTTATATCAACCAACAGCCACATACAGATCAGGAGACCAACTGAATAACACCAGGAATAGAAGATTTCACTTGTATATTATTCAATAGGCCAAAGATAGATACAGTATGCAGACCACTGGTCTCAACAATGCATCAACAAGAGGCAAAACAATACACATACACATTGATGGCTGAAAGAGATGATACAAGATGTTTATCTAGCTCAGATACAAAGGGATTTTACACCGCAAGTCTGCAAGAAGCAGCAGAGAAAATCAGGAAGAGTCGACCTTAAGAACAGATCACCAAATTGCCTTTATAGATTAGGCATAACTGAAGATTTCTGCATTACATTCACTTCTCACCTACTGGCATTAACTTTCCATCCTGAGAATCCAATCAAAGATCTGATCTGAACATGGCCTGCATACCAAGAAATCTGATATCCCTTTGAGAAAGAGCCTGGAGAAGACAGGAATGGTGCCACAACATTCCTTGACATGGTAGATGGATCGATCGGATGGATGGAGTGTCTTCCTGCACTTGGCATTCATTCCGATTTGGTAGAATTTAATCCCACTATCAGATTGTGGAAAAACCCAGACTTCTCATCATTCATGATTTGTGCACCCATCATAATCGATCAGTCAAATAGGCTCGACGAGCCAACTGGGCCATTCAGGCCAATCACAACTTCGATCTCACCACCTTGGCAGTCTTTTACGTTTGACTGGGTGCTTACCACCCTTTCCATGCGACTGGGCCCCTTCTGTTTGGCACCACCTCAGCGACGCATCCTGGCGAGACTTGACCCCACCGACATGTGGCGGAAGGGCGCCAAGTCGCTATGCAAAAAACCTTGTAGCTTTGCGTCTCCTTGTTGGTCTGTTGGCTACTTGAATTTAACTACACCGACGGCATGAAATGTGGCCCTGCCAGGACACATGGCGCACGGGCGATATGTCACCGACGTTAACTCCCGGGCAAGTCTCGATAGTGAAACAACGCTAGTCGTAGATCCCTGTGGATTCGAAAATCGTGAAGACTCACCATTCATGCTGAGACTACTGGGCCCACTGTATGCCGTGCACTGACTCATACACATGCCACCTCCCTATTTGGTTCGTCGAAACACTAGCTGGCAACCCAATACCTGATCCACAAAGTGACCACGTGTCAGCTAGGCGCCATGTCGCTATGCGGAAATCGAGACCAAATTCCCATAGCGCCATAGCACCTACTGACAATGTGCCCTGAGATTTACATGTGTCCCCAACTGATTCTCCATGTCGACTGTGTTTGCATGGCACCTGCTGGGACCCATCTGTCTGATCATTCCTTGCCACGGTGAAATTTTTGTTTGGGCGCTATGTCGCCATCAAAAAATGCACAGGTTTTCCGTTGGCACCATGGCGCCTCGCCATTTTTTGAAACTTTCGAGCCGTGAAACTTGTTTGCCTACTGCCATGAAACTTTTGATCTACCGTACTCTGCGATCCGCGACCAGACCCATCCCACTCGGTGCCATGTCTGCAACTGCACCGCACTCTGGATGACACCTGGCAATCCTTGGTGAGACTTGGCCCTGTCGATCCATGTGGCGGATGGTCGCTATGTCGCCATGATAAAATACATCCATCTCTACCATAGTGAGATGGCGCCATTCATCGATGCGACCCAATTCGACGATCATGAGGACTCATCGTTCTTCATGTTTTCGCCCTCCATGTCGATACACCTAACATTGCCTTGAGACACGGCCCCACCTGACACATGTCACCAGGGCACGATGTCGCTGTCATAACCCTCGCGCAACTCCTCCATAGCGCGATGGCACTTACCGTTGATCCGAGCTGATCCGACGGTCATGATCGTAAGCCCCGACTATGTTTTTCGTGCCGATAGGAACTCTGTCTTGGCACACGTGGTTCCTTCTGATTTGTCGCCACAATACCTGATTCTGCTGGTCTTTGAAACTCGCCGCCGTGAATATTTTCGTCGGGCACTATGTTGCTATGGAGATTTTTTAGCCAATATGCGATAGTGACATAGCACCAAGGATGTTAAGAACCTTTTCTGACCCGCAGAACGCCAGACCCACCC
This sequence comes from Cupressus sempervirens, assembly GCA_028749045.1. Taxonomy (NCBI): domain Eukaryota; kingdom Viridiplantae; phylum Streptophyta; class Pinopsida; order Cupressales; family Cupressaceae; genus Cupressus; species Cupressus sempervirens. The sequence goes on along the minus strand of CM053783.1, from coordinate 703,967,007 downwards.
CTACAACGTGTCATCAGGGCATCATCACGCTATAATAAATATCGTGCATTTCCCTTATAGCGCGATGGCGCCAACCGCCGATACCGCTTAGATCTAACGGCCAGAAACTTGCAGGTTGTAACATTAAAATACTTATTCGAGACTAACCGCTGCATGAGCCACACTTTCAAATTTAAATTCTTGGCAGTCAAACTAGAGGTAACAAAGATCTTTGCTAAAACATCCTAATAGGTGATTTTGGTGAAATGTCCTTGGAAGAGTAGTTCTAACAAGTTATTGCAAATCATTTAATGTGGTTACATTTAAAGAAAATGTTCTAAAGCCCTTTAGCTAGGCACACTCATAACAGGGTGGGAATTAATTGCCTCTTGTAAGCCTTTAATAGGGCAGGCCTTTTATAGGGTAGATCATGTTTCATGGTCAACTTATAGTAAGCTTAATTGGTGACACCTTATTGCTGTAGTAGTGAATAATTGTGGGTGTCATCCCCAACCTAGTTTTACCTTCTCATTTGAAGGGTTTCTGGGTAATCATATCAAGTGTTGAATGTGGGTATGGTTATTTGATGCATTTTATTTACATTTTATTTCAATTTATTACATGCATCTAATGAATGGTAAAAGGGTTTTAAGTGCTATAGTTTGAACTTTTGATTCAATTCCCCCACCCTCCCATCCCCTTCACCCCCAACCCCCACTACCCCCCCACCACCCCGCCCCCCCCCTCCCCCACCTGCCCCCAACCCCAAATCAGAAGTGTATGTTTCCCATTGGTAATTCCAACAATTGGTATCAGAGCTAAGTTCTCAGGAGGAGAAGCTTTAGCGCTTGGAGAAAAGATCTTGAAATGGAAGTCTACAAGTTGGGAAAGACCATTGAAAACTAGGAGATTAAGATACATCTTATACTACATCAACTAAACGAAGCTAGAGATTCTTTGAAGAGTTCCTTGAAAAGAAGGAAATAGATTTCTATAGTAGAAAATGACACACAATATAAAGAGATTGACAACACAAAACTATTTTCAAATGATAACTCTAGTGAATTTGATGCAACAATTGTAGATCTAATGGAAAAGAATAGTGTACAAGCTAAAGATATCAGAAATCTCAAGATGGGGCAAGAATCACAAGCTATACTACTATGTGAGGTGACTGAAGAAAAGAAGAAAGCCATATAAGACAAGGCCATGATTGAAGAAGGCAAAAGAGTTTTGGCAAATAGATTGGAGGAAAAGTTAATAGAACTATCTAGGATTTGAAACATGTAGTTGGACACCTTAAGCCAAATGATGAATGCTCATCATGAGTTGAATATCAAGGATATTAAAATAAACACTTTGAACCTACAGAATGAACAACTATAGAATGACCTGAAAAGAGAAAAGGAATTTGCTGAAAGTTTCAAGAAGCCAATGAAGCCATCAAGTACTTTGAGCAGCTACTAAAATCCCATAGATCTAGTAGAGATACATCAAGATTGGACTACACAAGAATTGAAGAAGAAGAATCATCCAAAGTAGCTAAGGAAAGGAACAATAAAAGTAAGAACTCTAAACCTACATGTCATCATTGTGGTAAGAAAGGACATATAGCTAATGTTTTGCAAAAGAAAGAATGCAAATTAGAATGGTAAGCCTAAGAACATGACTCATTGTCACAAGTGCAATAGACAAAGTCATCAAGCATATGAATCTAGAACCAAAACCATGCATGCACCAAAACTTGAAGGACACTACTACAATTGTTAAAAGTGTGGACATAGAGCCTTTGAATGCAAATCCAAGTCCACATGGTCATCAAGAAAGCCAACAAAGGTAAGAAGATATAAAATTTTTTATAACTTGGATTATAATACAAGATATAGCTATCAATATTATCAAGAATACAGGCATATACCTAAAAATTTCATTAGAACACACTTCAGTCGTAACTACAAGAGATGGTTGAGTCAAATTGCATGTTTTGGCTATCACAAGACTGGTCAAATTAGAAAGCATTGTCCAACTACATCAAAGGAACCCAATTTTAAATTTGACAAAGAAAAAGGCAAGATAGATGTTGAGCACATTAGGAACAAAATGAACAAGACATGGAAGAAGAAAGATGCTAGCAGTACATCAAATGGAGAAGGGATCACTTTACCCAATGGGTCAAGTGGTCACACTTCATCATACTAAGCAAATAAAATGTATATGGGACTAATACTTAATGTTAGAGATGCTTTAGAATAACTAATTGGGGGTTGAATCAATTATTCAAGGTCCAAATGTCCTATTCAAACTTTTTCATCAAGTAAAGTGTGCCCATTTAACTATTTGTTTATTCAAGCTTTAACTTTCCTATTCAGCAAGTTACTGTAAGTCAACATGCAACCATAACACATAAGTAAATCAACACATAACACAATGATTTATGTAGAAACCCAATTTAGAAAAAACCATTAGTAACATGCTACTCAATTCTCACTCTTCTGAAGTGATGCCCTATGAAAGGGTTGCCCTATTAAAGGCTTACAACACATTGTCAAATGTGACCTAGTTAAAGGATTTAACCACCCTGTTAGAAGTGGGACTGGTTAGAGGACTTTAGAACATTCACTTGGAATGTCACCTTATTAAAGGATTTACAAACAGTTGTTAGACCAACCTAAGTCCATATGATTTTCTTTTACCCTAACTGATACAATTCCTAGAGAGTAACAATAAGAAGTTTTGACCTGATTACAAAATACAACTTAACTTGCAAATTTTAGATCACTTCTCAACTCATGACATTTCTTGGCTTTCAGTCTCTATAGATCATAAAAAATAAGTAAGTCAACACATAGCATAGCGATTTACGTAGAAACACAATTTGGGAAAAACCACCAGTAAAATGCAACTCAATTCTCACTCTTCTGAAGTGGTGCCCTATGAAAGGCCTATTCTATTAAAGGCTTACAACACACTATTAAATGTAACTTGGTTAAAGGATTTAACCACCCTATTAGAAGTGGGCCTAGTTAGAGGACTTTAGAAAATTTTCTTGGACTGTCCCCTATTAAAGGATTTACAAATGGCTGTTAGACCAACCTAAGTCCATAGGATTTTCTTTTACCCTAACTGATACAATTGCTAGAGAGTAACAATAAGGGGTTTTGACCTGATTACATAATACAACCTAACTTGCAGATTTTAGATCACTTCTCAACTCATGAGATTTCTTGGCTTTTAGTCTCTATAGATCTGATAGCTTGCCCTCCTTTCAATCTTAGTCTCTTTGAGTCTTCATGCTCAATGTACTAGTGCAATGCTCAATAGTCTCTGTGTTTTGTTCTTCATTTTCTTAGATGTCTTCTCCTTGACACCTTTACAACCACTTTGCAATTTGGCATGCCAGAAGCTCTAGCTTCTTGGTCTATGCCTCCTTAAATAGAAGTCTTGGACTTTCTTTTCTTGCTTGATTCTTCCCTCCTTTAATTTTAATTCGTATGGATTAGGTAGGATTCATTGAATCTAACCCATATTTTGTTTCTTCTAGAAACATCATGAAGAATCCTCTTGAATTCACTCAAAACTGGTTTATACAAAATTTTGTGATACCAACTCATCATCCTTATCCTCCAATTGGTTCACAAAATTCAAGGTAACAACTTTGTTGGCTCAGATTTGGTGAATCTTTGCCATTTCTAATAATGTAGCAGCTCGTTACTATTGAAAATCTAGTGCTCGGCACATACTATGTTACTCAACATCAACTATGTTTTTACTAATGCTTGGCACTTGAAGTTCACTCGGCACCTACTAAGGTTTTCTAATGCTTGGCATCTATTACTTTTCTTGGCACTTGAGCATCACTCAGCATTTGAAGTTCACTTAGCACACTAGATTTTGCATTTTCTTAGCTCTAATTGAGAATTTGCTTGGATTCAACTAGCTTGCTCCACTCCAACTGATGAACTTAGATTAAGCTTTGTAGTCAACCTTGTTTCAACTTGTACTTCTAATGTTTCTAATTTTGGCCAACCTCTATATCTTTTTGTGTGTTATCAATACATCATTTAACCATTGTCTTAACTAATCCTTGCACTTCATTACAAAACCATAACTCAACCTTTCCCTTAGGTGCTCTTGTTACATCTTGTTGATCAAATCCTCTCATCAATCAACTAAGTGATAGTACTTGGATCTTATAAGTAATTTTCATTGCTAAAAATAGTAGTCTGACCATCAATGACAAAACAATGATTGAAAACATTCTTTTAACAACAATCTCCCTCTTTCAATCAATCTTCTTTATCAATGATCTTTTCAATCAGATTTCTAACAATCTTCCTCCTTCGCATTGATGGAAAACCAAACTAATCAACCATTAGACTAAACTATTCAACCATGTTATCAAAGTGCTAACTAGGTTAGAACAGTAAGTCAAATGCCAAAAAGAAATTGAATTAGATTACACAATTTCTTCCTCTCTTGTTCTACTTTTTTGATTGCTTCATTTCTATTTCTCCCTCTTGGCTACTATATCATTTTTCTTTCCTTTTTTTCCCTTCTTACATTCTCTCCCTCTATATACATTACTCATCTTCTACTATTTCTTTCTCTAGCCATATTTTTTTATCAACATCTTCATCTTCTCCTTCAACTGTTGATCAATTTTTGATATTTCTCCCTCTTTCACAACAATGCAAAAGACATATTAATATATTAGCAACTTATCATGCAAGTGTAGAATTTTCAAGTTTGTTCAATTTCTCCCTCTATCACCTTGCTTGTGACTAATTCAGAGCTTGATCACTTCAATTACTTTAGGCATGAACCCTAAAGTAGATATGCTCTGCATCAATGTGTAATATTTCAACAATCAACTCATTTGATGCAAGGGAGATTTTCTTTTTCTTAAGTATCCTTGGCTTGGGGTATCACCCCTAACTTACCTCTAAGATACTCAAAAGCATCTTTAGGTAGTTCTTTTATGAACATGTCAGCAATCTGTTCATTTGAGCTAACATATTCCATCTTCACTTGTTTGTCTTCCACCAATTCTCTTACATAGTGATACTTGATTGCAATGTGCTTTCTTTTGGCATGCATTATAGGGTTCTTTGATATGTGTGATAGCACTTGTGTTATCACAATAAAGTATCGTAGGCTCATTTGTTATTAGACATGAAAGTTTTTATTTTCAAAAATACTAAAGTAAAAAATTAATTAATTATTATTTATTTACAATAAAAATACCCAAAAAAATGTGTCATATAGGCATAAGTCTACCACTTATATCTAGAATATTATTAAAAAATATTATCATTTGATTTTGATTAAAGTGGTCAAACATACATCTACTTCTTATTTTTTTTCTGAAATTTTTGTATATTGCATTAAAATTCAGAATTTTGACCAATGATTTCTTTTTTTTTGATAAGTCATAGTAGCTTAGAAACTACATTCAATTTCTAGAGATTCTTTTCTCTAAACTTTTTGATATAAATTTAATAACAAGTAGAAAATTGCACGTCATGTTGACATAACCTAGATTTTCTAATTTTTTATTGTCACTTAAGAGCATAGCTTAGTTGACCATGATACTAGACATACCCTTAATGTTGAGCTACTAATCAAAGTCAAATAGAGTCAAGTCTATAGCAGCTGCCAAGTGAAGGAAGTCTCTATAGATGCCAAATGAAATAGTAATTGTGTTGATGCTGAGTTTTATAGCTATACATGACTAAGCATTAATTGTAAAGTTCTAAAGGGTATAAGGTCAATTTTCACCTCATTTTTTATCATTACAAACCAGTTCAAAGAAAAGAAGTGATCTAAAAACTAGTTCAAAGAACTTGGTAGGACTCCAACAATAATCAAGCAACAATTCATTGAATCTTAAAGGTAATCTTCATAAGCCGAGTTGTGCAATTTTAAACTTGATAAACCCTCGTTTGTAGTGCTTGCCCTCGTTCACATTTTTTCTAGACATTGTTGCTATTATTATCAGACTATGTTAGATTAGTTTTATGTTGATGGATTAGTGGTATTGTTTTGAGACTATTAGACATTATGTCATGGATTCAGTGGATATATGATGAGATCATTTAGACTTTACATTTTATGTATGCATGATGATCATTACATTGCTTTAAGTTATTGTTGATGATTAGTCAGATGGTTTATTATATCATGTGTTTTATTATGGATACTTACCCCATACTTGCATGTGTATGGTGTGCATGTTTTCTTATTGTATGGCATTTCTGATATGGTTAAGGAAGGAAGTCATACTCACCTGCTTAGTCGAGATCTACATGATGCACCACTTCCTGCCATTGTCTGTTTAGTTTAGCAATTATATAAATTGTATGTACATGCATGATTTTTCTATAGGTTGTAGGTATCGGGTATCGACTTCCCTGAATTTGCCAGGATGAGCATACCCTATTATACTATCTCAATGATAAGAGAAAGGAGATAAATTATTAAGTCCAAATCCCAAACCCTTAAACCATTTGTCCTAGTGAGATAGGACATGTATATGGATATTTTATCCACCAAATGTGTCAGATGACATATTTTGTGACTTTGAACCCTTTAGACTGATTTGGTGTGAATTGCTCTATAATGGGTTTTCATATTTTATCTTGGAGGTCTATGGTGAATTTTCTATTAATTAAGTCTTAATAAATAGATTTAATTAATAAATTAATTATTTGAGAAATTTAATATAAAATATCATGATCTTTGATATTTTGATTATAATTAATTGAATGAGAATTAATTGAGGAAAAAGGAATTAAATAAAAGAAAATTAGAAATTAAAATTAATAATAATAATAAAATAATAATAAAGTAATAAATAAATAATAATAATAATAAAAGTTATAAAATTAAAATGAAAGTTATAAATATTTAAATATAAATTAAATAAAAAGTAAATTGGAGTTATAAGCTTGCATGGGAATTAACACACCTTTTCATTTCTTATATGTCAACAACACAGGGGTTAGTGCATCAATTAAGCACATGGTGTTTACAACCCTATGGCTCATCTAGAAGGTTGGAAAAGACCCATGCTTAGTTGGTGACACCTTCTAGCTATTTCTAGAAGCATTCTAGATGTCTCCTAAGAGCTCTTTATATTCAGGCATTCTTAGAAGCTTAGAGATAGCATTTGGAGAGCAATTGGAGCATTGGAGGACTCAAGAACTCTGAAGAAGGGAGGAGCTTGCTCTGCAGGTTTTTCTGAGGAAGAGAAAATTAGCATCAGAATCCAAGTAGATTCTTGTGGTTTTACTTATGCTATTTCCATATCTTGCATTCTCTGTCTTCTTCGTGTCTTCCATATGTCTTCTGAGAATTTTTCTATTTTAATTGTATGCATTCTCAATATGGGTAGTTAAATTTATTTGAGAATTTTATATGCATAGATCTGAAAAGAACATGGGGCTAGGGTTTAGATTCATAGTCAAACCCATTAGATTAATTAATGGAAAAAGTTTGAGATCAAGGATTATAGGAAAATTCTGAGAATTGGAATTTATATTTTGTGTATATAAATGTTTATATTTTTAAATCTGCATACATACATGCATGTGTGTGTGTGTGTGTGTGTGTGTGTGCATCTATATGTTGTGATATTTGATTAAACTCTGTATGTATACACACACACACACACACACACACACACACACACATACATATATATACTTTTATATATATACATACATATGTATATATACATATATATTTAATTAAAAGTCGAATGACATAGATTTTGCAGCGAACGAATGTTTTAAAAATTGCATCATGATTCATCTCTGGGAAAAGAATTTTAAAAACGCTATTGATAAACAATATTAAATATGTCTTTGGGAAGGTATATGACCTGTACCCTGTACGTCAGGCAGCGACATCATACCTGCGGTCATAGGTACTGCAACTACTGTCGTAGCCCTGCGACGGCAGGCATGGTGGCCGCATGGCTTTTATAGCCGGCGGTTACTGTTATTAAATAGCAGTATGTGCTTAAAGTTTTAATATGACATCAATTGAAATTTTTTAATTCGATTTTATATTTCATTTTTTTATATAAAATGCCACAATTATATATATATGTATATATATATATGTATACATATATATTTAAATATAAAAATATATATATATGTATATATGTAAGTATGTAAATATGTTAATAAATTTAAATTATTATTAATTGATAAAGATATATATAATAAAGGTTCATCTTTTATAACGATGTGTTATTTTATAATATTATAATTCAATTATAAGATTTAATTAATTGTTCTAAATTATTAAAGAAAGAATATGCAATTTAATTAATAATTTGGTGGGGGACGTTTTCAAACAAAGATTATAGTTGAAAGATGGATTTTAAGGAAACTTTTATTCATCTAAAATAATACATGTATAAAATGTTCCTCCATTTATTCTCTAAACTTGGAAACATAAACTGAGACCTCTACATTTAAATTCAAGTTTGTAAATTTAGCAAAACCAAAACATGTGTTTGCATTGGGTATTCTTTATGCTATTGTTTTGGTTTTTGGATTGACTAGTGTTGACTAGTATAGGACGTCTACCAGAGGCTTGGGGGTTATGTGATTGTGATGTCATGATGATGTTTTAATCTCGATCTTTATAAACCCAACCATGGTTATGTGATGGAATGCTCTATGTATTGGTTGTAATTACTAATTGCTATAGTTGAGATTCTTATGTATGAGACACTTGACTTAACCATTTTTGGTCATCGATCAGTTATCTTTGGTTATTTTCTAGTTGCCATGATGGGACTGAAATGTGGATTTATGCTTGATGATGTCATGTTGTGACATGCTTGACTCAACCATTTTGGAGTCTTCAATCAGTATGATTGAGATATATTATGGTTATTGAGAACCATTGGATACTTTTGATTATCAGTGAAACTTCAGTTGCCAATAGAGAGTTGTTGTGTTCATGATTTTCTATGGATGCTTGCTCATGGAGAATTGATGCTTTTATGCATATTTGATGATTTTATTATGGATTATCTTTTGTGATTCTGAGATTTATGATTCCATGAGCTTAGGGTAGGATATCTGCATGTAGTGTCGGGAAGTGGCTTGCAATGGGGGTCGGGGCCCTAAGAGGCTGCCAGGGTAACTCATTGTAAGTTGGATTAATAAGTGATAACATTCACACCTAATACTAACTAAATGAACCTAAAAAGATAAGTTTTTGGTTCTTGCCCATGCCTTGAGTGCTTGTGAGAATGCATGGTTGCGACCTTGCATTCCATAGTATGCCTCATCAGTATGAGAGGATACTAGTGGTCACATGAGATCAGTATGGACCCGTGGAGTTTAGCTAGCTGCCAAGGTAACTTGTATGTGATAAATGCGATGACACTTTTCCGCTTGCATAGTAGGTTCCTACATGTCATTGTGTACCTCTGGAATTAGATGTCAGTTTTTGTGCTTGGAACCTTTGAGTTAGTATACTTTTAGGATTCTTGGACTTATAGAGATTTATGCTATGTTTTTTGGATAGCCTTCTTGGGAGTGAAGATTATCTCCTCAACACTATGGGAGTGGACCACTTAGGTACCATGCGGTTGGGTGGTAGTGTTTTTTCCACTCTTATCATTTGAGATTCAATGAGACATCGTGGCTGATGCATCCTTCATGATTGTGGATATGTATCCTTTCATTGATGATTAGCATATGTTAGATGATGTTATCTTATGCTTATATTTGCATGTTAGATTACTTTCTGCATATGATATAGTATATGTTAGGAGTGATATTCCTACTATGTTAATACCGATGATCTCTTCGGTGATTTGGAATGTTACACATAGAGGGATGGCTAGGGCCCACGATGGTCTAATGATGCTATTAATGGTTGGGAGGAACCATGCAGTTAGTTTGTTATGTTTGATCTTTATGATGGATTTCTATATGATGATGTATCATGGATTAGAATAGGATGATGTACCTTATTCTACATATGTATATTCTTTTAAGCTTTTCATACCCTATGACATGTATAGTGGATGATTGAGCATTTGAAATGTAATGTATAAACATTGGACTTATCATTATTATTTCATGTGGATGTTGTACTAAATAGATTCATGTATGTTAGTTGTTTTGATGTAATTCAACATTAAGGGATCTTAAAGAATGTAATCAGTTGTGTATGTTATGTTTACTTGTAGATGGACATTACTATTGCTTCTGTTATTATGCATAAGTTATATGTGGTATTTACTTTCATGTTTAAAAATAAATACTACCAAACTTAGTGAAATTCTAAGTTAATTCTTTGGATCCCTTGGCGGGGCATTACATAGTTTGTGAAAAATGCCTTCTATTTAAAGAACTAGGAAAGAGAAAGAGAAGTTTGATGTTCAACTAGTTAGTAATGAAGTCAAGAAGGAAAATTTCAAAGCTAGTCCAAAAGTTGCGAATAAAAATGACCCAACAGTCCAACATTATCCATGATCTTACCTAAAGTAATAATGGTTCAAGATGTGAGGAAATATTACAACTACATGGTAGGATCCATAGATGACATGGAAATAAGATAGACATATGAAAAATTGTGTGAAATTAGAGTTATGAAGGAAGAATTAAAGATTGTGGAGATAAAGCATTTGACCCGTACCCTAGATCTTCCCACAGTTTTCAATACTAAATGGATTAAAATAGTTTTAAACATAATTCATGATGGATGTCTATGGTTAGAGGGTGGACTAATCCAGATCTCAAAAAGGATTATCCATAGGGTTACTGGTTATCCAACCCTAGATCAGCCCAAGTCATTAAGAAGCAACTCCAAAGAGGCAATAGAGAAAAATACAGGTGTGAAATGGAAAAAGTGTGGTATGAGTATTGACACCATTATAGATCCTCTTCTTTAATTTTTTGTTAGAGTTATTTCCCACAAGTTCTACCAATCTAGTAGGTTAAATAGTGTGCCCTACATATTAGATAATGTTGGATACAAAATTTTAAAGAGAGATCATACCTATAATCTTGCAGAACTTCAACTTCAATAGATAAATAAAATCTTGGAGCCATCAAGAAGACAAAGAGTGCACAATGTAAGTTTGGATCAATTCTTGTATGCATATTTTTCTATGTCTAGAATGAATTCCCACCTTTTTGCAAAATTATATGGAAGACCAATAGATCTGTGGCTGTCCAAATCAATGAGTATATTAAGAAAATGGAGACAATTTTGAGTCAATTATGACAAGCTATTTTGAGGACTTTAAGAAGTCCATGAATCAAAGATTGAGGATACTAGTTTCCTTAGTAGAAAAGAACTATAATGATATATGTTTCCTTTCTAATATTGATTACACTTATATTCAGGTAGTAGTATCTAGGGCTAGATGGTTGAGACCCTTAGGCTATGAAATCAATGTGGATGAAGCCTTAGTTTCCATCACTGCACTCCTTGCTAAGGAAATTAATGAATTAGCCAAAATATTTGGTAATTATGGTGTTGTAAAATCAAAAGTTGAAATGGAACTAAAAATAGCTTCTACATTGAAAAAGAAGGACAAACTGGTGAGAAAATTGAAGGCCAAATTTGGTGAAGAGGTAGTAGATGATGAAGAAAACGAAGAGGAAGAGGAAGTACAAGTGCAATAACATATAGATCTATGCCAAGGCATGGGTGAGGATCAAGAAGAATAAGATGCTCTAGAGGAAGAGGAAATCAAAGAGGCACCATCCCAATCAACACTAAAGAAAAGGAAGGTGAAGGCTCAACCAATGACAAAACCAAAGGCAAATAAAATGGTCAACCCTAGCCTAGGAAAGCCTATAGCTCCTAATACTAGAGCAAGCACAAGATCAACCACACAAAAGGTTAAGGAGAAACAAGAAAAGTAGAAAAAGGAGGAAAAGAGCAGAAGAAACAAAGAAGGAAATATATTGCTCAACCTAAAATAGATGATGAAAAGACAAAGTCTAAAGATACAAGTTAGTTTAGGATGGTAAGTCATGGACCTAAATCTGATCTTAAGAATATTTTTGATAATATTAAAGATAATAGAGATATGACAGGGCTAAAGAAAAGTTATTTTGATAAATTGAGTAGAGATGAAAAGAATCGAGTGGAAGAGTTAGTATATGCTATTATGTCAAAATTTAAGAATACTCCACTTGAGTTTACCAAAACAATACCCAAAAGTCTATATGATATTGTTGAGAAAAAGTGGCATTATTGTTTAAATCTCGAGAAACAAATTAGAGAGTCAACATTAACTCAAGTAATGCTAGAGCTAACAAAAGCACACATTGCTAAGGCAGTAAATAAATCTACAACTATGTTTACACCTAAATATGGAGCCTTTAGCATTTCGCAAAGAAATATAGATGATGTGGTTGAGAAATTAACCCAAATATGGAAATTAAAATATGGATTAACCACTGTAAAGCTAGGAGACATTGATCCCTCTAAAGAAAAACATGATGAGAAAATATGAGGATTAGCAAGATAGCAACGATAGTGAAAAAGATAAGGATGATATGTAGAAAGAAGAGAGGATAGACAATACTATTGGGGAAGAACCCAAAAGAAAAGATGAAGACAACGCAACTGTTGAGGACCAACAAAAGGAATAGAGTGTACAAGTCACACAAATGTTGAGTGTCATCCCCCCACATGACATAGACAAGTCAACAGAGACAATTATTGTTAAGGATGTTTATACTGCTTCACCTTAGAACATCAATCCTTTAACTACAGATGACTTGAAGAGGATATTAGATCACTCTACACTCTAGGAAAATTTGTTTGAGAATCTTGTATTGGTGAGTGTGGAAGAGCTTTAGAAGGTAGTGACTAATATAACAAAGGACAAGGTTAGTCCACAAGAACCACCTTCTGCCATCCCTTTAGCCACCCATATGCAATCTCTAGTGCAAATACTAGTAGATAAATCTGCAAAGGATGACACAACAGTCAAAGTTGACATGGTTTAGCAACCAAATCAGACTACTCAAGGAGAGAAGTCTACAAAAGCACAAGAAGGATAGACAAATGTATCTATACTTGATACACAAACACAAGGATTAGCTCAAATAATAGTAATTGATCGAGGAAGAACTAAAGAAAAGGACATACCGAAGGAGAATGAGCAAGAAGCAATACAAACATTGGTAAATTTACCAAAATTTTCCTCTCCTAGAAAAGTCCTTTAAAGGCTAAGCAATGATGCAATACCATTGCAAATTTCAGCACCAGACTCCAACTCATCCAAATTTGCTAAGATATTTCACTATGGAGATGCAATTCTAGAAGAGGAAATAGTGATACCTAAATATGATTATGTAATCATGACACTAGAAAAGATAGATATAATGCAAGCAACATTGGAAAGAAAAATAAAACCAAGAAATACTTAGAAAAGAGTACAAATAGAGGAAAGCATTACAAGATTTTAAAGACATCTTTTTAGATTCTTTTAGCTTGCAAACACCCAATGAATCAAAGTCAATATTAGAGAAATTATCAGATATTGTGGAATAAGTGAATAATGAAGACCAAGAAACCAATGTGAAACTTATGGAATGGTTTGAAAGAAAATTTCAAGGAAAATTTAATGAGAAGATATTTGGTGATACAATAGTCTCACAATTTGAATTGGCTAATAAAATTGAGAAAGTGAAGAAAGTACTTGAGAACATATTCTCATTGTACACAAAACTATGTGATTCCACACTCTTGACAACAAAAATAAGCCATAGGATTCTAAGTCTAGAGAGAAACTTAAAAGTATTAGGTATGTAATTACCTAAGAATCAAGCTCAAAGTGAGAAGCATTTCCATTCATTTCTTCATACACAAAGTCAACTAGCTATGTTAATACCAAAAGAGGCTAATATAAGAGCCAAGATGAGTAACATTCAAGCCTCTCTTACCCCTCATATGGAAATAATCCACAACGAACTAAGATATGTAGAGATCTTAATGAAGAAAGATCCAAAATTTTCAAGATCAAATGGACTTATTCACCTTGTAGCAGAGATAGCCATCGAAATAAAATCATTAGATATTGCATTAGACAACTAGGATTTTTCTTTGAAGATTATAATAGAAGTCCACGGGAACTTTTTTGACAAATACACAATTAATGTATAGATCCTTTGACATTAGTGTAAAAAAGGAGGAGATATAAACAAATATGCAAAGGGTGATATTAAGAGAAAGGGGAGAATCAAGATAGATAAAGAGGGGGAGATCGATGAAAGGGGGAGAAACTAGTAAAAGAGTACTAGTACTTTTGAAGAAAAGAAGTATCAACAAAAGACAAATTAATGAAGAATAGATTGAGGATAGAACATAATTTTGATATAGGACAAGCACATTAACTTAGGAGGAGCTACAAAATTTTTGAGGTATATAGTCTACTACAAACTTTTGAATTTTTTTGAAGCTTTGTATATATGTCAAATTGTGGATTTATTATACTCGAGGAGATCAGAGTTGTTATGTATAGTTAAGTGTTTTTGACACTCATGTCAAAAGGGGAGATTGTTGATCTCAAATTCATTTTGACAATTGAGTGTCAACATACTTAAGTTATTTATTAAATTCGTGCTGAACTTGTAACATATGCTGAGTATAATATGTATAGATGTCAAGTTGCAATGAGTGTCAAGTAGATAGACCATGCCAAGTGATTCAAGTGCTAAGTAGTTGATGCCAAGTAATTTAGGTGTTGAGCCAGAAACAAAAACTATAGTATGTGTGGAGCATTAGTATTATCAAGTGCCAAGTATAAACAATTAGTTCTAGTTGTTTGGGATGGCACAAACAACTATGTAAATTGTTTTTAGCCAACCTAAAGATAAAATATGATCTTTTGAAGATAAGGATGAATCTGTATGTAGATTTCCTATGTAATCACACGCAACCAATTAGAAAAAGGGAAGAATTAAGTGGAAAAATAGATGAATCTCAACCATAGATTCATACCTAACCCTAAACATCATAAGTGTGGGTGTGTGTGTGTGTATGTGCAAAAAAGAATTGAAGGGAGAGAACAATGAATTTTGCATGGAGACTTAGAAGTTGAAAGAGAGCGAATTGAAAAATTAGTTTAAGAAGAATAGAGGATAGAGGATACACCATTGATATATCAGATTAGATAGGATCAAGAAGGACATAGTGCAGATTTGATCTTTAATTAGGCTATCAGAGCTAATCACAAGATCTATGCTGAAACAACATAATAGGTGATTTTGGTTAAATCTCCTAGGTGAAGTAGTCCTAAGAGCCTGTTGCAAATCCTTTAATAGAGTGGCATTCCAAGCGAATTTTCTAAAGTCCTTTAGCCAGGCACACTTCTAATATGGTGCTAAAGTCCTTTAACAAGTTGGGATATAATAGTCTCTTGTAAGTCTTTAATAGGGTAGGTCTTTCACAGGGAAAATCATGTTTCATGGTCAATGTATTGTAACCTTAATTGGTGACACTTTATTGCTATAGTAGTAAATAATTGTGGGTGTCATCCCCATCCTAGTTTTACCTTCTCACTTGGAGGGTTCTTGGGTAATCATATCAGGTGTCAAATGTGAGCATGCTTATTTGATGCATTTGCTTTAAATTTCATTTTAGTTTATTACATGCATCTACTAAATTCTAAAAGGTATTTAAGTGTTGTAATTTGAACTTTTGATTCACCCCTCTCTCAAAAGTGTATGTTTCCCATTTGTAATTTCAACATTTGATATTTAAAGGAAATGGTTCTCACATTACCATAAGAGTTTAAATTGTAGTAAAAGTTATGTTGCAAAGGTGTGGAAAGTAATCAAGATAGTTTAGGTTAAAGAAATCACAACACAACAAGGAGTTATTGATAAACTCTACCTAAAGTGGTGAAGTAGAAAAATGCTCATGATTGTATCTTTATGGTGTTAAAGATGTGGTTGAGATTTTAGGATGGAAGACTATGGAAAAAGAAAATATTATGGTTAAATTGGTTACTGTGCCATCATAGGTGATAACACAGTTAAGGAATTTTAAGATTTGAACAAGTGATAAAGAACCTTGTGGTTAAAAATTTTACCATCGCATCTTCACAAGTGTTCAAGAGTAACCCAAGAATCAGGTGGCAAAGTAGGGAAAGCTTGTAGCCATCACATTGCAAGGTTTTACTATAAGTTAAAATCTTAATTTTTGAGCTTATGAAATGTATTCAGAATGTTTAAGTTGAAGGCGAGCACAAAATTGCAAGGTTTTAGTTGTAGTTAAGGTATTTGATTTGCAAAGCTACAAAGTAAAGTAATGGACAATCAAAATAGTGATGAAAACATTGCATGATTAAGAAGAACTTAGTATCTGGTGGTTGTGAAGAGGCAATACAATTAATATCTATGGTATCACAACATCACAAGTAAAAGGAATGTTAAGTACTAAAATTTAGTGAAGATGTGAAGTAGTAAGCTTGATGGTCATCACCAGATCAGAGCAATTAGTGAATTGAAATGGTAAACAATTATGCAACAAAAATAAAGAAAAAAATAAATTGATCATAATTCTATAGGCCCAAATGATAAATAAAGAAATGAGGTTGCAAAGTGGAAATTGAAGGCAAGCACAACATCACAAGCTTGATATAATAGTTAAAAATTTAAGTAATGAAGTTGTGAAACAACTTAAGACAATTAATTTTGTAGGATCCCATCTAAAATAAAGAAATAAAGAAGACCACAACAAAGAAGTGATAAAGAGGTCATCACATAATTTCAACTCTCCATTTTAAAGGCATAAAATAGATTGTAAAATGGAAATATCTAAACTAGAAGGAAAAGTATGAGCAAGAAGCATGGATAATTGGAAAAGTGAAGATGCAACTAGTTTATCAAAGATTTCAAGAATTTGGATTTTTGAAGACATTAATTCCATGCTCCCTTTTATAAAGATAGATAAATTCTAAGAAACATAGATATGTTCATTACCAGTTACATCATTTTTTGAAGTTTTCAAGGCATGGATAAAGTTACAGAGTGAATTCAAGCAAATTTCTACCATCCAATAATCACAATTATTAAGGTCATTTTCTAAAAATGGTACATAAAGAAGAACTAATAAAAGAAGTTATAATTTAGGAATCCACTTCAAAAGGGAAAATCCCTAGCCCTTTTATGGATGAATGGATGTAGATTCTAATTGGTTCTTCAAATGCACAAGTTGAAAATAGCCATGCCTTTTGGACTACCTATGCATTTTGCAGAGATGCAGAGGTGACTGATAGAGATGGCAGTGAACTATTCCAGTATTTTTACAACAATAGGATAGATAAGGTCCGAATATACAACCCTTAAACAAAGAACCTAGGAATATAAATCATGTCAAAGGTCTTTGCTAATATCAATGTAATAAAGGTAGTGATAAAATGTTACAACCCAAAAAAGAAATTCATTTGATAGGAAGGACAAAAGTATCTTCCTGGCATTGGATAAAGAGACATTCATTGGAGAATTTGACTTGGGAGGCCCTATGTCATTAAAAATTGACATAGAAAAAATTTATGAAAATTTCAAAAGCCATAAAAATTTCTACATGGGCAAGGTTATGACTAGACATATCCTTTTGTCAAGAAAAGAGCAAGGGGAAATACCAAAGAAAAAAGGAATTGGATGGATCCATGCCTCTTGATTTATTTCAAAGGTATATGAAGAAAAATATTTTTGGCTTGAACAAAACCTTATGTTGATATCAAACCATGTATTCTACTAATAAACATTACATTATGGCATTAAACATTCGGGATCCAAACACAAATTTAGGATATGATTTTGTTGAATACATCATCACCGAAATGCAAGATGAAATTGTTGCCACATAGGAGGGAAGGTTGGAGAATTTTAGGTCCTTTCACTACTCTATATTCATGCATCTAATCTTATTTAGAAATGTGGATCTCTTTGATCAAATTTTCTTTCAATGTATAGAGGAATAGGGAGATAGGTTACCTATGCAAAGATGCATAAGGGTATGGCATAGATTCTATGTATACTCTATTGGTATTTCTTTTTATAATGACTTTTTATACCCTATGTTAAAAATGATAGGAGCTATAAATAAAATAATACCACATAATGTGAAGAAGATAGTTAAGTCAAATTTATGTTTTGATAAGGGAAAATAGATAGAGAAAAATATAGGTAGTGTTTTTTGTTTAAAGACTATATTGTTATTAGGGTTTTTTGATGCTCTCATCACCCCCACCCATCTTCTTCCAAATTTATTGCTAGAGATGTTAGGAATTGTAGAGATATTCTAGCAATTAATTTCATTAAATAGAGAATACTTAGGTAAAAATGTCAAGAAGGGTACTTTCCTATGTATGTGTGCTAAAGTAGGACACTTTGAGCTAGGGAAGAATGTAATTGAGGAAACTGATGCTTTTCTTAGAAAATAAAAATTTCCAATGGCCCTTGCTAGATTTTTTGACCCCAATATAGGGATAACTTTAAGAAACCACTCCCGAAAAAAAATGCCTAAAATTCTACCGAATCCAACATTTTGTCGGTGGGAAAATTTTAATGTTGAGAAAGATATTTTTTTTCCATGTAGGGAAATAAAATATTATATGTTGGTGATTTTTTCTTTCCCTAGCAAAAATCATTATAAATGTGGCAATTTTTTTCCTTGGTGATAGATAAATAAATGATGGCTATTTTTTCCCTTGCCCAAAATAAATTAGTAATGTCAAAGGTGAATTATTTGTTTTGTAGGAAAATTAATAATAATAATCTTGGATAATATTTAGTGGTAAACTGAAAAATTATTTAATCAGAAAGCAAATTTTGATAGGTATTGGCTAGTGACTATACTAACTACTGAGTACTCACTTCAACTTGTGTATTGTCTTAGGTCTATTATTAATAATTTCATTATGTTAATGTCTCCATTACCAAGTTTTCTACCATCACTTTAGTATGATTAATATAATAGTTTTATTGATCATTGATTAATTAGAGGTCAATGATAGAAGATGGATTTTGGGGTCAGTTCCTTGAAAAGACCTAGAGTCGCATGAAATTCTTTGGAATGGAGACATGTGGAAATTTTTGCATGGAAATCATTAACTAGAATGTAGTAAAAATTGTATCAAGATTAAAATCATAAATGTGGTACTAATAGTTACAATTATTAAATTCCATTTATAGCCACCTTGGCAAGTACTTTGACTGTCCAACATTAATGTGAGCACATTTTGCACACTTGAAAATAAATAGGAATATGAAAAAATAAGATACAAAAGGTCATGAATGCCAAAAAATTTAATTCAACTATCATTAAATAGCCTCTTGAATTTGTCTTTCATTATCATTTCTCAAATTCTTGAATCTAAATTCAGTTTGTAGAGTTTCTTAGTCATGGATATGCCAATTTACCTAAAATGCAATAAAATGGGTCTACAAAAGCCCTTGTTTGGCATGATACATGATGATTTCCTAGCCATGGTTTGAAAGGAAGATTCCCAAGGTCTTTTTATCTATCATGCTCTAGTTATGGTCCTTGGCCATGAATTCTTGAGAAATGATAAGACTTACCTCTTGGTCATAGATATTATCTCTCACTTCCTCGTGTCTCTTCTCGACCTTAAAGGAAATCAAGTAGGAATTTTGATGCTTCTACATAACATTTTTAAGAAAAAAAATTTAAAAAGACAATGTCAAAATTCTTGTATTGGTCAAGCAGGTACTGAGGCAAAGATCCCTTTTGCAGATGTAGTAGACAAGTACTAGGAGCAAGGCATAGGGAGCATTGTACAAAAGAATCCCTTCTTGGTCAACATAAATTAGTGGCAATTGAATTGCCACTGAAAGTGGTCACGACTCAGGAGGAATTTTCTATAAAAGTGGTTGTTATTGGATGACATCAATGAGACTAACTTCACATTGTTGGATGAGTTTAACAACACCATATTCTCTAAGAGATTCCTTGTGAAGGGGCTTGAAGACATTTATGATTCAAGGCTTCAAGCCCTCTACCCTTAAGGCTCCTAATGGTCCTAGCCTCCCTATTCCCTACTTTCCTATTCCCTATTTTCCAAATTCTATTTCCTTGACGCTTGTCATTTGGGCAAAACAATGTTTTTAAGATTAGCTATTTTTCTTCAGATCGGGCTTTCCCCTTTAATGTAAATTAAAAAATAGTAAAACTAGGCTGATTTAATCAACTATTTTGTATATGTATGCTATGAATCAGTATTGTGTACATTGTACACCCTAAAATATTATCAATAAAAACTTTTTTTTTTGGCATCTCAATGCACCGATGAAATGTTAGTTTATAACTCTATTATAAAAATGAACTTTTAGTAGTTATAAATTTAGAAACAAAGAAAAGGGTTTCAACAATCCCTATATGGTTTCATATTTGATTAACTATTTATAGTAAAAATTATTCAATTGAAAATTGTCCAATGAAAATTTGTAAATTTTTAATATATATATGTATGTCCTTTAAATTTCAAAACATGTGAATTTTGATAATATATGAGTCTAGAGGTCAAGCCAAGTAAGTTAATAGTTATTAGTTATAAGAGTTGTAACTATTATTGATTCATTTAAAAATATTAAATTTTAAAAAAATAGTTTGTTAAAGTTAAAACTTATGATACATGCACACATCATGATTCATGAATCATGAATCGTTAATCCTGGATCTTGATCAATGATCATGTAATTTAAATTGTTTAGATAATGTTGAAATTTGATTTGAAAATAAAAAGTTCAAACTATAATGTATATACAAATGTTTATATAAAATATTGAATATTAATTTATTTATTTAGTTCTTCCAATTTGAAATGTAAATTTATCTAAATATCATTACCATCATAATAGTTTTAACTTTATAACATATTTTGAATTAAATGAAAAATGTAACGGTTATTTAAATTTAAATTAAATATTGAGTATAACCTAAATCAATTTTAATTAAGTAAAAATGTTACGATTATTAAATCAAGTTTTTGTTATCAAGAAATTAATGATTGATGAATGATAATTGATTACAATTTACAAATCATAATTTTATATTTTTGAAAATTTGATGTTTCATTAATTTTACATGTTTAATTTTATTCATCCAAATCATGGATTTTGGAAATTGTCAAGAACTTAAAATAGTTGGTATGTTTACTACTAGTTACTGCACTTTGTGATTTCAGTGTTAATTTGCATTGTGCAACAATAAGATAGGGGAGAGGAACTAGTAGTCACAAGGGCTAAATTCTTCAACATGTAGCCGCTACATGGGATATCGTAAGTCCTTTTTTTTAGAAATGTAAAATGGACATTGAACTACCTATAGGCTACAAGTAAGGTTTGAAGCCGTGTCTCATCACACAACTCATTAAAATAGTGCACCTACTGAGATATGTCCAAATTGACCAAAGCTTAATCTAAAAAAATCTAGTAATCAAATTTAAAATTATTATTTGTTGTTAATAGAATATTCTATAACTATATGAAATGTAACATATATGTAACTTGAATGGACCAAATAGTTATTATTAGTCACAAATATTTGTTATATATAACTCTTTTCTATAACATAAAATGATAAATACTTCAACAAAAAAAAAAAATTTGTTGTTATAAAAATAACATGTTATTATGTAAAATACATCCTATATATAACGAACACAAAGGGACCATTAGTTGAACACTAAAAGATTTTGACAATCTCATAGATTTCATAAGAAAATACAAAGTATTTATTAGTATTCACCTTTTATATTTGTGATGAGACATATTACTAATATGATTTAATCTATGCATATGCATTGCTACCCCAATAGTTGTACACATAAGAGAAGTATTTGTACACTAAAATATTTATATTTATTTAATTGAGCATATTATGTTTTTAGTGACATAGATATATGAAATAGCTATGATATTTTAATTTTTATTTGAGAAACAAAGTTATATATTTCACTCATTAATGAATTCTTGTATTTATTTTTTCTATAACATTCATAAGTGTTCATGTGTTCAAGTATTGGTATATTTTTTATCAACGTTTGAATTTTTTATATGTACAAATAGATCAATTAATTACAATATATTGGGCTCTATGTTCATGAAGGGTGATTAACTATTGAACCCCGATCAACTATTGGGTCCTCCCACCTAAATTATAATTTAAATAATTAATATTAGTTATGTAAGAGGCTTAACATATCATGATTTCGTTTGGATTATTCAATGAATGATAGATCAATGACCGCAACTCTATTCTGAGCCAAATTTAAAAAGATTGAAGTTAAATTCTATTTCTACCAAAAGTTGGGACACATGTAGTTGAAGATTCCTTCTTATAAGTTATAGTTATGTCCAACTCCTAACTCCCAATTGCTGATTAAAACAAAGATTGACAACCCAATTTGAATTTTGAACCGATTTGGGTAATGTTTTCCCATGTTCCTAGATTCATCTAGAATTGTGACACATATTCGATTATTGTAAAGCTCGATTAAGTGTTAGGACTCAATTAATATTAATAAATATTATATTTAGTCTTTTAAAAAATAATTACTTAATCCTAAGTTAGCAATTGTTAATTAAAAGAAAAATCAATAGCTCGAGATGAATTTTAGGTAAATTTTGGGATTGCTATGACTGTTGTCAAGAAACATCCTAAATCATGACATGTGTCCTTGAAAAGTGTCCCAATTCTAGATGATTCTTGATAACAATGATAAAATTCTAAAAATTTACCCAAAAATCATATCGATTATTAAGTTTGATAATTACTAATTAATTAATTTAAAATGAATAAATTTGAAAATTCAAATCGATATTAATGTAATAAACTTTTACTCTTTTTATTATAGTTATGTAGATTATTGAGTCTTTATGTAATTTACATGTACATTGTACATAGTATTAGTAAAGTATCTAAAACCATTAATTAATTAATACTTACATTTTAGCTTTTAATTATTAACCTTTTATGTTTTTAATGTATGAAGTTCGGATTACAATAGGGTTTTCAAATTTCAACTTTTCAAAGACTGACTAAATTCCATTTTCTATACTTAAGACTGAAAGTGTGAAACTTGACTATCATAGGACAACACCAATTAGCTGAGTATCTACTAGCACTAGTATTATAGAATCTCAATTACCAATTTCGGGTATTTAATATTTTAAAAAAAAAATTAATGCAATTGACAACAATAGAAATCTTGATTCTTATTATTTATATTTACAATTTACAATTTTCTTTAAATAGGGCTTGAAGAATAATTTTGTGTAATAACTAGTAGCAGGCATGGGAAAAGAAAAGTCAAAAACCTTCAGTACAAGTGCAAGCATAAAGGGAAAGAAATACATTATAGAACATAGGAAAGTGTTAGAAACCCTTATTGATGAATGTCATGATATTTTTTATTCTATTATTCATGGATAATTAGGAATCATGGGAATTAGATATTCATTGTTTAGTAAGTGGAGAGATCTACAAAAGGGGAGAAATTATTACAAATATAACAAAAGTATTCTTACACATACAAATAAACTAGCTGCTTTGGTTATTGGATTAGAAAACCTCATTTTACTTGAAGTATTCCCTTGCTCTGAAATTGTAATGCTATGCACTCAGAATTATGATGAAAATAGAAAGGCAATTGTAAACCAAAACATAGGACAACATTTTATCGATAACTAAGAATGAATTTTTCAATTTGTTAGACCTAGGGCTAGGGTTTAACCAAAAAGATTTAACAAGTGCAATGACTTGGATAAACTAGCATAGACTTATGACAAACTGTATAGATTTTTTCAAGATTCATATATTAAGGGTTTAATAAACTTAGAGTTGTCTACTAGTTTTACTATTATATTGGACATAGACCATAAGTCTCCTGATCAGTGTGTTATTTTTGTGCCATGGGTTCAATTCAAAATACTATTTCTTTATTATCATTTTGTATGGGATTGGATAGTAACAAGGAAGTCAGGGCCAGTATTCTTGAAATGATTTATAATATCCATTATAGAGGATAATAAGTTGAGATGGTAGATGTAAGATATAATTTTGTTCAACACTGATGGGGACACAACCCAACAACCAGAATAGACACAATAGAAAGGGGGAATTATATTAACTAAGAAAATAGGCTGGTACAAATAGTGCAGAGAAAATAAACTCAAAACATGCCCTGTGGGCTTACAATAGCATAAATCTGGAGAATATTTCTCCTTTTAGCACCTCCTCTCAAGCTCCAATCTGAACTGCCTTTTACAATGCCAAAAAATCTCCTTAAATAGACCCCAGAGGGTTAAGGACTAGGAGTACATTCTAGAAAGTGCTAGTAGGCATCCACTGACAAAGTAGAAGGTTCCAGAAGTTGCGTTAGAAGTCGGTGCAAATCTAGAAGAATCCAGAAACGGTAGCCGAACTTCCGGGAGGCATAACTTTTGAACCGTAGCTCCGATTGACGAACCGTTTACATTTTCGGAAAGCTCTCAAAGCACTCTATAGCCCTATGGACCAGCTTCGCTCGTCCCCCATTTTTTGACCTTTTTTGAGGTAATTTAATGCCCCAAACTTGACTTTGAAGCATTCTTAGGAGGTCTCCAAAACTCGAAAAACTGCAATAATTTTCAAACCGTGGGGCCTTTTGAACTGATTCTTTTTTTGGAATGCTCTAAATCTCAATTACATTCATCTGGCCAAGTCACACCTTCTAGGTCACCAAAAAGGTGGCCAAATTGTATGCTCCTATTTTTTTGGGATTTTTAAATGCACTGATAGTTGAACTATGAGAGTTGGAACCTATATTTGAGCCAAATGGGTATCCAAAAATGTAAAGACATACAAAAGAAACTAAGTCTAAGTACATTTTTTGGGTGACACAGGATTGCCCTTATACCTCTGGATGCTCCTGCATCAAACACATTGTTGAATCTATGTAGGAACAATTACTAATGATTAAACTAAGTACAACTACAGGCAAGATGAAGATTAATTGTGCTACCTTCTTTTAGCAAGTATCACCCAATATTTAAGACAAAGAACAAAAAGCTTGATATTAAGGTCTATATGTTTTATGTGAAAAACCTAGAGGAAATTAGAGACTCCAAGTCTAGTACATATGAGTGGACACATAAGATGAGCATGACTACTAACAATAATAACTACAACCATTTTGTAGACTTCTTTTTGACACCTATTTACCAAAAAATCATGGTCACTTTGATGCCTAGATTGCCTGTGTCTTGTAAAGATTTCATTCAACTAGGAAGTCAATTTCAATTGGTTGTTTGGTTCTTCATGGTAGAGTACATTGTCTTGAGGTTTTATGATTCAGTAGTTGAACTGTGCAAAATTCCAATACAGGTTACAGAAAGGGTTTTTGAATTGGAATATGTATGGCATATGGAGAGCACAAATGAACTTTTCACTAGCTAATAAAATAAAATGATATTTTCTTCCTTACCTTTTGTAATTGGAGGCCTCACATTTGAGAGAAAGGCTTTCAAACTGGCAAATGAATTGGTAACTTTTTTTGGGTTTGATTTTGTTAGACATTGGAATTATGATGCATTGAACATAATAGAAATAAGACTTATGGCCAATGAGAAATTTGCAAGAAAATATTAACATCATGAGATTCCATTAATATAAATGTTTAAAAACATGGATTTGTGGTATGAGGTTAAGAAAGAGATGGAGAAACATGCAACATAGAATAATATTTTTAATGCAAGAATTGTAATCACAAATTAGGACATTGTACATATTAGAGTCACACAACTCAAAGCCTCTGATATACTTAAATATTTAGAAGAAAGCATCTCAACCTTCTAAGAGTTTTATGCCAAAAGAAATTAAAGAGCCACACATATTTGAATTTTGGTGTCAAACCAAGATGACTAATTTTTGGAAAATGACACAAAATTTGGGTGACCCAAAGACCTCAAAGTTTTTTTAGGAAATTGAGGAGGATGAAATTTTTAGTAATTATTGGAATAAAGAGAATCCAACTATACTATACGACTTTGGAAGTTGCAGTGATAGTGATATTAAAAGACTGAAAGACCTTGAGTCTAATAGAGGCATTCAAGGTATTTAGGAGTTTGGGTCAACCAAGGGCAGACATATTGTTAATCATTAAATGAGTGATTCTATTAAACAAATGTATAATAAAGGGTTAGTTATGATACAAAAATTGGGTTATGCTGGTATAGGGCCCATTGGTGCAAGTAGTGAAGGGATTTGGAATTTAGTTTCAGTACCAAAACCACCGAAAATAGAAACTAAACCAATCATTGGACTCTCCAATAAGATTGAAAATGATTCATCTACAAAGGGCAAAAAATATTATACTTCTACTTCTAAAGGTCATCCAAACACAATATTCATTAAATCTTCAAATCTAGTTGTATTTCATCCCACTGGCACTAGCAATGGCACTAGAATGGATGAACATTGTGCAAGAAAGAAAAAATGTTATGAGAATTATAATGCAAGAAATATCATCAGTTAATTCAACAATGTATGCACTAGTAGCTTCTATTCAAAATCTTAAAAATAGTCCTAAAATGGCAGTATTTAGAATGGGTCATCTTTAGTATGTTCGTAATCCTCAAAATACAATTATAGGTAGTGTAGGTTTAACTGGAGTTGGAGGATCATACAACAATAAAACTAATAATTCTCCTTTCAAACACTCAATTATGTCAACAAACCAATATTTTAGTTTAATTTAGTTTGCATCAAAGTTTGATCAAACTAGCAAAAGAAATACACAAATTATGAAGATTCTAAAAAGTGATGTAGAACTATTAAATGCCAAAGATCTACTAATAATAACACATTTCCAACATATGATCCAAAAATCAAAATGATGAACTTGATGGCTATTATTCCCTTGGCTAGAGATAAAAATCCATCAAAAAATGTAATAAATCATAATAATGTACAAGTTACTAGTCTTCAAATGGATTTCTCAAAAGTGAATATATCAAAAGAGAGCAACAAAGTGGCCTACTCTACACTTCTGAAAGTGGAGAGGGAAAACAAAAGGCTTACAAATAAAATAGAAAAGTTATAGGAAAACCTTGATAATGTAAAGGCCAAGGAGAAAGCAACAGGCAATAGATTCAAAGAGTTACAAAATAGGATAAAGAATTCTTCTTCTACAAAGGTAATTGTCTAGCAAGAAAAGATGAATGAACAACTAAAAATTTTGATTAAAGAATTGGGTGAGTGCAAAAAGGAATCGAACATGAAAATTCCTCTACTACACAGTTGTTCAATCTTGTA
The DNA here is from genome assembly GCA_028749045.1 of Cupressus sempervirens. Classification (NCBI taxonomy): domain Eukaryota; kingdom Viridiplantae; phylum Streptophyta; class Pinopsida; order Cupressales; family Cupressaceae; genus Cupressus; species Cupressus sempervirens. Next base: position 703,939,704 of record CM053783.1, on the reverse strand, counting down.
GAGTGTAGCGCATAGGTCAACAAAAATTGAAAATTGACCTAGACTCTGTTGTCAAGGAAAATAATAGTTTGAAGATTGAATTGGAGAATGAAAAGAAAAAAGAGGAGTCTAATACAAGGATAATTTATAATTTTTTGAAAGAATTGGGGAATGAGAAGAAAAAGTAGGAGTCTAGTGGAAACACAATCCATAATTTGAAGAAGAAATTAGAGAATATGAAGAAAAAAGAGGAGTTAACTACAGAAACAATCTTTGATATGAAGGAATTGGAGAATGTGAAGAAAATTATGTCTTGTGCTACTACAAATAGTAACACAATCAACCATATGAAGAAGGAATTAGAGAATTCAAAGAAAAAAGAGGAGTCAATTGCAAAGAAAATCCTCGATCTGAAGAAGGAATTGGAGAAAATGAAGAAACAAGAGCCTACTCAAACACTACATGATTTGAAGAATGAATTGAACAATGCAAAGAAAAAGGTGGAGTCTACTATGAAGATAATCCATGATTTGAAAAGGGAAATTGAGGATGTGAAGAAAAAGGAGATAACTACTGCAAAGACAATCCAAGATTTGAAGAAGAAATTGGAGGACGAGAGAAAGAGAGAAACTAATTGGAAAGGGCAACCAGAAGAAGCACAGAAAAAGAGTGAAATAGAGATGTGTGAAATAAAGAAAAAGCTGGAGAATGTAATTGCACAAAATATAACAACATATTTTAAAGACCATCATGTCAAGGATACTATAATAAGCATCGTTAAGCTTATCAAATAAGAAAATTGGGACAAAATAATGAAGAACAATAATAGTCTGTTTGAATGGGTTGATTTAAATAAAAATCTCAAATTTTTCTTTGAAAATGTAGAAAGGGATGTTGAGGGTAAAAGAAGTATATTCACCAATTCCTTAAAGAATCATGCTAATTTTTTTTCGAATAAAGTATAGAGATCTAGTGATAGGGATTTGGAAAACCAAGGAATAAACAACTACATGGATGCCTCTATAATGACCATTCATATTTATTACAATCATAAAAAATTAATGGAAATAGATGAAGCTCTCAAATCTACTTCCAGAGACATGATGATGATGAATCACAACATATAGAACTTTCTAAATATTGGATTATAAAATCTAGCTTACTCAGATGAAAAATTCCTTTGCAAATAAGATTACATAAAAAAGTTGCAAAACACCATGAATTCTGATTTAGGCAACTTGCCTAAGGAAACCAATTTAGAAATAATTGCAAGTTGCATCAAACCACTATCAACAATGAATGCAGTTATAGATAAATTCCTTGATTGATGTAAAAATATCTCTTTAAAGTATTCATTCTTGATGAGGTTACAATTATTTAGCTACAACCTCAAAAAAGTAGAGCTTGCAAATGATGTAAAATGGAATGTCCTAAAGAAAATCATTGGAGCTAGGTCTTCTTCTCAAATGGTTACTATTAGTGTTAGTGATAGTCATAGCTAATAGCACTAAGAAGTAACAACTTAGTAAGTGATAGTACTATAATCATTTTGTTACTTGTTACTCTTTAATTTCAAATATTGGATTTAATTTCAAATTTATGTAATGTTAACTATTACAAGAATCAAGAACCAACATATCAAGATAGTTGGATAGCTAGGCATTTGTGTACTATTACTACATAGAGAAAATAGAGAAAAATTCACTACTCCTACTTGAAAAAATTCCATAATTGAAAATGTGGTAAATTGTCAATGTGATTGCACACACATAATGTATTATGTAGTAATAATCTGATAATATATACAATTACAAACTGACCTACAACTATTGTTGCTCCCTTATATTTTTCAAATGGAATTTACAGTCATTTGACATTGAGTCATTTACAAAAGGTTGTAATTTGTATAATGTTATAGGCTAATTTATAATGATAAATTATAATACAATATTTTTTAAATAAAGCTTATTCTGTTAAATTCATTATGTTACAATTTCTTAAAGAAACTAGAATCAATGAAAATCTAAAAGCATCTAAAAACTAGAATGAACGAAAATCTCAAGTTCAACTTGTATTATTGTATTAAAACTAGAATCAATGAAAATATCAACATGTAAGTGTGTAACATCAACATGTTTAAAAAAAAATTAAGCATTTATAAAGGGACAGTGAATGAAGGAAATAAATTAACTTTTACAAAAATAATTAATTAGTAGATAGAGTCTTAGACCAGAGCTACTAGCCTACTACTTGATTTAGACAAAAGTTAGAAGTTGATGTTGAGAAGCTATTATAGTTGCCACTTAGTGTGGACCGACTCAACATCACTATCAATAGAATCCTCCTTATTTATTACATATAACATTTCATTTTTCATTGTATTTTCTTTAGATTCACTGTCAATGTCAGTATGCATGCCAAATTCAACATCATCTTCATTGCTTCCGACATCAGGACATCATTCGCAACTAGTACCATAGCCACTACCACCACCATTTCCACTACCACATGGGTTTAAAATGTGGGTCATCCATCTTCTTTCACATTTGTTTCTCCAAATTTTGAGAGTGATGTCATAAGGGAAACTACCTACCCCATACCTACAATTATAGAGCCTCAAAGAATTTTTCAAATTTTTATCTAATTGATTTCTAACCTTTGACTTTAAGAAGCCCAAAGTACTAAAAACTCTCTTATCCTCCACTAAATCCAATATCATTGTCAAACATAAATCGGTAAGCTTGAAATATTTTGGTATTTACTTTCTTAACTAATTTCTCTAATCAAGGTTTTTCCAAAGTTTTGTTGCCTCTTCCTCATTATTTATATTTTGCATAAGATCATGTTGTTCTCTCATTATGTTTTCAAAATAGTATGATTGATCTCTTAGTTAAGATTCATATAAATTATCATTTATAGTTACTCCATTGATTACTTTAGGTTTGCTAAAAATGTTGAATCAAATTCATCATCCTTCTTCAAAAATTAGTCAGATAGTTTAGTGACCAATATTTAGAAAAAATAATAGACATTTCTTTGAGTAATTCCTTTGGAGGGAATCTAAATCTAATTTGTGAAGAAAGATTGTACCAAATTTGATTGACAGAGTCAAGCAAAATGTCTTTGATCTTCTTGAAGTTTTCACTTGTAACATGTGAAAGTACATTATCTAGTTCTAATTCTACTTTTCTTCATACTTCCTTGGGGTTCATGTGGGCATAGTACTAGATTGATATGTCAACTCCATGTACCTTGGCACATACCTCATTGTTTATACCAATATGTAAAAAGTTTCCAAGATTGTTCAAATCTATGATTTCTATCTACTTTGCAAACATTGATTCATCTAATGGTAGTGATCAATATAGAGTATCCAAGCTATTACATGTCATTTTACGCAACTTATTATATTCTAAAATGTATATAGCTCTTTTTTTAGCCTTTTTTATAATATGTCTCATGTCCTATAGCATGGGGAGAATAGATACGAAAATTAAGAGTATCTTAAAATTAGTTAGACATGAATATAGTTAAGGAAATATGTCTCACATATAGTGGATTATTCAAAGCAATGATGGAAATTAAAAAAATACTCAATGCGATGGTCCATCTAAAGAGATTCACCTAGTATCATTTTCTTTAAGAAGCTTCCTCCCATTGGTAAGTCCTTGAGAAAAGTGTTGAAATTCTTGGACTCATTTTGGACTTTGACAAAATTATTGGTAAATCTCTTTGATTAAAGTTTCCACTTTACTTACACAACCTAAATTACTAACAATTCCAAAAGATAGATTCATTTGATGGGCCATGCAATGAATGAGAATGGTGTAGGGTACCAAAACATTCTTGATCTTTCTTCAAAGACTACCTTTATGACATTGCATAACTGAAGCTCCATCCAGTCCAACACATAGAAATTTTTTGGAATTTTCCATGTTATCCTAACTTCCACATTCAATTAGAGTACTCTATAATAAATTATATAAATTTTTAGTATAAATATGCATGCACACCTAGGATATATTATCAATTGTTGTAACTTCATCTAGAGACAATGCAATAAAATTTGAGTATTATTTTTTCCTTCATATCTTCTTTTTGAACCCCATTTCTAACTATTTTTTACTAACCAGTGGTTGCTCAGATAGTTTCAAACTTTAAAAAAGTGCAATATAGTAGTAACTGAAAGGTAGTCCATCATAGGAAGTCCTCTACTCAAAATATAGAAGACCACACTTAATTGAACTACTTTTTCCATATTTTCCATTTCCATTACTTTCGCAATGAAATCTTCAATGGAAACTTCTACTACAGAATGCTTCTCCCATAATTAGTTGTGTAATTTTTATATTTTGACATTCCTGATATGCAGATAATTGTCCTTTGTTTTCCAAGTTAGCATGGATTATTCAACTCCATCTATAGTTTCTTTTTAGTAAACTTTACCAATTTGCTTTTCTATGGTATCAAGTTGAAGCTACAACCTCTTCCCCTTATTTGTTATCACTATGCAAATATTACATCTGCATTCTATAGGAGGTTGACTATCAAATCGATTAACCACTAGTTTAATGAAAAAGTACCTTTCCACCCATTATATTGGAAAATTCCTTTTGGAAAGATCTCAACAAGATCAATATTTTTTCATTCCAATTTTGTTTTTCTCTTTTGTGCATGAAAATGATTTATGCAATCACTTTTTATTTTCTCACCTAACTGGTTATTAATTGACTCCAAGTCTATAATATCATTTTGTGACTCCCTACTCAAAGGAAGTGCCTCCAAATCATGTTCAAATATATTCTCAACTGATATATCACATTCACCAACTTGAACTTCTTCAATATGGTCTCCAACTTGTGATGAATCTCCTTTTTCAATAATCACTAGAGATCTAACTTGTGAATCTTATAGGTTGCCAACATTTCCACCACTAAAATATGTGGATATGGTTATGTGTTTTGGTAATGGTGGCCTCTCTTGGCTTTCAAGGATCCTACCAGAATCCTTGCTAACCCTCTTGTTTGACATTGCAAACCAATAAAGGATGCAAAAAATAAATCAACTTAGTTATTGAACAAAAGACTCAAATTGTGACGAGTTGACTTTAGGTCTTTCATAGTGACTTCCCAATAAAATTTGTAAACCTATCTTAGCATGTGAGATGTCCAGTCACCAATGGACATTGGAAAATAAAAATAAAAAGTTAACTAGTACTAGTACCACTGTCCACTTAAAAAATAAATTAAAAATCACTTACCTTTACTAAAAACCATGGTCCATGAGTCAATGGGTGATGCACTTAGCACTCTAAAACTTTGGCTGCGATAACAAATGCCAGTCTCGAGACCAAAAAAGCATGAATTGTGTAGAATAATATCATCTTATATTCAAATATAGGTTGGAAAACTACTGTAGATTAACAAGTGGGAATGTCAAATGTATTAAAAATGCACCTTACTATTCAAGCTCACAATAGGAAATACATGGCTAAATTGGGATGATGATTAACACACATATCGAAAATGCTAGCCAATGCCCAACCCAAGGGAAAATTATTTGGTTGTAGTAATGTAAAAAAATCAATTTTCAATAAGAAACAACATGCAAATGATGGAGAAATTTTTAGAATAAATGTATCCAAAACATATATTACATTGGTGATTTGACCAAACATATGATGACTAATGGGAAACTACCACAGGGACCCAAATTTGATAAATATCTGACAATGTGGTTAACCTATGTTACATGCGCCATTCGTCAAATGATGATTGACCCAAGAGATGGGATTGCTAAAAGGTGATGATTAACCACTAAAGCAATCTCTATCCCAACGATGTAGTCAGGAATTCCTTAAAGAACATGAGTAATTATACCTTACCACTAGCAAAATGCCTATGGGAGGAGGATATCTTGTTAGATTGGATGAAAATCTATGTAGAGAGAAAATTATTAAGTTCTAGTATGTTTTTAGTTTTGAACAAAAGATGTGGAAAGCACATCCATATTTTAAAGGATTTTATCTTGAAATGGACTACTAGGCTAGGTTGGAAAAGTATATTAAAGTTTTGATGAAATTTCAGCTCAAGTGCCTAAGGAGATTTGGAAAAGAGTAGATTCTAAATCTTCTAATTAGTATATTGTGGTAGAAGTCAACCATGATGGAGAAGACTAGGCATAAAGTTTAGATTGGGCTGAAAAGAGGAATAAGAAGATGAAAATGGTAAAGATTCCACCAAAGGCTACACTAAAAGCCTTACAAATCCTCATAAGGGGTAGCTAGTATTTTGATACTAGAGAAGAAAATTTCTTATAACCCTAGCCACTAATGATGAAAAAAGGGCCAAGAAATTGGACCTCCAAGCTCAAATGCTTGATGATAGGGTACTAGAGGCCAATGAATTCATGAATGATAATACCTTTATAAAAACAAAGAAATTCAAGGGTTTTATGTTCAAATTGAAATAAAATTTGGTATCAATACAAATGAGCCAAGTAATTCAAATGAAGTAGCTATTGAGATGGTTCAAAAAATATAGGAGTATGACCCTACTAGTGAAATACTGAATGTGGAAGAGGCTAGATAGCTAGTAAAGAGAAGTGGTATGATTATTTTCCTAGAATGGGATATCATCTCGTCATTTTTATTTGATCAAATGAGAAGAAAAGAAAGAACTATATCTTTTGAAGAAGAGAATTAAATGGAAGACTTGAGAAGATCTAGGTATAGCATTGATTCCCAAACTATGGGAATATGGAGCTTAGCTACAAAAAAATAGAAGCTTGCTCTTATGGAAAATAAAGAGTCCCCTAAGGGAAATGTTAAATTTTGGAATGTGCACTCTACTTCTAGTAACCAAATTTATGGACTGCAAAATTTAGTAGTAGTGATGGGTAAATATAAGATAGATATACTAAAAGATCAACTAGAAGGAGCCTATGAGTGTTACATTAAAACTAGAAGGCATTATGAAGATGAAATTAAGAAGTTGAAATGAAGAAGACATGTGTCTTAGAATAGAGAAAGCTTTAGTTGGAGAATGAAATTGTGACTTTGAAAAGTCCTACTATGTCTACTATAGAGGTTAAAGATTAGGCCATACAAAAAGAGGGCTAAGTACCTAAGATGGAGGTTTTGATAGGCTATACTATGGAACTTGATGAAGAAGATATTGAGTCTAGCAAGGAGATTGAGATTAGAACTATCAAAAATTGGTTGGTTTAGAAGATAAATGCATTGAATCTTATTTAACAAAATATGCATAGTAATTATCTTGTTTTGTAGGGGGATAAATACAAATGCTCTAAGGCTATTTCTCTATTGTCTCCTCTTTTTAAAACATGAGGTCTATAAACCAAATTTTTTCACAATCTTGAACCTTTGTTGACATAAAAGAAATATTTACCAAAGGTAATGATTATCAATATATGGAAAATGATAAACAAGGTAAAATATTTGAGTAGTTTCTTTGCTAGCAAGCTGTAATTAATTTAGAATAAAATGAAGGCAATTACCATAGAAACACCCAATTTTGTGCCCACCATTTTGGACAATGATGGAGGAGTCAAGGATTGAATGGAATGGTCATCTTCTTCTGACAATATTTTCAATCATCCTAGTTATTTGGCATACTCCAATGACGAGGGAAGTGTGGTTATATTATATCTAATAGATATTCTATACAAGTTAGAAGCTAAAATATCAAAGAAAAATCTAAAGGTCAAGGCCATAAAAGATGTAGAGTTGAGAAAACACCTTGAAGAATTTAATGGAGCTTGGGATGCCACCTAGCCTAATGTGGACACTGATATTGCTATCTCAAAAGTTATATAAGATATAAAGGATATATCATATGGTGAAATTGATTAGATAATATAAAGATGTAGATAGATGTAGAAAAGATGAAAAGGAAAGAAAAGTGACAGATACTTAAAGAAAAACATGAAGATGATCAAGACACTTGCAGAAAATGCCACCGACCAATTTTGAAACTACACCCTAATTTTGATTAAAGTATATAGAATTTTTGTATAGGTACCATGTGAAATATAATTAGGTCCCTAAGCACTGTAACATGAATGCCTTTTTCTACTCCTTTTCAAATTTTGAATCTAGCTTCATGGTGGGTCCTAAGCCTCCTGACTCTCCACAACACCTAAACTTGCAGATGGTGTTAAGTCTGTACACGGAATTGGACATCCCAAAAGAATGATGTTGGGCCATAGATGTGGAGATGAAGAAAATATCTTGCGCTGCCCCCTTGGGAAATGGAAAACATATTGGTGATCCTGTGGAAGGTGAAAAAAAGATGATTGGGACCCCTAATAGCTAGAGGAATGCACTAGTGGGTAACAATGTGGCTAGAGATTTAATGGAGAATCCCAAAATTGTGCATAGTGCTAATGGGCCAATGATCTATCTCCCTTCTAGATACTTTAGTGGAAAATGTCATTTCTAGCCTCAAACTATGTGTAGTTCATAGATTTTTTGCCTTCAAACCCATGATAGAGATGGTTCAAAAGTGGGTAGGAAAAAAATGGAAAATTAAGGGAAGTGTTGGTATTTCTAAAATACCAAGCAAACTTTTTTTTTACAAATTCATTGCGGAGGAGTATATCAATTTAATACTCTTGTGAACTTGGTATTATTGTAACCATTTTCTTGTCTTAACAAGGTGGCATCCAGGCTTTGATTCTAGTGGAGAACTCAACAAGCTAGCACTTTTCTCGGTATGACTACCTTGATTTCCCCTTGAATTCTAGCATGATAAGTTTCGAAGGTGTATAGGGAATTCCTTCAGTCATTTTGTTACTATGAACATGGTGTCAATGCAAAAATATAAACTAGTGTATGATAGATTCTATGTACATGTGGCATTAAATCGAGCCCTCCTGAATATCGTCACTCTAAAAATTAAATGGGGAGAGAAATACCAAGCTATATAATATGATAATGAGAGACTTTTCTATCAAAAGTTTGGACAATTTGAGTAGGTCATAGTGGACTATAAAGCTCAACTATAGAAGGAGAAAAAAAATGAGGGATACCCAATAATCATAAAAGAAACCATTGGGGGATCCTCAATAGATCCATGGATGGAGGAGGCTATTGCTAGCACTCAAATCCTAGTCGCTAACAAAGTGCAGGATACACTTTTCATAGGGTCTGGGGGGCTAAATGAACTTGAAGTGGGGGATGCTTTAGATGTAAATAAGAAAATGGAAGAGTATCCATTTAGATGAGAGATAGACAAATTAATAAGGTCACCTTTGGGGGGACCTAAGGAAGGTGAGATGATGGAGGAAGGTGAAATAGTACTACACCACTGCCTTCTTGGTTCTCCAGCAAGTTCAAGAAGCAAGGGATTATAGGGACACAATTTTTTAGACTATGTTACCCATGAGAGGCTATGAACCCCTATAAGGATTATGAAGGCCTCTCCAATGGACATAGTAGCAAAAGTGATGGCAAGTTTAGATAAAGTGGAACCTAAAAAAGAACTAAGCCCCACTTCCCCACAAGTAGGTGATAATGATGAATGGAGGTTTAGAAAAGGAAGAAAAGGGAGGGAAAAACCAAATGTAGGAACATGTGGTACAAGTGGAAGACTAAGTATCAAAGCAACCAGGACAAAACAAGCAACAAGGGACATGGCCCATTGTAAGAAACATACACTAGAGACTGTAGCAAGAGGTAAGAAATGAAATTTCTCTCTTGAAATTTAAGGGGGCTAAATAACCCCTAGAGACAATATGCCTTAAAGCAGTGTATATTACAAGAAAAGGTTGATTGTGTGTTAATCCAAGAAACCAAAATGTCTAGTGCTAATTTTTGTAGACTTCTGAGTCATGTTTGGCATGGGGTTACGTTCATGCATGTGGATTCTGAAAGAGCCTTACAAGATATTGCTACCATGTGGAACCCATGTTCTATGATTGGATTCAACTTATGGAAAGACAATTTTTCTAATAATTGAGTTCCAAACTAGTAATCAAATATTTGGGCATATCAATATTTATGCTTCTAATAATGAGATAAGGATAAAATAAAACTATGAAAAGATGGAAAGGATAATAGAAATTATGAAGGAAAAACTAGATAATGTGTATGGGAGATTTTAATACCCCCCTCTACCGCTCCAAAAAGTTAGGTAGAAATAGAGACTACCCTAAAAGATTAAAAGATCTTCATGATTTTATGGGGAAAATGAATTTAATTGATGTAGACTTAAGAGGGAACCCCTTCAGTTGGACTAATAATAGAAAAGGAAATGATCTCATTCAAGTAAGATTAGGTAGACTAATGGTGACAGGGAACTAGAATCAACTGAGTGATTCATTTTTGGAGAACCTCACAAGAACTACTTCTGAGCATTCCTCTTTAATCTTCCATTGTGAGGATGATATAAAAGGAGTTCCAAAACCTTTCAAGCATGATATAATGTGGGAATCCCACCTAGAATTCAAGGAACAAATCCAATAATGGTGGAACATAAGGATAGATAGTACAAAAATGTACAAACAAACTCAAAAATTAGATAATGTAAGGAGAAATGTTAAGGGTTGTGCTAAGATTTCCTTTGGAGATTTCTTCAAAGTAAAAAGAGAAGTGGAGGAGAAAATTAAAAAATTATGGGGTGGGGGTGTTGCTGAGGGTAATAATTTAGAAGAAGCTACACAAGAAGAAGAAGAGTATAGAAAAAAATGGAAGGACGTAATTTTGAGAGAGAAAATATTTTGGAAGTAAAGATTGAGAGTTCAATGGTTAACTAAGGCTGACAGGAACACTACCTTTTTCCACAGGTCGTCCTTGAACCACAAAAGAGGAAACATGATCAATAGGTTGGAAGGAGAAGGGGGAGGATATGGGAAGACATGTTGTGGAATACTTTAGCAAGGTTTATGAAAAGGAAAATAGAATAGGAAACTAGGTAATAAAAAGAAGTTTGATAAACATGATCCTACAAGTGCTAGGAGAAGTGGAAAATAATAGCATTCTAGGAAACATCATGGAGGAGGAAGTGCAATGGCCAGTGTCCTCTATGAAATCTTACAAGGCCCCATGACCTTATGGTTTTCCCCTAGTATTTTCATAGCAATTCAAGGAGGTTATTAAAAATGAGGTGATTTGGGCAACCAGGGATTTCTTTAAAATAGGAAAGATGCTAAAAAGAATAAATAAGACTTTTATTACTTTGGTCCCTAGGACTCTTACACCCATGAGTCTCCTTGACTTCAGACCTATAAGCCTCTATAGCATAGTATATAAGGTTTTTCCATAGTAATAGTCAATAGGATTCAACTCTTCCTAGAAACCATTATAGAAACACCATAGAAGGGGTTTGTACCTGGAAGAAAAAACTTGGATGCTGCAATAACCACTTATGAGATCATACATTCAATGGACACAAATAAAATAACTGGTATGGCCTTAAAACTAGATATCTCTAAGGTGTATGATAAGGTAAGATGAGACTTCCTCTATGATGTTCTTGAAAGACTGTGGTTTAATTGAAAGGTCATAAAACTTATTAGAATGATGGTTAGTACTATCTAGTACATGGTCCTACTAAACAACTCTCCTTGTGTTAATTTTGAAGAAAGAAGAGGATTAATGCAAGGAGACCCACTATCTCCCTACCTCTTCATTATGGTGGTAGAGGTGCTAGGGAGATCATTTTCCAAACTGGTAAGTACGAGCTATGTTAAAGGTATTAAATGTTGCACTGTTGCTAAAATTGAAGTGTTATAACAATTTGTTGATGACACTTTTCCTTTTGGAGAATCCTCTATAATAGAAGTCAGAGCAGGGAAGAGTATCCATAGAAACTAGGAAAACAACTCATATTAGCAAATAAACTACTCTAAAAGTAAACTATTTTTTAAAAAGCCTTAATGCTACTATGTCAAGGAAGATGAGGAACATTTTAGGCTATCAGTTAGGTAGCCTCATGAATACTTATCTTGGTTTACCTTTAACCACCAAGAAGGTAAAAAATGACTTATGGAATACCATTTTTGAAATAATCCAAAAGAATTTTGTAGGATGGAAATGGAAAACTCTCAGTAATGCCAAAAAACTACAACTACTCTCTGCAGCTATCTAGGGCATTCCAATTTACTTTCTATCCCTTTTTAAAATTAACCAAAACATGGTGGATAGAATTGAGAGAATGCAGAGGAATTTTTTTTGGTTAGTAATGGAGGTAAAAAAACAAATTGTATCTTGTCAACTAGGAGGATGTTTAGAAAACAAAATGAGAGATGGTGCTTAGGAGTGAGAAGACTTAGAGATCTAAATAAAGTCCTTACTAAGATTAGATGAAGGATAAGAGAAAACAACATGGATTGGAGAAATATAATGAAAGCTAAATACCTGTCTAACTCACTATTTACTCATAATATTTTTAATAATGACCTCCCAGGAGGATCCAAAATATGGATGAATATTGTCAAAAGTAGAGGTATATTGAGGGAAGGCGTGATGTGGATTATAGGTAGTGGGAAAAAAATCAGGTTTTGGGAGGATAATTAGATGGGGGAGAAACTACTAGTTTATAGAAAATTTAGAAGACTAATGGAAACATTGAAGGCAAAGGTGGGGTTGAGAGTGTAAGATTATATTGACCCTAGAAGGAAGTGGAAGAAATTACAAAAAGATACATGTCCCTAGGAGGATATTCAACTATTTAAAGAACTTGTGGAGTTGACAGAAGCTCAAAGACTCCCAATTCTAATGTAGGAGGATAAAGTGGTGTGGGATATAACTTCTAGTGGCCATTATACTATAAAATCTACTTACAAACTCCTCTTTTGTAAGGACTTTTATCCCACAACATGGTGTAAAGTCTGGATTAGTAATCTTCTACTCAAAATTAACTTCTTCTAGTGGACTATTCAACATGGTAAGATACTATCATCGAACAACCTAAAAAAGGGGCTTTTTTTATCACAAATATATGTTATCTTTGTAAAGAAAAAGAGTAGAGTATCTCTCACTTTTTCCTTGAATGCTCGTATACTCTAAAGATTTGGTCATTGGTGTTGGAGTAATTTGGACTATGTTGGGTACGAAAGAAAAATTTGAGTCAATTTATGGAAAACTGGGATTGTCCCTTTTATCACCCCAAGATGGTATTCATATGGAGAATTGACTCACCATACATTTTTTGGCACATATGGAAGGGAAGAAACAATAGAATCCTTCGAGAAGAGGAAAGGCTTGTGGAGGTTGTTATGGGGATTATGGAGAAACTACTAAAATAAAATATAATGATTACCAAATGTAAGGCACCGAAGGAAGAACTAGGAAGAAAAGAATTCGAAATACCGAAAAGATGGGGTATCCACTAGAACTTTAATAATTTTGATAACTCTAAGAAAATAAATAGGAAATAGACAAGATGGAAACCACCAAAAATAACACAGCTTAAATTAAATTTTGATGGTACTGTAAGAGAGGGTGTTGGGGCTATGGGCGGAGTGTTGAGGAATGGAAATGGTGAAGTGTTGCTAGTCTATTCTAGGAAAGTTGGTGGAGGAAGTAACAATATAGCTGAAGTGATGGATCTACTTTGGGGCCTACAATTGATTAGTGGTATGAAAATAGAGGAAATAACTATAGAAGGTGATTCTAAATTAATAATTGATATGGTGAAGGGAGTCTCTCAACTACCCTAGGATAACCAAAATATTAGCATGGGTATTAGACATATCCTAAATGGGATAGAAAAAGTCTAGTTACAATACATATATAGGGAATGTAATATGGTGGTGGATGTTGTTTTTTCCATGGGGTTTGAGTTAAATAAAATGATGTGCTAAAGAAACATGGATATCCTAAAGGAGGAAATTAAGGCCCTGATTTGCAAGGAAACTGGGAGAGCAAAAATTAAGCATGGCTAGACAAATAAAGTTACTTTGTTAGATGCAATTTGAGGCAAGAGTTACTTTGCAATTATGGTAACATAATGTAAAATTTTAAATATTTTGTTTTTGAAAGTATGAAAAATATCAATACAAATACTATTAGAGATTTCAAGGATGTTAAAGTTATGATGCAAAGTAAGCACAAATCCTATAACCAAAAGGTATGGGATTTTGAAGCACCTCAAATACCTACTTGTAAGATGTTTAAAGGCCCTAAAGATGTTATTTTTAACATCGTAGTGTTGTTATTGATTAAAAATATCCCCACTATAAGCAAGCTTGAGGGTAAGAAGTTTTAGATGCAAATTACTAAGATTGGGGGATTGGGAATCAGCACGGAAGAAATGGGTGGAGATTTGAATTTATTAGAGCCAAAAAAGATAGAAAATTTTAAGGATAGAATGGTGACCTGGTTCTTGTTAAAAGAAGGTGGATTTCTTCCTTATATGTAGGTAATGGTGGATTATGACAAACATTGTGCTCTTTAGTTTGTGAATCAGTGGAATGACTACAGAGTTACAATAAATGGTATCATGTTCTGAGTTAATGAGGAGTTTATTGCGATGGCCACTAGGTTGTCTCTAAAAGGGAAAAAGTGGAAGAAGGTTATGAAGATAGTGGATGAGGCCAGCATGAATATCTTTGTTGTTGAGGATGAAGAACCTATTCGTTATAGGGGAGGCTTCCAAAGGGATAAGATACTCGCTCCTTGGGATGATGTTTATCTATTGATCATGATGTACCTCATGCTCAAAGGAAAGTTTGGAGTATATTATTATTATCACTTCCCTCACCTAAAACATTTTACAAATAGAGACATTATTTCTATTTTGTTCTTTCTATTACATTCCCTTGAAGGCATGACAAGTGATGTTAGGCATACGAAAAGTAAGGATAATCATTTTACTATCATTCACCTGGGTCTAATTTTTATACTTTACCAATTTTATCTTGTCCTCTATCCCCTAGGGTTCTTGTTGTTGATAATAATAATCACCACTTTAATTCCTCTCTTAGTACTAGCACTGGAATCAAAATCCACACACTACACCATTCCCCTAATAGGGATAATAAGAAAAAGAAAAACCTAGACCTAGTAATCAAACAAAAGGGTAGTAAAAAATCAAAATTGAAAAGCTAGTATAGGTGGACATTGGGGATTCAAAGGAGGAGGAGGGAGGATATGGTAGGAGAAGGTTGGGAAGGCTAGTTAAAACACAAGCAAGATATAAAAAAAAGGCAAATAGATTTAGGCTCGAGGAGGCAGAAGAGAAGAATTTTGAGAATAATGAAAGAAAGCTAGAGTAGGAGAAACATTTTGACTCCAAGTGAATAAAGGGGAATGAGGAGAAAGAAAAAGGTGAAAACTCTATTTATAACACCTAGGTGTCTACTGCTAATTTCAATACCATTGTGATGATGCATGTGTTAGCTAGTTTTACCTTTTAGCCTATTACCTTTTGTGAGGACATCAATAAAGTGGATACCTCCCCTATCACCATCTCCTTCCCACAAAAGGGAAAAACCAATGTTTTACTGACCCCCAAGCTTTTCAAGATGAGAACTAGCCATTGACAAAGACTAAGGAGGTGCATAAGAACGTAAAAAAAGGAAATAAGAAGAAAGAGGAGGAACAAAACAAGAAGAATGCATAGATGGAGAAAAGGGTCAAATTTTTAGAGGATGGGTTTTAATCCTTATCTAAACTTTCCTTGAAGGTAAACCATGTTGTTACTACTACCATCCAATTATTGTCATAGGAGAAGGATGAGATAGGACTAGACATGAAGGACAACAAGCTTCTGTAGAAGTTTCTTCCTGAGGATTGGGCTAGGGTTCTTATGGATGGGAAAGGAAGAGATAAGGATGGGAAATAATTTTGTGGTCTCTATGGGTATTTTAGCCCTAGTTGTTTTGTTTTTTTTTTGCTGCTACCTAGTTTTCTGGTCTACAACTTATTCTCAGACTCGGGTTGGCTTGTTTATGCCAACTATTTTATATTCTAAACTTTAATAGTATGTTTAGTACTATAGTCTTTAGAGTTAGTATAGATGATACTTTGGAAGTTGTGAATGATCATGTGATGCTTTTGAGCTAGGTTGGTTTGTTTATGCCAATAGTTTATGTTTTGAACAATCATAGTATGTTTAGTAATATAGTTTCAAAATTAGTATAGATGACTCGTGGTTAGCTATGTTTTTTTGTATGGTTTTTTTTGGTTGATAGTTGTAGTTATTTGTAATAGTGATTGCCATCAGCTTGTTATATTTGGTAGTGTGCTAGTTATCAATTTTTTTATTTCTTTTTACTTCAAAAACATGTGAATAATCTTTGTATTTTATTTTAAATAGAAGTTTAATCTTTGTCCTCCCATCTAAAGCTTGTTGCAATCCTTGTTATAAAAGGATTTCCTAGCAGTGAGCGTCTAAAGACTGTATAATTTTTAATATTTATGTTATTTACAATTGGTCTAGTTTTCGTGTGAATCATATATTATTTCAAATTTTCCTACTAAATAGATAATGAAAAGTGAGTGACATAATTTATCATATTTGAAGTTATATTCCTAGTATTACTCTAGTCATGTATTATTTTCAAAGAATATTAATACAAAGAAGGAGTTTTAAATATCTATTTCTTTAAGTTCCATCTCCATTTTCATATGCTTTTTATTTGGGATTGAATGAGAATAATTCATGCAATTTAATGCAGCTAGAAGTTGTATGCCAATTTATTGTTTCTTTTAATTCAAAAAATTAAGTAAATTATTCCACAAATTGATAGGGTTTCTAGCCATATGAGAGGGATATCATAAAAATAGAATATAGGGTTAATAGTTGATGAATTTTATTGCATTTCAATTAAATAGGTCACTTATTTATTGGTGTGACTCTGTATAGTAATGGGTAAGACATTGGTCATAAGTTTTGGTATAAAATGATGCAATTATTTGATCACACAAAGCACATTTAAAATAAAATCAATATTTGTTTTTTGAAATGAAGAATTAAATTTTTGGTCATTACTTATTTGTAATAGCTTTCCTATTATTTATAGTTGGCTACTATAATCAAGGAGTTAATTACAAATTCAAGATTATTGTTGACCATTTTCTACTATAGGGGTTAGATCTAAAAAAAAGAGTGTGAATGAATGAGTTTTGAAGAAGAATATCAAATAACTAGTCATTTCAATCCCTAAGTTGCGGGTTCCTTTTCCCTATAGAGTTAGCTAACCTTTAGATTGAGTTTTGTCTATTGTATCCTATTATTGGGTTATTTGCAACCTAGTAGTTTTAAAACACCAACACAATGGTGACTCTAATAGGGAACTTGTGAGAATATCTCATATAAAAAATGATGGAGTCTCTATTGAAAATAATAAATTAATTATGTACTATCTTTTATGTTACACAAAATTTCATATCATTTCTAGTCAGTGTATGCTAAGGTCACTTGGGCATTGAAGACAGTTTCCTATTTGTCAAGCATTCTAGAGTTTTTGAAGTTGAGAAGATAGTGTCGACTGATTTCACTCAAGTATGAAAGAAAAGTTTACAGAAGTTGAGTGTTAACTAAGCTCACTCAGTTAATGAAGGAAATGTTGGATGGAACTTGTGTTAATCAATCTCTCTCTATTACCAAAGGAACTTTATGGAGATACAATATTAATCGAGCTTGCTTGGTTAACATAGGAAAATTTTTTCTAAGTTAATGTCTACCAAGCAAGGTTGGCTAACAAAGGATTTTCCTATTTTGGTGTATTGAGTTCAATTGATTTGTCTTTTGGTTGTGTCCAACTAAGGAGATGAATATTAAATATTCTAAGTTGTATTCAAGCCAACTTGACAATGTATAAGATATGAATATAAGTTCAAGTTGATGATTGGAACATAATAGAATATTTGAGGATGCTTAGAGGAAGTGAATCATAAGGATAAGAAGAATATCCTTATTGACCTATAAAGATACACTTAATCAAGAAGGATCAAGTACACAAGCTAGAATTGAGATATGTAATGAGCAACTTAGTTACATCAGAAATTAGTTCATCTCATTGTTACTCTATAACCATTGTAGTAATGATCTAAATTTCTTAATAAAGTTGGCTTGATGACTATTTGTAAATCCTCTAACATGGTGCCATTTCTAGATTGAAGTGTATAAAGACCTATAACAAGGTTATTAAAACCTTTAATAGGGTCACACGTAATAGTATATTTGCAATATTTAATACAGTTAAATTCTAACATGACTGACCTTAGAAGAGTGAAAATCAATAACTAGTTTCTATTGGTGGCTTTTCCCAAAATGGGTTTCCACATTATATCTTAGTGTAACTTGTGTTCATGCTATTTATTTTGTGTATGAAACCATTTTAAATAAGCCTAATAAAAATATATATATAATAAAATTTGTGTTTCTCGAGTTATATCATTTGATAGTGTCAATCGAGTGCCTATATATTTCTCAAGTAACAACATAATACAATTTAGTCAAAGTTTATATTTTTCTTTTTATTGACATATAAGGGATTTGGGATTTATGTTATTGGTTGTTAGAAATAGTAATTTCTACTTGTAAAACTAATTTAATAAATATCTATCATTAAATGCTTCTAGAATTTTAGGTTTAGGTTTAGGTTTAGGTTATGTCAGCTATAGTAGTTTCTAGAACTCTATAGATAATTTTTTTTTTTGGAAAATGTTAGATATTTCTGGAATATTGTAAAATTTCATTTAAAAAGGGAGTGTTATGTATCCATTTTGACAATCAAAAAGTAATCAAATACAATTAATTTTTGCTGTGCCGCAACACATTCGGTTTTGTATTTTATTTTTATGTGCCTTTGCCCACCCATCAAAGTGGTATCAAAGTTTGGTTGGAAAGATAAATTTGAAGGATTGTGCATAAGGAAGATTACAACAGAGAAAGGGGATAGAAAGTTATTGTGAGATTTGTAAGTTTTTTATTGCCCTATTTAGGGTTTGTTATATTAGTGAATTTTGTTTATAAGTTTCTATTAGGCATGGCTTCAGGGAGTTTTAAGGATTCAATTACAATGTTTTCTAGAAAGAATTATGATGATTGAGCTTTTATAATGAAGCATATACTTGATTTCTATGAGTTATTAGATATAATCTTAAATTGTTATCTTGAACCTATAGATGAGTCCACTTCAAATGCCAATCAAAAGAAAAAGCTTTGCAAACTATTAGGTAAGCTCTAGATGACTTAGTTCTTGGAAAAATTAAGCCATTTGTTATAGTGAAGTAAACTTGGGACACTCTTGAGATTACATATTAAGGTATAAGTAAGGTAAAGTTTCTTAAATTCCAAGCACTTAGAAGAGAATTTGGAAATTTATAAATAAAGGATTCTAACTCTATAGATCATTTTTCAATCATGTTACATGAATGTGGTTATTCAAGTAAGGATGAATGGTGATGATCTTTCTAACAAAAATTTTGTAGAAAAGATTTTAAGAAGTTTTGATAATATTGTGGTAGCAATTGAAGAATCTAAGGATTTAACAACATTTTCTATAGATGAGGTGTTTGGATCCTTGTATAATCATGAATATAGGTTTAACTAGCATAATGCTAATTCACCGGAGAATGAATTTAAAACACAAATGACATTTGGTAGAGCCAAAGGAAGAGGAAATGCTAGATTTAGAGGAAGAGGAAGAGATAGAAATAATTTTTTAAAAAAGCTAAGAAGTCTTGATCCAAGAGGAAGAAGAAATCAATACTCCTACTCAAGGGGAATCTATAATAATCGGACATCATAGAGATATGATAAATAAAATTATTCAATGTTATTATTGGAAGAAGTTTGGAAAATTTTCAAATGAGTGTTGAAAAATATAATTTGATATGAGTAAGTAAAATGTAAATTTTTCTGAGATTAATATTGAGACATTGTTCATTACTTGCAATGTAGCTCAAGAGACACAAATAATTTTTGGCTTTTAGATAGTGGTTACATCAATCATAGGACAAGAAATAAAGATTTTTTTGAAAGTTTAGATAGAACAATTAATTTAGAAGTGAATTTGGGAAATAATGAGATAGTGGAAGTGAGTGGAAAAGGCACAATCAATGTCATAACAAAGCATGGTAAGAAATCTATTTTTGATGTATACTTTGTAGCTGGTTTGAAACATAATCTTATAAATGTGAGGCAACTTAGTTAAAAAGGTTATAGAGTTATTTTTGGGAAAAATGTATGCACTATAAATGATATGCCTCCTAGTAACATGGTGATTGCAAGGGTAGAAATGACAAATAACAAAATGTTTCCACTTTGAATGAAGAGCAATATGACTGATGAAGTTGTAGCAAGTTTCAAGGCAGCAAGTTAAGATCAAACATGGATATGGCACTTGAGGTATGGTCATCTAAATCTCAAAGGATTATCATTATTGAAAAGAAAGGAAATGGTAAGAGGCTTACCCCAAATTAAAGCATCATTAAATCCATCTAAAAGTTGTATTATGGCCAAACATCATAAAGAGAGTTTTCCAAAATAGATGTCATATAGAGCAAGGGTACCTTTAGAAATTGTACATTTAGATATATGTGGTCCAATGAAAATGTCGTCGTTATTGATGACTTCAGCAAAAAGACATGGGTTTACTTTCTTAAATACAAATTTGAAACTTTTGGCAAATTTAAAGAATTCAAGGCTTTTTTTTGAGAAACAAAGTGGTTTACTTGTGAAGGTATTGAGATCTGATAAAGGAGGAGAGTATAAATCAAATGAGTCTTTAGATTATTGCAAGGATCATGGAATCAAAAAGCAATTTACTTCCAGTTACACACCAGAACAAAATGGTGTTGTAGAGACAAAGAATAGGACAATAATAGAGATGGCAAGGAGCATGTTGAAAGGTAAGAATATTCCTAATGCGTATTGGGCTAAGTCAGTTTCTTGTGTTGTTTATATTTTGAATAGGAGTACAATAGATATTGTGAGGGATATGGTTCCACAATAAGCATGGAATGGTAAGATTAATAGTGTTTCTCATCTCAAGTTGTATTTCATATGTAGATGTTTCTAAAGGAAATAGAAGTAAGTTAGATGATAAGAGTGAGAAATGCAATTTTGATGGCTATGATGAGAAATCTAAGGCATATAGGTTGTTTAATCTTATCACTAGAAAAGTCATTATGAATAGGGATGTTTTATTTAAAGAGGATGAATCTAGGGGTGGAAATAAAGATACAAATGTTATAGGTGCTGCAACAATACCATATGATGAGACGGATAAAAAGGATCATGAAGATCAAGGGAATCAACTAATTGACCAAGAAGGAATTCCACCACAAAGTCCACAAGGAGATCACTTAGAAAATGAAGCTGAACATGAAGAAACTTTGAATTTGCAAGTAAGTAATGTTTCAAACCCTATACTTGCACAATTGAAATCAAGGATTACAAGCAAGAAAACTAGAAGCTTGAATGAGATTTATGGTCAAGGAAGTAAAATAGATCTGCAATCAAATTTTTCTTTATTTTCTCAAGATCCTATATATTTGGAAGATGCAATTAAGAAAGAACATGAGATTAATAAAATGAATGATGAAATAGAATCAATTCAGAGAAATGATACATGTCAATTAGCTAATTTTCCTAAGAATGAAGATTCCATTGGTGTAAAATGGGTTTATAAGACTAAGTTTAAATCAAGTGGAGATGTAGACAAATATAAGGCAAGGTTAGTTGCTAATGGATTTTCATAATAATATGGAGTTGATTATAATGAGACATTTCCACCTATAGCAAGACTTGAAACTATTAGAATGGTCTTAGCTATTGTCGCTCAAAAGAGATGGAAGGTTTATCGAATGGATGTCAAATCAAAATTCTTGAATGGATATTTGGAAGAGGAAGTCTATGTACAACAACCACTAGGATATGAAATAAAATGTTTTGTAGATAAAGCTTATAAGTTGAAAAAAGCACTCTATGGATTGTAGCAAGCTCCAAGAGTTTGGTACTATAGGATAGATTTATACATAATAGAGAATGGATTCAGAAGAAGTACTAGTGAGCCTACATTATATAACTAGATCAAAGAACAAGGTTAGATTTTGATAGTTTGTTTATATGTTGATGATTTGACATTTACAGGAAATCTATCTATTGACATGCTTAAATCAAAAATGAAAATGAAATTTGAAATGACAAATCTATGATTGATGAAATATTTTTTTGGCATTGAAGTTACTAAAAATGATAAAGAAATTTTCATTTGCCAAAGTAAATATGCAAAAGATATTTAGAAAAGATTTAGATTGATAAATTGTAGTCTAGTTTCTATAGTTGTGGTAGTAGGCACCAAAATAAATAGAGAAAGGTTTTGACTTAGCTATATTCAAAATATTTGTTGGTAGTTTGATGTATCTCACTACTACTATACCAAATATTATGTATCGAGTGAGTTTAATCTCTAGATTCATGGAATCACCTAAGAACTTACATTGACAAGTAGGAAAAATGATTTTGAGATATATTATAGGAACTATGAATCATGGCATTTTGTATTTTACTTCAGATATTTTCAATTCATTGGATATACAGATAGTGATTTTTCAAGGAATATTGAGCATAGAAGGATCACATCTGGATATGCATTTCAACTGGGGGCAGGTCTTGTGGGTTGGGTATCATAGAAGTAACCTATAGTGACAATCTCATTAGCTAAAGCAAAGTATGTAGCAAGAACCACAACAACATCTCAAGCAATATATATGAGAAGGATTTTGAAGGACTTAATGAAAGCTCTTGATGGACCTACTACAATCTATTGTGATAATAAGTTTGCATCAAAGAAACAACCTATAGTGACAATCTCATTGGCTAGAGCAAAGTATGTAGCAGGAACCACAATAGCATGTCAAGCAATATGGATGTGAAGGATTTTAAAGGACTTAAGCAGGCTCATGATGGACCTACTACAATCTATTGTGATAACAAGTCTACTATTGCACTTTCAAAGGACCATGTGTTTCAAAAGAGGAAAAAACATATTGATAGAAAGTATCACTTTATTAGAGAGTTGGTCAATAACAAAGAAATTTATCTACAACATTGCAGATCAAAGGATCAATTTGAAAATATCTTCACCAAGACCTTACCACAAGTATAGTTTGAAATTTTGAAGGAGGCTCTGAGAGTTGTAAATATGAAAGAAGTTTGTAATAGTTGATTGTATATACTAGGGGAAAGTGTTAGAAATATTAATTTCTACTCCTAAAACTTATTTAATAATATCCTTCATTAGATATTTCTAGAATTTTAGGTTTAGGTTGTGTTGGCTATAAGAGTTTCTAGAACTCTGTAGGTAATTATTTTGTTGGAAAATGTCAAGTATTTTTAGAATATTGTAAACATGCCTATAAAAGAAAGTGCTTTGTATCCATTTTGAAAATAAAAAAGTAAACAAATACAATTAATTTTTATTGTGTCACATCACATTGCATTTTATATTTCATTTTTGTGTGCCTCTACCCACCCATCAATGGTAACTAATTAACCCCTTCCTTCTCAGTTACTCCTCTTGTATTTCCAACAATTGGTATCAAAGCTTCTTATTACTTGCAGAAAAGGTTTCAAGGACCTAAGCTAAAGATCAGGATGTCTTACAAAAGGGAGATCTCAAAGCTCAATAGAGATAACTTAATGGAATGATAGGAACTCATGAGGCTAAACTTGGCAACCATTAGAGATTAAGGGATAAAGTATCTAGACACCAAATACATGTCACCTATTGGAACTATGATTGTTGAAGAAATTGTAAAGAAGAATTGTAACATCACGATGATTGATATTTCTTCATCTCTAAACTACATTAAATTTGATGAGGTCATAGACTGTGGAACTAATTATGAAATGTGGATCAAGCTGAAAGTCATCTACGGAGGAGATGATAATGCAAGAAGAGCTAAGATTGAAAGTCTCAGAGGACAATTTGATCAAATAAAGATGAGAGAAGATGAGAATATTTCAAAATATGGCGAAATAATCAAAGCCAATGATTTTTCCATCAAAGCTTTTGGAGGAAAGATTAAAGCTGAAGCAGTTGTAACACAAGAATAAAGTTGAAAGTTCAAAACCCAAACAACCTAAAAGTGAAGAGGAAGATAGTTCTAAATTGATCTTGAAAAAATTGACGAATTATGTGCAAAAAAATATCCCAAAGTTAAAGGAAAGATTTGTTTAATTTATTTCTCTTGTGAAGAATTTGGACACATTGCTACAACATGTGCAAAAAAAGAAGGCAAAGATGAAAATAACCAAAACAAGTACAAAGGCAAGAAGGATTTCAAGAACTACAAAGACTTCAAGGACAAAGTTAAGAAATCTTCTTTTATGCATAAAGATTTAGATAATAGTGAAGATGATGAAATGGTATATATTGTTGTAAGAGATGAATATAATGATGAATGAGATAAATTGGCACTTATATCTTGTATTAGCAAAAATGGTACATGGATTATTGATAGTGGTTTCTCACATCATATGATTGGTGATAATACAAATTTTGAGCATATGGAACATTATGATGGTAGTAGTGTGAGGTTTGGGAACAACAAACCATGATGAATAAAGGGAAAATTTTGTATCTCACTAACCAATGAACCTATATGTGATAATTCTTATTGGGTTGAAGGACTAAAGCATAATCTAGTTAGAATTCATGAATGGGAATGCCAAACTATTGGATAGAAAAGGAAATCTAGTTGGCTCTAGTAAACAAACAAAAGGTAACCTATTCTACCTAATCTCAATGAAAGTTCATGTTTTATTGCTCAAGTAGAAGAAACTTGGTTGTGGAAAAAAGAAGGTTATGTCCTATGAACTTTTATAACCTAATCATGATAAGAAAGAAGAAAAGAGTAAAAGGTATTCCTAACCTAAGGAAACCTAACATGGGCCTATGCAAAAATTGTCAAATTTGTGAGATGACAAAGACACATTTCAAAAGAAAGGACTATCATTCTAAAGAAATCTTGGAGCTACTTCATATAAACTTATGTGGACCTATTGGAATTGAGAGTTATAATGGAGAGAAGAACATTTTCTTTTTATTGATGATTATTATAGAATGATGACTATAATGTATATGAGAAAAAGGTTTAAAGCATTTCAAAAATTTAAGTGGTATTTGGCAAGAGTAGACAAAGAAACTAGAAAGTAACTAAAGTGTTTGAGATTAGATAGAGGTAGTGAATTCATTTCAAATGAGTTCAGTGTATTTGCAATGAAAGAGGAATTAAGAGATAAGTATCGACCCCTGGTATACCATAGCAAAATAGTATAGCTAAAAGAAGATACATATCCATCATGGATTGTGCAAGAACTTTAATGATAGAAAAGAGTGTTGCAATCAAGTACTAGGAGGAAAAAATCAATACTACAGAGCATACCTTGAATAGAGTATAGTTAAAGGACTCAAATAAAACTCCTTATGAACTATGGTATGGCTAGAAATCTAATGTAATTTACTTGAAATTATTTGATGTCAAAGGTGATGAGGTCATATTCCTAGGATACTCATATAGAAGTAAAGAATAAAAATCTTTGAATTTTTCAACTCTTAAAGTTATAGAAAATACACATGTGAGAATTGATGAGTTTTCTGAAAAGAGTGAAGAAGAAAGCAACAAAGGACCTAAGGATTACAAAATTTTTTTCTACTATTAACTTGATATAGTGCGAAATCAAATTTGAAGTTAGCAAAATTTACCTCCCGAGTCCCCAATATCTCTAAAAGATACCAACTTTCAACCAATGCAACCTAAGTCATATTATGAAGAACTTGAGTTAAATTTAAATGCTACTAAGTTGTTGCTAGATAAAACTGAGTCTGGTTGACTTGAGTCATAGATAGTAGGACCTGAGCTTGATATCGAAGATCATCAAGAGGTTAGTGGAACAAATTCTAAATCCAAAGTAATTGTGCTAACCAAAAATTTCAAAAGGTACCATGCACCTAATCAGATCATTAGAGACAAGTCATATGGAATAATGGAAAGAAACAAATTAAATGGTACATATATTCTTGCAAAATTCGAACCTAGATCAGTAAAAGATGCTTTGGATAATGAAAGTTGGATTGAAGGTATGAATGAAGAAATACAACAAATAGAGACAAACAAGACTTGGACTCTTGTTCCTAGATTCAAGGATAAAATTGTAATTGGCACAAAATGGGTATTTAGAAATAAGTTGAATGAAGATGGAGAAGTTTCTAGAAAAAAAGCAAGGTTAGTATGCAAAGGTCATTCTCAAGAAGAAGGTATTGACTGTGGTGAAACTTTTATTCCCTATTGCAAGATTAGAAGGTGTTAGAACTTTACTTACTTATGTTGCACACAAAGGATTTAATGTTTATCAAATAGATGTAAAATCTACATTCTTGAATGGAATTTTTGAAGAGGAAGTTTACATATAAAAAATTGAAGGTTTTGTTGATCCTAGAAAAAAGGATATGGTCTATAAATTACAAAATGAATTGAATGGTATCAAGAAAGCTCCCATAGCTTGGTATGAAATATTTCATAACTACATGATAAAGATTGGTTTCCAAAGAATAAATGATAATAACATCCTATACATCAAAGAAGGACTAGACAAGAAAATTTTGTTGGCTAGAATCTTTGTGGATGACACTTTATTTACAAGAAAATATGATTTATGCAAGGCATTTTTAAAATAGATTAGTAAATAATTTTGAGATGTCCATGTTTGGAGAGATAAAATTCTTTATTGGATTGTAGATCCAATAGAAGAAATATGGTATGTACATTACTCAATCAAAATATATCAAGGTAATACTAAAGAAGTTTGGAATGGAAGATCCAAGACTAGTTAGAACACCTATGTCTACTAGAAATAAAATTTCCAAGAATGATGATTCCAGAGAGGTAGATTAGACCACATATAGATCAATGATCAGAAAATTGCAATATTTAGTGCACATAAGGCCTAATATTACATTAGTAGTTGGTATGGTGGCAAGAGTCTTAGCAAATACCAATGAAAATCACATGATCAAAATCAAGAGAATCATGAGGTATTTAAATGGTATAGTAGACTATGAATTATGGTATAAAAAAAGGAGGCAATTTAGATTTGAAAGAATTCATAGATGTTCATTAGATAGGAAATGTAGATGATGGAAACAACACTAGTGGTGGATCATTCTTTCTTAGTAAAAGACTAGTGTCTTGGACAAGTAAGAAGAAAAATTGTATTTCACAGTCCATAGTAGAGGAAGAATGTGTGGTAGTACTAGTTAATTGTTCTAATGTTGTTTGGTTCAAGCAATTGTTGGCAGGTATGAAGATAGAAATCAAGGATCTAGTGCTTATATTGTATGATAACACCAGTACAATTAATATATCAAGGAATCCTATGATGCATACCAAAATCAAGTACATTGCTATAAAATATCATTTTTTGAGAGAATTGGTACAAGATAAAGAGGTCAGATTGGAATATGTGAATACTAAAGAAAAAATTATAGGCACTTTCACTTAGCCATTACTAAGGATGCATTCTTGTATTTTTTGAGCTGTCATTTTACACGATGCTAAACGGCAAGAATTCTTGTGAATTCCTCTCTTGAAAAGATGATCTTGTGAATCAACTCCAAGGTTCTAAGTTGTCTTATGACGCACTTAAATCTGCTCAATTGAAGATAAATGTGATTGTTCATGAGGAGGCCTTTGCTAGTTCATTCTGACTTTTAAAAAAATGAAGAGTCTACACACTATTTCAAAATAACACAAAAAAAAGAACTATATTTTTGTATTTTATGTTTTTTATGAATGCAATATAACCATGCAACTAGTACATAATCCTATTCTAATAGGGGGGTTAATAAAGAAAAAAATGATAACTGGAAGCAAATAGCTCAAATTTGAAAGAAAATAAATTGAAATTGAAATCCTAATGGACATAAAAAACTAAAAAAGAAGACACTGCGACGAATTAAAATAGGAGCAGTGCTTCCTAGATTCCACTAATGCAATCGTCGATGGAAAATTTCAATAACCGAATGATAAATCACTCTGCATCAAATTGCAAGGCCATGAAAAGTGGAGTCATGGGAGACAGAGAGTTATGCAAGCACAATTTGGTGATTCCTTCTCAAGCTCGGTACCTCAGTAGAATTTGTAAATCTATAGCAAACACTAGAACTAAAAGATTGCACAACCAGAAGCAATACAATAAACTTTTGGCTCAATCACAATCTCATGAACAAAATTCACAAAATAATGACACATTCAGGCAAGAATAATTACACTCCAAATGCAAGCACCAAAAGCAGAATCTTATTGCAAAATAACGATGGCCTTCATTACATATTACAATAGGGTATTTATAAGAAATTGTCTCCTCAATTTGTGTGGAGAGTGAGAGATATCTTCATGCAATAAGATGCTTTCAAACTAATAAAACAAACTAATTATATACAAACTACCTATCAAATGGTGCTTAGTAGGACTCCATCCATTTTATATTCATTAATTGGATGCATGAACCTTTACATGTTAAAAAAAAAAAAAAAATTATGAGAGAAAAGCATACAAAAGCTCCGAGTTGAAGTGGAAGTGTCTGGAGATGCCAAAATTAGAAGCTAATCCTTCATAGGGTATTAGTCGAAGTTAAACTATTGTCAGAATGCATTTTAGATGCATGAAAAGCTCTACTTTTGGACCTAGTAGTTAACTATTGGAAAACCTCTAGAATTGCAGAGATGGGAAGCTATAGACCTACATACCTATGAAACTACAGATCTATGGAGCTATGAAGCTCAACTGGGTCAAAATCTCAAAATTTCACTAAGTTTGAAACTAATGTTCTGGTATTTAGGTTTTGTTCTTCTTCATCCCAAAGGTATGTTTGGATTTTTTCCCTTGAATTTTTCAATAATCTTAGTGATTTTGGCTGCATCCAAAAAATCCAAAGCCTCCTTGACCTTTCATCTATAATTGTCTACCTCAACTTAGGTATCAACAAAATCCTCAAGTTTAGTATCCAACTCTAACAATGCTTCCTCGATTTTGAAGGCATGTATGATGTCCTCCTCATCATCAACTTCCACAAAAATCTTCTTAAGATTCTCCACTACTATATCTATAAGTAGCAATCTCTCACATTCCTCATCTTCAAAAATATCCAAACAAGCATCACTATAGTGTCTCTTTGCTTCCAAAATTTTCTCTCAGGCCTGATCGTTGAGCCGATGAATTTCATCATTTAATGTTTCCATTACCTTGTTGCTATATACTATCTTTTCTATCCAATCATCAATAATATCTAATTCATCTCCCATGTATACATCAATAAAAACTTGATACCTTTGTCCCTTTATGGTTTGTAGAGTCTGTAAATCTTTGCTCTAGGCCCATACTTCATCAATAATGCTGAAGTCCCGCTTCAAAATCACCACCATTTTGTTCACATTTTCTTGTGTAGTGTGCAACATCTTTAGGTTTTTTGTGATAATCATGACTACTTTTTGCTCAAAACTCTCTTGCCATTACTGACAAGCTGTCAAAAATGGATCCATATGGACTGCTCCCCCTTCTCTAAGAACAGTATTCAAGGTCTCCTCAAGGCACTAAGGATCAAGAGGACCAACAACTTCAGCCAAATATCCCTTTATTATCTCAACTTTCCTTCGAAGTGCTTGGATTTCCATCTCATCCTCCCCCATGTTCTTCATGATTTCCTTAATTCCCATGGTCACCATTAATCAGGATGCATCCCATGTGGATTTTCCCAACATGATATTTTCCAATTGATAATCCTTGGGACCAAGGCTTTCTACATCTGTATCTCTAAGAGGAATAGCTACCTATGCAAACAACTGTAAGCTATTTCGTGTATTTGTAACAAATGCTAATGGTATTTCCTCACATGTTGAGGACTCAGTTTTATTCAAAATTTCAGCAATCTCATAAATGTCTTCCTCTGAGGCTTGGAATCTCGGTCTGGAGCTTTTTATGACTTTTTTTTGCAGCCACCTTGGAGTGTGTTCAGCTAGAGGTCTTCTTATTAAAGACAAGGGATTACGTTCTGCAACTTTCTTCCCCTTATCACTCCTCCTCAGAGTTGTTTCTGTCTATGAGGGCTCTCCTTTTATTTGCTTGGTCTCAATGGATCTGGCAGCTTGAACCTCTGTATCTTGGGGAGGTGATTGAGAATATTCAACTATTTGTCCCTCCTTTGACACTTCATCGGTTGCCCTTTTTTTTGGTTGCTCCTCTTCCAATGCTTCCTTCTGAACTTGTTCCTCTAATCTTGGAAGTGACAGAGTAACCAAACCTTTATCTACTACCATAGCTTGTGGTGAAGATGGATGAGCAGGATCAAAACCTTGTGTGCCTGGTGGTATTTGCATCCATCCTTCCTATTGAGATTGACTTGTAGGAGTACATCTAATATTGCCATCAATCAATGTTGTTCCCACAGGCATGAAGTCAAAATTAGACATTTTAAATACATCATCCCCTTCTTCACTTTGATCATCTACCCACTGCTACACTTCATCTTCTAAAGAAGAGACTTGTAAGGGTCTTGCCTGGGTGGATGGTGATATGCTTGAGGTACTTCTTCTCCTTTCTTTTTCCATGGGTCTAGCTTGCCAGGTTCTTCTCTATATGGGTACTTCTTCCTCTTCATCTATCTCCTCTTCTTCTTCTGGGATGGTTTCAAGAAATGAAAGAAAAGTCACCATTCTCTTAGTCACCTTTTTCCTTTTCTTCATTCGGATCTTGATCCTCTTTTGTTTTGTAGGGGCGAAAGGTGATACTGACTGTTCTAGTGCAAGAGGCATAGAAACTTGTTGACTTTCTTCCTCTTCATCTTGGGAAGGCACAAAAGGAGGCAGTGAAGGATTATCAAGAACTTGAGTAGCTCTAATATCCTCAGATCCTTGCACATCTTCTTCTTGTGGCTAGGAAGGTGTTTGTACTTCACCCTATTCTAGAGTTCTTTGCAGGGAAGTCCTCTTCCGTTTATTCTTTCATGTCCTCTCTAGAGGATGATAGTATCCAACTGGGTGGTCAAGTTGGTATACTATCTCTGGCCTGATGGGAGATTGGAGTGCAAAGGTAGGAACTATAACTTTCCTTCCTCTACCTTTCTCAGGGCAGGCTTGAGCATGGAAGACTATAGTGTTAGGTATGGGATCAAGTCAAAAAGGTTGCTTGATCCATTCCTTGGTCATTCTAACCATGTGTCTAGCCTGATGATCAATATCATCGCCCTCCTCCTTGTCAAATTTTTCATTCATGATAGGTCTTTCTCTAATTTTGTCTAAGTTGAACAAGGGGTCCAATAGCTCCTTAGAATCTTGTTGCCTTATTTCCTATGGAATACTGAGATTGAGGGTCTTTTCTACTAGATACAAAGTCATCCTACAATAATCCCTTATGTGAATATTGTAGTCATTTATCACATTCATCCAATGGTCTTCAATAGCATCTTCATGATGAAATTCCTTGCCAACCATACTCTCCACTTTCCCAACATTATCAAAATGATTCCTCAGGGAATTATATTCTTCAAGGGGATAATTCTCCCATTCCCACTCAAAAGTTAGAATATCTTATTTTCACTTTACCTAGTATGGTCCAATGAAAAGAGGCCATGTCCAACAAGGTCTTCTTTGTCTTTTCACCCTTTCATATGCTAATTCAATTTGTTGAGAGATCTCCAATAGTACCAATTTGCCACTCAAAAATCTAGGGAGCTTCTTGGGATTGATAGTGGCACCACCTACCCACAAGTATGTAAATGTCTTAAACTGAATGAAATTGGCCTCGAGAGTTCTTATCTATGCTTTGGATTCATTAGATAGCCTCTTTCCATAATCTCCTTCAATGAATCAAATGATCACAAAACTAAATGCATCATTCATGATTCTATATTCCTTGCTTTGAGCAAATAATTTCTTCTTCACCAGCTAAGGGTAGACTATGTAAGGCTAGGCATTGGGATCCTACATACTGCCTCTTCTATACAACCCGGGGTAATCTGTCACCCTTGCTGCAAGCAAGTATACTATGTAAGACATCATATAAAACTTCTTGTCTTTTACTATCCTCAACTACTCACACAAGTTTTCACTAAGTGTGGTGGCCCAGTCCAATTACATCTTTGATGGTTTCATGGTCTCAATGAAGTTAATCATGAAGGTATTGAGACAACTTGTTGTAGATAAACCCATGACTCTGCTCAAAAGGATGATGGAGTAACCAATATCTTCCTTCATATATCCCTGAGTCATATCCACTTACCCTATTATCCTTCCTTGAGGAGGTCTCTCAATGAGATAAGATGATTGTATAATATCTATCACTTGCTTCGTATGTTCCCTATACCATCTCTCTGTTGATTCATAGGAGAGCCTAATGAACTGATCCACTTTCAAGAGATGGAAGACCCTCTCAATATTTTCGGGTGGAAGATCAAGGACTACTTCTCCTATCGTGCTTTTCACCACTCTCTCTTCAAGAGCAAAATGTTGCACCAGAGTCATTACTAGTTCTGTTGATTGTACTGATATGGGATGTGACGTTGTGTTCACCAACCTAAAACATATCAAGGATGATACTAGCTTTGATCTCTTGGTTGACTTATTATAGGTTTTTAGGAATTCCCCTAAGTTAGTGTGCCCTAAACTAGTATCTCGGATCTTGACATAATCATCATGAAATCTTGACTTGGATGGTACCCCTTGAAACTTGAAGACTATAGGCTTAGTTGCTACTCCAAATGTGGACGCCATTTGGTTACCTACACATAATGAGAAAAAGTTTTACTACTCGAAAGATAAAGCATAAAAATATTACATTAAAAAAAAAGCATAGGAAAACAAATGCCCCCCTTTAGATATTATATATATAAATTATTTATTATTCATTTTTTTATTTTTTGAAAAATTAAAATAAATTTAAAAAATAAAATAAAATGGTTGTGGGGTGCACACACGCATTTGCAGAGCGCTGCGCCATTGAATGTGGTTGTGCTATTGAATACAGACATGTAGAGGTTTTGAGAGGCACACAACGAAGCGTGAGGGTTAGATGAGGGTGGACATTGGTGGCATGAAACACAAGGTTGGAGGCAAGGAAAAATAGGTGCATGCAATGCAAAAACCACACGGTGTTGGGTGGATGATGGGGCCATGCGGCCCAAAAAGTGTGTGGCACAAATAGTACACACTGTGCAAAACACGAGTGGCATGAAAGCGTGTGTGGTGCACAATTTGTCAAAGGGGCACTAGATGAAGGACAAGGGCATGTGGCGCAAAAAAAAATCGCGTGGCACAAATTGCACATGGGATGCACAAGCATTTACCTTAATGCAACAAAAAAAAAGGAGACTCCTTTTAAAAAAAAATTTAAGTATAAAATGAGGAGGGAGTTGGGGCTTTTATAAGCCCTTTTGTGGATGGGAGGCACAATGCACCTCGGTGCATGTGCATCAATGCTTTTATTTTTATTTTTTTGACTCTAAGACTCCTAACTATAATTAGATTTCTTCTCTTGACTCTTGAACCGTGAGTGCAGGAGTCAAAAAAAGTAGTGGGTCCCCATTCCTATTGAGGAATGGGGTGTGTGTTGTTGAGAAAACAATAGTATCTAAGAGGTAATTTAGGGATCATTCCCCTAATTTTAGCTCACTAAATACAATTTAGTGATGCATCAACCAAAGAATATTGAAGACTAGAAAGATGATGCAGTACTAAAAAAGGCACATTGCATATAAATTGATACATAAGGTACACTAATATTATCTCAATATTGTCTTTAGCATGAGATTTCAAAGAGGGAGAGTTTTCTATTGTCATATCTCACAAAAAAATTATATAGAAGGAGAGTATATATTACACAGAAATTTTATTACTTCCAAAAATGTCAAAGAGGGAGAACTTGTTATGATATCAAAGAATGAAAGTTTTCTATTAGAAGAAGATATTAAAAATAGAGTTTTATAGATAGATGGTGAAACTAAAGGTAGAGAATTCACAATGATAGAGGGAGATCTCATGGATGAGAATTAGAATGAAACTCAAGATATGTTCCTCACTTTATTCATGCTCTAAAATTTCATTGTATTATGACATGTTGTGTTGCCATCAATGCCAAAGAGGGAGATTGTTGAAAATAATTGATTAATTGTTTATTGTCTTTGATGTTACACAAAATGTCATATCATTATCAGTCAATGTATGTCAAGCTCAATCAGACATTTAAGATAGTTTCCTATGTCTATCAGGCATTCTAGAGTTTTTTGAACTGAGAAGACAATGTCTACTAAGTTCACTTAGGTGTCAAATTAAATTTTATAGAAGTTGAGTGTTAATCGAGCTCACTTGGTTGATGAAGGAAGTGTTGGATGGAACTAGTCTTCACTGAGCTCACTCTATTACCAAAGGAACTTTGTGAAGATGTAGTGTTAACTAAGCTCACTTGGTTAACATAGAAAAATTATTTCTAAGTTAATTCTATCGAGCAAGGTTGGCTAATGAAGGATTTTCTTTTTTTGGAATATTGAGTTCAATTGATTTGTCTGTTGGTTCTAGCTGACTAAGGAGATGCATATTAAGTATTCTAAGTTGTATTCAAGCCGACTTGATAATGTGTAAGATATAAATATAATGTCAAGTTGAGAATTAAATGTGTGTAACATAATAGAAGATTTGAGGATGCTTAGAGGAAGCAAATTAGAAGGATAAGAAGAATATTCTTGTTGAGCTACAAAGATACATTCAATTAGGAAGGATCAAGTATACAAGCTAGAATTGAGATCTATAATCAATAGTTCAATTCCATATAAAATGATTTCATCTCATTGTTTCTCTCTAACCATTGTAGTAGGGATCTAAATCTCTTAAATAGAGTTTTTTTAGTAACCATGTGTAAGTCTTCTAACAAGGTGACATTTTTAGATTAAATTATTTAAAGACCTCTAACAAGGACACTCCTAGTTTAGGGTGATTAAATCATCTAATAGGGTCACACCTAATTGTGTTTTTTGTAACCTTTAACAAGGTTGGCTCCTAATAGGGCTCACTTTTGAAGAGTGAAAATTAGTAACTAGATGCTATTGATGGTTTTTCTCCAATTGGGTTTCTATGTTAAATCTTGGTGTCACTTGTGCTCATGCTAATTCTTTTATGTGTATGAAACTAAGTTAAATAAGGCTAATCACAGAAAATATCTTAAGATTTTCATTTTTTGAGTTACAACATTTGATAGTGTAAATCGAGTGTCTATATATTTGTCAAGTAATAGGAAAATATTGTTTAATCAGAGTTTATATTTTTCATTGTATTGACATCTAAGGGATATGGTATTCATTTTACGGTAATTGATTCACCCTTCCCCTCTTAGATACTCCTCTTATAATTTGATTAATTTTTTCTATGAGTTACATATCTATAGTCATATACTTTTGTAATTCTATAAACATATATTTTGGTATTGGTCATTTTTTAGCGACAAACCTTGAGAATCTAAAAACTCCCAATATCAAGGAAGCAATATGACTTATGATGTGCTTGAATAGTTCCTTATTTTCCAAATTGAGTTTACATTTCCCAAAATATAATATAAAAGTTTTTTTGGATCAAGATTTTATTCTCAGATCTATTTCAAAAAGATATTTTTAATGATGGGTTTTCATCTTAAAAGATATTTTTAAAAAGATTTCCCTTTATAGGGTGGTGACTTAGTAAAGGTTTTGTAACTAGTGTTATATTCTTTCTAGTGATTCCAAAAATGGCATATAAAAGAAAAAGTACATGAACATTTACAAAGGCCAATCCAAAAATACCTTTGTACATAGATTTACATCATGGAGGGAGGAATACTAGTACATTTTAACAAATGTGTGACTATGTGACTAAAATTTTTAGTCACACCACTAAATATTTTAGTCAAATGACTAAAAGTGATCACTTTCCATTGTTTATTTGCATTTTATAGCTATATGTGACTAAATAAGTGACTAATATGGTCAATGGGTAAAATCACAAGATCATCCAAATAAAAATGACTAAATAAGTGATGGCATAATTAGTCACCTAAACACATGTAACTAAATGAACTACTCAATAAATGACTAAATAATGAACTTCTTTATAATAGTATTTCATAATGCTTGTTATCCAATAATCATATTGCATGAAAAATTCATCTGCATGTGTCTAATTTAAGAAATATGACATTTTTCTTATTTTAAAAATGATTGACAAACAACATTTAGAGATGAAATCACAAGTAATAGTTACAATCAAACACGTTTTTTATCATGTTCTACTATCTTGAAGCGGTTTCTCATGCTCTAGAAAAAATCTACATTAATATTTGTTAAAGAAAATAAACATGTCAGACAAAAATTTAAAATCCAAGACAATTTAGGCTCTACATACATATTTTTAAGAAAGCAACTGATAATTGTAAAATATTAAGTAAATCTACTTAACAATATTCAAACAATATAAAAGTTTATTTTAATTATTTTGTAAGATAATTTTATTATTATTATCTTAAGTATCTAATTTATTCTAATCATTACAAATAAAAAACAAAAAAATATTAGTATTATCTTAAATGAGAACATATCACATGTACACATTCATTTTCGTTCAACTGATAATCAATACTTGTTTGTTTTAATTTAGGTGGCAACAAGTGGAAGAGAAGGCTAGAGGTAGATGACACCAATTTTTCTTCCCTTCTTTGCTTTATTTTCTTGGCGTATAATGAGAGAAAAAGAAGAGAGAACTATAAAGCAATAGCTATGGTAACAATCTTAATGCAACATTCAATTAAGATGTTAAGGTAGGGATTTCAAATTTCTCTTTATACTAATTATTTAATCTTCAATTTTATATTTCTTCCAATATGCCCAATATGCATCTAAATGGTATTAGGTTTGCAAGAGTTAGCATTACCCATAATATTATCTGTAGAAGTTTCTTCAAAAGGGAAAGTTATTGGGCCTTCAAATAAAATCATAGGTTTGAAAGAAGCACAGGGATTTGAAATCAACTAAGAAGCCAATATCCCTAGTGTGTTCAATCTTCCAATTGACACATAATGTGACTATAGGTTTGGGCCAAGAGTGGCATTGTTAATTTTTTCTAGATTTTACGTAAAATTGTGATAATTTTTTTAAATCTCATCGCTCATCGCTAAGTTCACAAGTCTAGACTAAGTATGACACTTATCTTTAAATCATAGTGTAATTGAGAGATATGCCAAATTCTATGCTAATGAGAGGAAACCAACGAAGAAGACTTGTGGTAGAAATCTACTCTGATACACCTAAAATGGAATATAACTTAGTAGTTATATGTAAAAACTTACCAATATCCAAACAAACACAAATTAGTGGAAAATTTATTTTATTTCACATCTATTGTGATTCTATTAGTAGAAAGAAAAGAATCAAGAGCATTGGAAACACCTCATAATATATGTTCATCCCAATAATCCAAAGGAAATAGTAGGAGCCTCACCCAAACTGAGACCTAGTTTGATTTTTACTTAGAAACACTAAATATGAACAACCATCTTATCAAAAAAAGGATACATTTCCAAAGAACCAAGGCCCTCCATATAACTTACACTCTCAAAAGGGGCTACCTGGGATGAGAATAGGAATAAACCATTTGACACTACAACCACCTAAAAATGCTTATCAAAACACTATCTTTTCAAATCCCATCTACAAATCACATTAAGGTTCAAAAAAGAGGCTCAACTCCCTATGATAGTATATTCCAAGCAAGAAAAAGCTTTATCAACCAAGGAATCAAGAACCCTAAGCCATGCGCCCCCCCCCATCCCTATCACCTAGGAACTTGGTAACATAGATTGAAATAAGAGAATGATCACTACACTTGAAGATAACCTCCTTTATACATAGTTGTTTTAGATCAAAATCATTATTAATGAGATGTGAGATATTTCTTCTCTCCTTACTTTGAGATAGGCCTCTACAACTTACACAAGTAAATAATGCAACCAACTTGTCATGTGTAGAGTCCCTTATCTAGTCATCAATAAGCCGCTTTGTAGAATGAGTCTTGATTAGGAGTTCCATAATTATGTTCTAGAACACAATATTCTATCATAGTTAAAGAATGACAAGAGGATCAAGCCTATGATAACTACCATGGGCACAACATGACACAAAATATTCTCTATGCTAGAGTTTGGTGAACAACATGGTCGAAGAACCCTAATGAGTATGTGCATTGTTGAAAACATATGCAAGCACACTCCTAAATAAACTAATGAGATGAATTTGAATTGAATCCCATATTTTCCTAATAAGCTTTTGAAAATCTATCATTCATGATGTGAGACATATTTAAATTGCAACTTGTAGTTATAGAGCATGTCATATTTTGACAACTAATTGACCCATTAGAAAAAGGCCACAATGATAAGGTTGTAGTTCTTGGGTCAATGTAAGAAGTTAGGTCTCACTTTTGGCCAAAAAGTGGAAGTGCTTTTCCTATTTTTGAAATGTTTTGTCAATTGATGCGAA
The DNA here is from genome assembly GCA_028749045.1 of Cupressus sempervirens. Classification (NCBI taxonomy): domain Eukaryota; kingdom Viridiplantae; phylum Streptophyta; class Pinopsida; order Cupressales; family Cupressaceae; genus Cupressus; species Cupressus sempervirens. The sequence continues at coordinate 703,901,197 of CM053783.1, read as the reverse complement.
AATTTGAGTCATTTAGAGATTAAATATAAAAAATCTTCAGAAATAAAAATTGTAGTGCCTAGAATCTTCTTTTGAATATGTAATTTATTTGTATACCTATATGATGGATTTTTTTTGATATGGATCTTCAAAAACCACTTTTTCTACATGCCTATTTCAAGACCATACCATGTTTATGTAAGAACACCATAATTTGACACAAATGAATGAATTTTTGTAAATCCTTTTAAATGCAATTACCTAACACACCAAAGATTGATGAGAATATTTTTTTTGAATTTTTTAATGAATATTTCTATTATTTTTAATTATTAATTGCCTATAAAGGAAAATTTTAAAACCTCTAATGTACAGACACCATAATTTGATCAAAATTTCACTTTTTTCAATTTTTTTTTTTTAAAACTTCAAAAGAATTGAATGCAGATTGATGACATATAAATTAATTTAAGAACAATTATAAAATAAAAAAGTTATTAAAGTTTTAGTGAACATTGCTATTTTACATATAGGTACCACCTTTGATTTAAAAATAATACAAAAGCAGTAAATAAAATCATAACACTATAAAATTTATATTTCTGAAATCAAGACAGTGAGAGCTCTAATGGGTTTTTTTTTCATAAAAAAATTTGATTGGGAAGACCCTCTAAAAATTATGGCAAGGCATGAATTTGTCAGTTCAATGCCTTAGCCAAATCTTGAGAGGCCAAGGCATAGGCTTGGTCTCACCAAGCCTATTCCAAACCAAAATCTAAGGCAAGAAAAAAAATCCTACCTCATGTTTTAAGAAACAAGCACCCATTATTTGAATTTCAAAAAATGGGTACCCGTTTTGAAAAGCTAAAAGCAACATGTAAAATCTACCAAAAACTATTTATCGAGAAACGGGTACCCATTTTTTGAAAATAAAAAATGGGTACTCGATTTTTAAAAATAACAGGTGCCCCATTTTAAAATTTAGGGTGGGGCACCTATTTTTTTAAATCGAGTACCCGTTTCTAAGAGGTCTCATTCCACAGATTTGACTTCCATGGAATTGCAACCCAACTTTGTGCATTCACCTTCTTACATTACACTACTTCATTCTTTAAAACATCATTCCTTGCTTTAGGTATTGTTGAGCCTCACCAACCACTAAGAGACCCATTCTACCATTTCCACATTACAAGTTCTATTGCAAGTTTTAATGATTAAAAAACAAAAAATCAATCCACCATTCAAAATATAATGGAATATGTAGAATCATTTCTAGTTGATGTTTTTGATGTAGGCTCCAAGAATTAAAATGATTGTATTCTCATTGTAATTTCAACTTATAGAACCATGTCTATGCACCTTTTCAAGTATACAACATTATAATTGACATATGGAAATGTAGTTACTTTGGTTGAGCTCCTTTTGACCACCTTGAGCAATGTCTAGATAGTGTGGATGGATGAAGAAGACTATGCATGTTCCTTTCAAAGTTAGGAAACTTATGTGAGAAGCCTTTTTTATGGAAATTCAAAGCTAGTGCATCATGGATCCAAGACACATATAATGGCATGATCACCACATCACAAAATCACAAGTTTCAATCTAATAGCTTGATAATATTTTTTCATAGCCAATTTAAGCCATGAGAGGAAATTGAATGTTTGTAGCAAGATCTATATTGATTGATGGAATTGTAAAAAATAGCACAACAAATCTAAAAAAATTTAATGTGATACCTTTTCATGAAACTTGGAAGGTTAAATAGAATTTATAGCCAAAATTTAGGGGACGAGATCTAAGTGGAAAACTATTAAAATGTACGGGAGTTTTATACATACAGAGATAATTAAGTCATTCATCATAGACATTTTAGAATCTTAATATAGAGAAAATTAACAAAATTCAAATACTATGCACTTTCAAGTAAAAATATAGGGTACATATAACAAAAATGCCCAATGACTCCTAGAGTATCATACATGAAATTAAATTCACATAAAGAGAATCCGACTAAAATACTAAAAGAAAATAGTTAACAATAACATAGAAGTTTAACTCCATAGTCAAATGCTCATAATTACCAACACTAATAATGTATCTACAAATTGTATATGCCAAATTTATGACTTTCTTCTAAGAATCAAAATCAAAATCAAAATCAAATTCAACCGATAAGTTATAGGTAGGGGTAGGTAGAGGGTCCTCATCCAATAGAACTCTATACAATCCTAGAGTGTGTAGTTCTCCTCAACCTATAGAGAATACTTGGGATTGATATCCCAACGTAATGCTAGATTCTACTGATTCTAAACACTTTGTTGATCTCATAGTTGTAATGCATTGTGAACAAAAACTAACTTCTTGGATCATCTAGAGATAAGTTTGATATATGTGGACTAATTCTTCTCTACATGAGATGAACACACAACTTGCAAAAGAAGATGGATGACAAGAAGTTTATATTTATGTGTATCTCTACCAGCCATGTTGAACAACTAATAGGATCCCTTTGAGATGATGTAGCATGATCTATTTTTTGATGGCTAGGCAACGGCACACAAAAATAGAATATGAAATGGAATGTGCTATGGCTCAATAAAAATTAATTATTTTTTATTAGTTTTTTATAGTAAAAATGGATACATGGCACTCCCTTTTATAGGCAAGTTTGCAATATTCTAGAAATATTTGAATTTTGCTAACAAGATAATTATCTATAGAGTTCTGGAAACTACTATAGCTAACACAACCTAAACCTAAACCTGAAACTAAAATTCTAGAAACATCTAATGATGGCTATGATTAAATAAGTTTTAGGAGAAGAAATTAATATTTCTAACACTCTCCACTAATTATTACTATCTACATCATGAATAATTACAATTCCCAATGCTTCCCTCAAAGTCTCAAATTGTACCTATGCTAAAGCCTTGGTGAAGATATCTGCAAGTTGCTCTTTTGATCTAGAATGTTGTAGATTAATTTATCTATTATTAACCAGCTCTCTAATGAAGTGATACCTTGTGTCAATGTGCTTTTTCCTTTGAAAGTGCAATAGAAAACTTATTATCACAATAGATTGTAGTAGCATCCATACTGCTTGACATGCTGTTGTTGTTGTTCCTACTACATACTCTACTTTAGTTGATGAGAGAGTTACTACAGGTTGCTTCTTTGATGCCCAGGCCACAACACCTATCCCAAGATGAAATGCATATCCAAATGTGCTCCTTCTATCCTCAATATTCCCTAGAAAATGACTAACTGTATATCCAACTAATTGAAAATCATTTGAAGTAGAATAAAAAATGCCATGATTCATAGTTCCTACAATATATCTCAAAATCCTTTTTCCTACCTACCAATGTGAGTTCTTAGGTGATTCCTTGAATCTAGAGATTAAACTCACTCCATACATAATATCTAGTCTAGTAGTAGTTAGATAAATCAAACTACCAATCAATCTTTTGCATATAGTCTAGTCCAAACCATTCGCAGTATCTTCTTTGTTTAGTTTGGTGCCTACTACTAGAGGTGTAGAAACTAGAGTGCAATTTATCAGTCTAAATTAGCCAACATAGGACAAACAAACTTTTCTAGAATTATGTAAACATAAATGCCTTCTAGAACCTAGAACCTAACCCTATCCAACAATTTCTAGAATCCTATATTGTGCCTTTACATTTCATTTGAGGGGAAATTACACATTCCAACACTATTATTATCATAACAAACAAAATTTGTAAACTTCTTGTCATTTACTTTCTTACACTTTTCATCAAAAACACTTTCAGCTTTAGCAAAACCACATTTCCCAATCCCATGATAACTCGAATCATTTATTATCACAAGATACATCACATACAAATGGTTTCACATTCAAACATTCTTTCTCTTATTTCAAAGTAGACAATTCCTTCTTTAACATACTATTTTCCTCTTGCAATTTCTTCAAATTTTCTTCTAAAACATTTTTCTTTATCTTAGCATCATCATACAACTTTAACTTTTTCTTCCAATTCTTTATTTTGCTCTCTAAGTTTGCATGTTTCTTTCACCTACCAATTATATACTTCCACAAATTTTAGCCTATCCTCTAGCTCTTTAATTGCCTCTACATGGAGACTAATTTCATTTAATAATTTAGACTTTTCTTCTACCGTTTCATTTCTTAATTTTTCCAATTTCTTTTGCAAACTATCTTTTTCACACACTAATTTTGCATTTTCTTTCTTCACCATCTCTAATTCTTCTTCTAACTTATTTGTCTACTCTTTCTGAACTCTACTAGCTTTTCCCATTGAAATCAACAATTTAGCACACTTTACTTTGTCTTTTAGAAAGTTCTAAATACTTGAATTCAAATAGCTTGAAACAAACCTTTAGATAGCTAGACTCCTCACAATATTTGTTTGCTATTATAATTTCTCAAATGTAATTAAATAATTATAAGAATTCACACCATATCTTTTTTGTCGACTTGTCCTCTTTCCTCCTCAACTCTCCTTGTGCAGTCTTCTTCAAAACAATTATCCTTCTTATAACATAAACAATCCTCCACCATTTAGTAGCACCAACCCACCACTTGCTCTTTTATCACAATCTAAAATTATTTCCAACCTTCTATCCAACTAGGTCCTGATACCACTTTGATGGGTGGGCAGAGGCACACAAAAATAAAATATGAAATGCAATGTGCTGCGGCACAATAAAGTTAATTGTATTTGATTACTTTTTGATAGTCAAAATTGGATACATAGCACTCCCTTTTATAGGCAATTTTATAATATTTTAGAAATATTTCGAACAAGACAATAATCTATAGAGTTATGAAAACTACTACAACCAACACAACCTAAACCTAAAACTCTAGATGGTGCAAGAATTTGATGATCTTGTTGCTTAGGATCGAGCTCCTTGTTGACCTCTCCTTGTTGTATTCCTTTCTGTCTTAATAAATTTTTACCCCTCTTTTTGCAAAAAAACCTAAAACTCTAAAAATATCTAATGATGGATATGATTACATAAATTTTAGGAGTAGAAATTAATATTTCTAACATTTTCACCTCTATTCTATTAAAGGTTGCATGTTTTTTTTAAATTTGTACTAATTTCTTGATTTTAAATTCCATTTTTTGATGTCAGAGGACATTTTTCTCAAGATTATTGTTTCTCTACTTAGATTCTTAGTTGATATTGTTCTAATTCTTATTAGTGAACTCTTTTAAGCATTGAAAATGGACAAATACTTCATCCATAACATTGAAATTCCTTCACAATTTTTTAATCAATGTTTGGTTTTAATTATTATCTGTTGTTTTTGTTTTTATGGTGTTGCTATATCTAATTTTATATTCTCCAACAATCAACTAGAACAGCAGCACAAGATATTTAAGCTATGTGGTTAGCCATCGGAAGATTAATGGAGAAAGTGAAAGTTTCCACATGCAACCATCTTTAAGCCACAACAACCTGACAAGAATTGTATTATAGAAGACCATTAAAGATTTCCCAACATCAGGATTGGCTCCGATGGATGTTCTTCTTTCTATAAAACCTGTTGATCATGGAACAACAGTTGTATAGCTCTCAACAGTAATGTAAGTTTTACATTTTACATATTCTATTTTCTCTATTACTGTACCTTTATTGATCATGTATAGGAGAATTGAACGCTCAACTCTATGCATATTGAAAAAGTTTGCAGATTAGTTTGAAATTGCTGGAGACTATCAACATGCATAACTTGTGATTGATTCTTGTTCATCTATACTTTTCTATAATCTTTAGGACATTTATGTGTTATTATGTTGTTATGATATTTCATAGCTACTGTGTATAACCAATGAAAAGCTATTTTCTAAATAATAAACACTCTATGTGACACAAACTTTGTGTAAATAGTTTTTTGGGATATCTTGAAATTACTTCATAACACATCTACTCTATTGGCTCTCCAAAATATATATTATTGGTGATGGATTATGAAATATCCCGAAGTATAAAGTTTACATTTTCAAACTGTTAAGTGATTTACAGTGATTTACATACAAAAAGAACCTATACTCGCATCAAATATTTATGCATAGAAAGTATTCTTTAATCTTGAAACAATAATTCACTAAAATTATATGAGTTCGTTTCAAATAGGACCTTTGTATGAATGTTTGACATAAGAGACATCTTGGTCCGTTTGATTCAATGTAAATCATGTATCCCTCAAATAATAGCATCTATACAAACACTTATTGAGCTACCATTATCCATCCATCTGTCCAAGATGAATCTGTATACAGACTACATGTGTGATTTCCCTCAAACAGTAAAATGGTTAGAGTTGCCACTTAAGTGATGTAGTACATTTTTTATAACCTACACCAAACCGGTCTCCCTGAAGTTTCTATTCCAGAGGATACAACACATGCTACATCCGATCTCCAAGACAAATTATGTGATCTTCTTAAAATATTGTTGTTCTCACAGACACATAGAAGTATCTCACTCGGTGTTCCAGGATATCACCCTTGCTCTGCACTATTTTTATGATGGTTAGACGCTCCATCAATGCTAGCAAGGGAACCATATATCAAATACGATTAGTGTCTTTCCTGACAATAGGTTTCTGAGGTTTGTGTTTGAGATAACAGTTGCATTTTTTAATGCAAAGTATAATTGAACCTTCAATGATGCCCTTCACTCCAGCTAGGACCCTTATAAACACATAAGCCTTTAAATGTTGGCCTCAAGTGAATAATTTCTTCAGGAAAATAACTGACCCTAGCAAAAGAGAATTGGACCAAACCTTTAATTTAAAATATTTGATGTCATTTGTTAATATATTGTTTACTGATTATTGGGGTTGTCCAAGAACATCACAGTCCTTCCTTCCTGAAGATTCCTTTTACTTAAGCAACCTGCACTTGCTTACCAAAATAGAATGTTGTAATCTCATATCAACCTCAATCTTTGTGCTTAGCCAGTCCAATGTGCTACTTTGAGATAACCATATCTTTTCCAAACTCCATCATTGGTCTTATCAGTCCCGGAACAAAGGACTGTGAAAGTTTCTTGTCCTACCTCTACATAATCAGAGACATACTCATAGGACTTATTAGATAACCCCACAATTCTTTTTCATGGCACTTCAACTCAAATGAACCCATTATCATAACATAACATTAATAAAGTTTTATAATATCATATGGTCCCATCATTCTTGTACATTGTAAATTATAATAATTACATGATGCAATTATCTCTATACCTAAAGTTTTGTTTGATGATTCCTGAATAGTGCTATCTTGTGTTATTGAGCAGTTCTCGTTAACAGCTTGAAACTCTGGTCTTTCTTTTGTATTCTTCATCATTACAGGTTCCACTTTTTTCTATTGTTGGATGTACCTCATTTTTGTATTTCTATAATATTGTTATAAGTTCGTCTCACTTTTATTTATTCTTTCCAGATATTCCAGAGAATCATCAAAAGGAAATACAAATTTATTTTGATCAAACAACCAGAATTGTTCAAAGATTTTGATGAATTCAAAAAAGCTCGTTTTCTATTCCTGTTATTCCAAACCAGAATTATTCTTCAAAGATTTTGATGAATTCAAATGTGTTCCTTTTCTATTCCTGTTATTCCAACCTGACTCATTCACCCCATTCATTTGAAGCTCAAAAGTTCATTATAGGTCATATATTTTTGGATAGCTGGTCCTAATTTCTTGTATTTGGCATGACATCCGGCTACTTCTTTACCAGGTTGTTCTAGTTATTGTAATGGCATTAGATCCATAGCTTCATCTTTGAATGAGGATTCAAAAATTCTCTCAGGCTGGCTAGAATGTTTCACTACACACAGTAATATATAAGTATATAAAATTTGCAATTTACAATGGTTCAGTGATTTACAGTAGTGTACTCTAGGTAAAGAGATTGAACTTATGACTTAAAATCCAATTTCTTAGAATAAATGTAAAGGTAACTACAGTCACAGGACCTGCACTCAACAAACATTAATGTACAGAAAATAATCTTTGTTCTCAAATACTAGTCAATAAGACCATCTGAACTAATTATTTACATAATAAAGTTATTGAAGTATTTTAGCTTGTGCTATGTACTAGAAACTTCTATCTCCAACTTAAGTAATTCAGATTTATTTTGTCAACGTTGTCAAAAAGTTGCTAATGCAACTTTTAAATATCTCAGCAAATTTCCAAAAAAGTTGTTATTAACAACTAGTTAGCCTTCCCAACTGATTGAAGGTGGTTAAACAAGTTTCTAGAGGTCATTTTAAGGTTGTGCGAGAGTGCATGGTGTTGCAACAACATTTTTGAAATCAATAAAAGATATAGTGTTACTCTGAAATTTAGATTGTTCATCATTGTTGTACGGATTTGTATAGAGGGTTGATGGACCAAATATATTGGGAGGACCTTTTGTCTATTGAGATTTTCCTTCAGTAGTGGTTTGGAGTCCTGATATATTGTGGAGTAGTAGAATACAATTTGTGAGTACTTGTGTACAAGATTTCTCATGGCTAATCAATCTCATAGAACATAAGTCTTGAAATTATTCTCTTTGATCCTCAAAGAAAGGATCCGATAATCTTCCTATGTGATTTGGAAACCCTTGATGCTCCTTTTCTAAAAACAATGGAACTTTTTCAATGCACCTTAAACATAAGGGTAATGTGATCCACAATAGAAGTGATCATATCAATACCAGAAATAATCATGTCAATACAAGAGGCAATCATATCTATAATAGGCCAATGTGATCATAATCTCTTAAGTTGTTGTCCTATGAAGTAGTAGTTATGGTACAAAGAAGTATTTATGTTTATTTATTTTTGTCAATTTTATAGATTGTATGCTGTTAATAGACATGGGTTTACATGATGGAAACTGTGTAAAACCCTTACTAGGTATGTCACCTTGTGATGATGGTTAAGGACCCCATACGCCAGCGAGCATACAATCCTATCATTGGGCCTAGGGTTGCATTGTGGCTACCCAAGTAGCCCTCATAGTTATCAATTGTTGAAGTATGTCAATCATGACAAGTTGGCACATTAAAGGAGAACAAAGGAGGAAAAAGGTTGACATGATGGAGGAATATATAGCACTCAGTAGGTATGCCATCTCATGATGAAGGTTAAGGACCACAAAGGGAAACAAATGATAAGGTCTCATTGTTATGCCTAGAATAAATGATACTTGTGGCACGTCATTATGTCTCCCACAATAACTTTTCAAGAGGTTGCAAGGAGGGATAATAGTGAAAGTTGACCACTAGATATGACACCTTGCAAAGATGGTTAAGGATCATTAGGGCACAACATGATGATTGTTGAACACCATCTTTAAAGCAGCACATGAGGCCAAAAATGATAAGGTCTTGACACTATTAGAAGATTGATACTATTCTGAACATGAACATCATCAATGCCATCACCACATTCCTCTTCTTCTAGTACCATTACTTTTGTTTGTTCAAGTCCACCTTTTATTCTCCACTTTTTGCCAAGGGTTGCATACACCTTCCAAAATCAGATTCATCTTGGTTATTTTATACTTCTTTATTCTCTTCATTGCCTTTATTAGCCTTCTCATCACATTCCTTCATCAAGGGCTGTTGTGCCTCTACTAGCATCCCCAAATATGTTTTTTTTCCAACATCATTGACACTCCTACGATTGTATCTCCAATGGGGCTTTCAACACCTCATGCATCAGTTATGCCTCTCATGCCAACAAATCCAACTACTTTAATGACTTTTTTTCATTCCCACTATTCCAACCTTCATTACAGTTGTCTCACCTACTTTAGTTGCTTCATTTCCCACAGGTTACTCAACCAACTTATGGCATGCCAACAACTACAGTGGTGTTAGCATCCATTGCAGTTGTCTCACCTACTTTGGCTATTTCTTTTCCCACTAGTTACTCAAGCAGCTTATGTCATGCCAACAACCATAGTGGTGTTAGCATCCATTACCATTCCACCTATTTCAATCCCATCAAATATCATTGTTCCTCTATCTATGCTATTGATTGCCTCTACTGTAGTGCCTATCATGACTACAAAAGCTACAACTACCACAACTGACACACCATTGTATGAATATTCTATTTAGGAGGTCACAAAATATTTTTTTACTACAAATTTATAGTTGGGTTTGTAAAACGCTGTGTGGTATGAACGATTGCACCAGACAATATTGGCCATATGATCTCCAGACAAATACTACAATATTGGGCTTGCCACCTACTTTGAGACTTGAACTTGTGTGGAGGCTCTGATAGCACATGGTACAAACCATTCTACTAAAACCCCGAGGTGCTAGTGAAGGCTGCCAACTAGGATCATAACACTGTGATGCATGAAAGAGGAAACAATATCTGCTGAAATTTTCCAATCTACTATATATTTATGTTTCTTTAGGTCAAAAATTGGTGATTCAAAGGAAGGAGGAATGGATGAGACATCCACCCAAGATCAAGAGGTAGGACATGTTTTTTAAATGTCTACATATTTAGATTGTTTTCAAAGAAAAATAGATGCAAACAATTATTTTATTGTTTTTATTTGTTTAGATTAGTATAGTACCTTATAGCACAATGCTTCTTTTTAATCTTGTCTAATTTAAATTTTGTTATCTTCATTTAAAACAAAGGTTGTCATCACCTTCCATCTTTAAGATTGCTTCTTTGATTAACATCTATGGTTGAACTACAAAATTAATGTAGAAAGATTGTTTTGTCATACATCAAGTATTGTTTTTTACTTTTTCTTTCTTTTATTTTTCAATGTGTCCTTTAACGAATATAATTTTTAATATAAATCTTAGGAACCTTAAATATTGTGTGCATCTCGGTAGAAAAACTTAGCTGAATTTTAGAGCAATGCATCTTTGTTATAAATATTTTATGTAATTACATAAATCTTACAATTGATCACTAGTATTAAGTCCTCAAGTTAATTACTACATATTGCTGACAATATTTTGCAGTAACTGCCTTGTATTGCCAGTTAAGAGTATGTAATGCATGTTTCCAAGAAACTTTATTATGGATTCACACTATTTCATTTCTAGTATAATATAGTGGTTGATTATATACATAGGACTATTTATCTGCTCCCTTTAAATATTAGATACTTTATTTGGTGTCAGATGTAGGAGGCTTAAAAAGCAATGCCAGTAACTGGAAAGGTTAATGCAATTCCTCCATCAGAAGAAAAAGCTGGCTATAAGGAGCCTTTGACTTATTCAAAGAAAATAGTATGGGATATTATCTTTGATAATCGTTATTGTACATGAGCAATTCACCATATATATTAATTAGTTTATTGCTCGGTGATTTCAGCTTGTAATATAAATTCATTGTATCATAAATGAATGGCTGGATCTAACATTTAGTTCAGTCATTGTATTTCTATTTTCATCATGATGGGCTTATTACATGGTTTATTGCTTTTTCACCAGGGAAAAAATGCTTTTAAAGAACTCGTTGAGTCTGCTCATGTTTACTCGTTGAGTCTGCGCATGTTGAATCTATTTCGACATGAGAGCAGGTTATACAGAACGTCCTAAGTTTCATATGTTTTTTTTATTCAATTCATGTTTTTCTTCTTCTTTTTTCTTATAGAAAGGGAAAAATAAAAATATTATTTTATAAGCTATGTGGATAATCATCAATGATAAGCAATATGGACCTCTCAAAACCCCCGCGAAGAGGAAACAAGCTTTCAATGAAATATTACAATAGTTTGTTGCTTAAGAAATTCAATTTAATGCTACACAAACAAAAATAATATTTCGATGTACTAGTTAATGCAAATATGGTTAATAATGGAATGCTAATGCTAATCTTATTCATTTACTCTACAGTTGTTGTGTATTAGTAGTTAGCCAAGTGTAAGAACGATGAGGCTGAAGAATGACGCATACGGTAGGAAAGGGCCATGGAAGAGTTTATAATTACCTTGGAGTAACGTTTGTGGTATATTTTTCATAAAATAAGAATAATTTATTTAAATATGGATTTGGAGGACTGAATTAGTAGAATTAAACAAAAAAATGAAAATTCCATTGAATATTTGCTTGACATATTATTCTCAAGAAAGTAAGGAGCTTACATTGGAAACTAGTATATTTTGGGATTTTTTTTTCATGTTTGGGGTTCAAAGTATTTGTTACATAGGTTGTGATTAGATAAACTAATACTTTTAACTTGCACTGTGCAACAAGCTTATCATTCTATTTGAGAGTGATGCAAGGTTTCATGTAGTTGACCAAGGAAGAGATGAAGAGAAACTCTTTGAGGGCTATCTAGTTGAGTTGTAGAGAAAAGTTTGTGATGGTTTTAATTTGTGTTATGACATGTCTTTATATTTTTAAGTATTTCTCATTTTTGAATGGCATGTTATAGAATTAGTAGATTGTCTGTATGTTTCTATTTAACCTAATTGGCCTTATAATTATCATAAAATGTCCATCTTCAATTGTTCACATTGTTCTTGGCTATATTATTTTCCAAGTGGTATTATCAATGGTTTGGTTAGAAGCAGTAGGGTGTCGTCAAACACAATTCACAACATTCTATTTTCAAAATGTTGTGAAAAATTTAGATGATACTTTTGATTTTGGGTTGATAACATTTTGAAATAGCATGGATATGAGTTTATGGGATGTGGTTGTCTGTTCCTCCAAAGAGGATTGAAGGATGGAAGGAATAAGATATGGCATTTGGCTTCCTTGATTGATGAATGATAACTCTTGTGTTGTTTGTGTAAAGATAAAGTTTGAAATTTGTGATTCTACTAGTTATTTTATTTTGACAAAACTTAGTTAAATGGACTCAGCCAATTCAATTATAGGTATGTTTTAATATATATTATTTTTGGAAGAGTTCTTATCATTTCTTTTATGCAAAAAACTAAAGATGTTCAATACATTCAAATAGATGTTAAGGTATTCTGCAAAATGTGAATTCATTATTTCATTGGTACACTTTATATTTTGACATCAATGACATATGTTGTAGCCCATGCCAATAGTTTTGACATTTCAACACTATCATGGCCATTGTCTTCTTTCAAATATTCAAATTGAATCGTTTTTATAAAATTTATATTGTAATTTGACAAAAAATTTAGAATGGTTGGTTTTATTCTATATATGCTTGTGTTTCTTTCCAAAAAGATGACTTTGTTGATGGGTCCTCCTATGTCTAGAAAGACATCATTACTACTTGCTTGGCTAGAAAATTAGACCCTAACTTGGAGGTGAGAGCTTGATGCATTATCTCTTTGAATTTTATGTTGTTTCATAAAAGGTGTTTACTAAACTAGCTTTAAAAGATTAGGTGAAGTGAGAAATCACTTACAATGGCCATAAGTTGGTGGTGATTGTCCCTAGGAAAACATCTTCTTACATTAGGAAGCATGTCTTACATGTGAGAGAGATGATCGTCAAAGAAAGAATAGATTTCTTTGCTAGTTGCCAAGGGCTTGGGCATAGATATGGTGATCATTCTAAATCTCTCTTTCCTCATTTAAATATATTTCTTCATACAAAAGTTGTATAAGATTAGTGTACTATAAAAAGCTTGTTTACCAATGCGCTTATTTATTGGAAACTTGGTATATCTTGATGTAGAGCTTCTTTCGAAGATTTTTATAAGGGAGAAGGAAGCTAGAATCTTCCTAGAGGCTGACACTGATCTTTTTATGAAAGTAAGCTTTGATTCCTAGCTTTGGCAAAATTGAGTGATTCCTACTTTCTTGGGGGATGCTCAAAGGCTATATAGGTTATACAACATTACTCAAAGTAGAAAGGAATTTTATCATTGTTAATATCATTCCACTTCTTAGTGCATATTATTGCATAATTCTCGTAGGAAATAATGATGGAATGTGTTGAAAGTGGTCTTCAGACTAATTACATTCTCAAGGTATGTCTAGTGAAATATTTTGTGATTTTAGATTAACTCAGTCGTATATCATAGACTCTTGACCTTAAAATCTAAGTTGTTAAATAGAATATGAGTTTGGACAATTGTAGAGATGCACTTGTTGGCAAAAACATGATAATAGGAATCTCTAGTGGTGAAAAGAATAACTAATGGCCTCAATTATAATTCTTTAATAAGCTTTAAGGGGGAGGGGGGGGGGGGGGGGGGGGGGGGGGGGGGGGGGGGGGGGGGGCGCAGGGGGGTTGGTAGGGTTGGGAGGTGAATCAATCCTTCAAAAATCTAACCAAAAAATCATTCACCACACATCCATCTCAAAAATTTCATGTAATTGAAATAGCTAGCTAAAAATGTTCATTCATAACATAAAAAAAATAACACATGACACACAAAGTTTGTTACCAAGAAACCATCGAATGAGAAGGTAAAAGTGGATTAGGGATAAAAGCTACAAATATTTACTATTGTAAATGTAAAGTGTACCCAATGAAGGTTATAGTAAGTTTGATCATAAACTATGATCTATCTTGTGAAAGGTATGCCCTTTTAAAATCTTATAAAGATTGTTTGGTCTCACCCTATTAAAGGATTTAAACAACCTGCTAGAGATGTGCCTTGTTAGAGGACTTAAAATTGCAATAAAATAAATGCTTGATTAAAATATTTATAGAACAATTTTTTAGAACATGAAACCTATTAGGGCTAGTCTATCAAGAGATTTTATTGATTCACCTATTAGAATGTGTCATCCTTGATCCTTTGATTAGCACTTCTCTACTAGATATCAAATCTTCTCTTTCTTGATGTGTATTTGATCCTTTTGGTCAGATGTTTCTCTTCTATCCTTTAACTTCTCTATTTTGTTCTCTCTAATTGAGTTTGCAATTGTAGCATGATCATGAAATCCATACTCACCATGAATGCTCTCTCTTCAATTATCATTTTCCCTTCTCTTCTCATCCACACATATAAATTGTTTATGGGTTTCCTTCGTTAAGAAGATTTGGGTGAGCTAGGGTTAGGTATGAATCAATGACCGTGAATAATATTTTTTTTTTCTTAGAACATGTATCAATTTGATTAGTTTCATGCACTACATAGGGATCTGTAATATACCTTCATATATATATATATATATATATATATATATATGTATATCTTAAAATCATAAAACAATCCTCAATTGACCCAAAAATAGTTTACATAGGATTTTGTGCTATTACAAACAACTATGTCCAAAACTATTTACTCGGCACATAAAGGATCTAATGCTTTGCATCCACTACACCTTCATTTTTTTAACTCATATTCTAAATGACTTGGTAGACTCTATATACTTGGTTCATGAGTGACATGACACTCACTATCTGCTCAACACATACTAGTTCTCAACATTGACTATGAATATTACTTAGAATGTATTAATAGTCTAGCAACTAATGCTTGGCATGCTTTCATCACTCAGTTCACACTGATTACTCAACTTTCTTTGATCACTTGGTATACATTATGAATATTACTAATTGTGTTATCACTCATTTTTCAAAAAAAAATTGATCTCGCCCTTTAACGTGAGTGGCAAACACACATTGTCATGCATGTATATATTAACTATGAGCATAAATCATATGATATATATACTTTACTCCATTCCCATACAAATTTTCAAAACTTGTGAAATGCATGATTTGAAGAGTCACACCTCTTCAAAATTCCATAACTCCCCCTAAGTTGAGTGTTCCTTTCTATAGCTGAATTATTTTTAACACCTTCTAAGTAAATATGTTTTACTTCTATTGTCCCCTATTTCTATCTCAAAAATGTGTTTTCCTTATCATCTTTATTTTATCATTCCATCTTTCTTGATACTTATGTCATTTGGGTGGTACACTAATAGTGTGTTTTTCCAAAAATGTTTGATGGACTTCCATGATGATCTTTAATTTTTTGTCCCAATTGTTACATGCTACTTCTACAAATTGTTACTAAATAGCTATCTTGACAACAAGGTTACCTAGGACTGCATGAGTGGAAAGATGAGAATCTTTCTTCATCAATGTTTTTGCAAAGGCTAGTTCCTTATGTAACACATCTATGTGTGGGGTCAACATGGATTTGATGCTGATCAAGGTAGCATGAATGTTAGCATCTTCTACTTGGAGTGTTGCTAGCTGATCTTGAGTAGATAGTAATCTCTAAAATGAGTCTAGCTTTGACCTCGAGATAATTGTAAGATATTACCTATAGTTTTTAGATCTCCCTGTAGATGGTCAATAGCCCTCTGTGATTCTTGTGTGAATAAATCCACATCATAAATCTTTGTATACAAGTAAAAGATATTCTCCAACACATTTCTCACATCTTCCATCTTGGTTGCTAACACAACTTGTCATAAAGCAATAGCACTAGATATCTATTGAAGTAGTTTTATCTGGAACTTGTTTTCTAACAACTATACTAGTTTGGTGTTTGAGTCTAGGTCATCATCATTGATCTTGCCAATAATATTTACTATTTTTTCAAGAATAGGTTTATCTCCATTTCTAGCTGGGAGACTGAAGGCATCAAGAAATATGTCTTTGATGTCATGAATCATTTTCTTCTTCTTGTGCTCCCCTCATAGAAATTGTAGGTGTTTCTTTCTATATAGAGCTTCCTATAGAATACTCATATACTCAATAGTGATTGTTTTAGTATCAAACTTGGGTAGTTAAATCACCTCATCAAGACTTGCATCTCTATAAGATATGTCTGTTGATCTCCTTTATGTCAAACTATACTTGGCCTTGATATTTGCAAAGTGTTTGGATGTGTGCTTGGCCTCTAAAGAACTTGACTACTAGAAAAAGTACCAGAAACTAGTAAGGTAACAAGAGTCTAAATAGAAACTTATTAATCAATATTAGTAGTCACCTTCAAATCTTTAGGCTTGTCAATTTGACTATCCTCTTTCTTCTCTTCATCTTGTGTATGTGGTGTAGAATTAGGATGTTCTTCCTAACCTTATTTCTTTTTGTTCCATCTTCCTCAACTAAAATTAATTCCTGCTTGTGAGAAATAAAAGGTACTAGAGGTAATGCAACTAGTTTTGTAACAACAACTTTCTATGTAGTGATTACTCTCTATGTTTATGTAGATTTTACATCTAGGATCACAATTAATGTGTCAATTTGCTTCTCCTCTACTACTGCCATATTTGTCTTCTTAATTTCATTATTTCTTACCAATACAAGATGTGGGCATAATTGTTCTACCATGGTGGAGCTCTTCAATATCTTCTTTAAATCATCCTCAGTTGAAGGATTGATGTTTTGAGAAAAATTATCATGAACATCCTTAATTTTTATTAGTCCTGCTGACTCATTTGGTCTATATGTGGAGGACTATAACTCCAAACATGTACCTCAAGTACACTTTGATCATCTTGCTACTCCTTCTTAGTTGTGGCCTCTTCTTCTATTGTTTCGTTAGTGCCTTGCACATGATCATCCATGATTGACTCATCTTTACAGTATCTGTTGCTTGTTTTGCTGACTCTTTCTCATCTTGTTTAAGATCTTGCAATACTTTCCTACATTTTTTTGTTATAGCAATAGTGGTTAACTTATCAAATTATCTTCATCTTACTTTAATCTTAGTTACCATATCCTCTATGTAGTTCTTCTTCAATATATTGAATTCTCTCTATTCTGGACTAAATTTATGTTTACAGAACTCCATATCCTCACCTATCATTATCTTGGTCAATTCAGGCAAGACATGGCTAAAGTAGTTCCCCTTACATTTATTTCTATTTATACACTATATTTCCATTTCTACTCAACTTGGTCATAAAGAATATTAGGGAATGAGTTGGAAATCTCTACAGGAGTTGATTTGAATGTAGCCATCATCACATATATGACTTCCTCTATAGTGTTTTGTTCAAATTTTCCTATCCTATCAAAATCTATGTGTGTAAAAAATAGACAAATCTCCATTGGATTTCATATTTACACATAAGCTATTTAAATTAGAGGAAGGACTATGACTTACCACCTTGAATTGACTCACGTGTTCCAATTTTTTCATCTCCTCATTGACTTAATCGGAGCTATGTATTTTCTCCTTTCATATGTCTTTTTGACTAGTTAGCTTGGCCTTGTGAAAGCAATATAGTCCACACACCTTTTGATTTCTCTACAACCTTGAGTTGTTGAGTGGTTTCCCTTGTGCTAGCCCTAGTAAAAGGAGTTCATGGACTTTTATGTGATAGTTTTAGAACCATCTTCTTGTGTTTCTCCACTATAGGCTCTTTAACCTTTTATTTCTATTCAATAGGCCTAAGTTTTTCCTCAACTTCTTCTCCCTTAACACCTTCAAATCTCTCATCTTCTCCTTGTCCTTGAGTTATTTCCAAATTATCTTGGACTTTTTCTTCCTCTTCTTCATCTCCTCATTTTCCAAATCTTTTCTTTAGCTTATTCATGAGTTTATTCTTCTTTCTTACCATAGAAGATGTATTCAAGAAAATTGTAATTCATAGTTACCTCATAATTCCCAAATGAGGTGACACCATTATCTATTTCCTCTGCTAGTAAAATTGTAATAGATACTAATTCTTCATCAATATTTATCTCACATGGAAAGAGCTTAAGCCATATAATCCTAGGTAGGATTAACTTCACATGTGTATGATTAATATCAACCAGAAATAAAACATTATCATAATGTTTCTCAACTAGGGACACTAGTATCCTTAATCTCTACTTTATAGACTTCTTGGAGTCTCCAAAATAACTTGTCATTATTGACTCAAGATTGTCTTCAAGTTGCTCCATGAACTCCCTAATTTGAGCTACAATAGACCTATTTGTCTTCCATGTAACTTTATCAAATGAAGGAAATGTGTTATCTACATTAAATAATATACAAACTAATAAAGATCCAAAGTTGTAAGATGCACTCTTTTTTCTTCCTTATGGCATGCAAGTTTTTAGATAGTCGCTGAAGTTGCAACATGAAAAGGTGATATGAGTGGTCTTTCTTTACTATTTTGTATCTCAAATATACAACCATGTAGGACGTACAAAAAAATTGTGAGTTTCCACTCTAAAAAATAAAGTAGTTAGGGGGTCTAATATTGAATTATTAGACATTTCCCTATTGTACTTTTTTTCTTTCTCAATTGTCTCCTTAGAATCACTTCACATGCTCTTGGGTCGGTCTAGAGTAGAATAGCCTAACACTCGGCTAATGATCCTTTTGATTATCTTAATGAGTCCATCTTCTAGCCAAATGAAGTTTTCATGTATTCTTAATCCATTTAGTCTTGAATACATTTGGAAAATCTAGGACACATGTCAACCCTTTCCTTTCTACAAATTTATTCTCCTCCCTTAAAACTCCATTATCAAAAAGTTGAGTGTACAATTCCCTTAACTCCATATCACCTTTTCTTCCAAATTTTCATGTGTAGAAACACCTGACATACTGAATCATTAACACTTTTGGTAGTATCATGGATAACACATGAAATAGGTCTCTTCTATATCCAATTTTAGGTATTTCCCAAAAAGATGGTTGTCTAACCTCATTACCAACTAACTAAAAATTCAACACTTCCTTTTTCTCTCTCCTAATACTTGCATAAGAGCTTGTTTCCATATTGGATATCTAGGGTTAACAAACACTTAAACAAAAAAAATCAACACTAGTAAATACCTTTCCAATTTGATGAATATGTTGAGGTGTAGTTGAATTTGGTTTATAAATGTAATAATATCCTATTTCAATTCACCTTCATGCTCTTCATGCTTGCTTCAATCAGAAATGATTGCAAATAAGTTGAGAAACAACAATATAACCCTTACAAATATTTAATAAATGCTTAATGCTTACACAATTGTAAGCTTAGTCAATATATAGGGTTTCCAACTCACTTGGCTTAAAAATGACTTCCACTTCACTCAGTTCATATTGCATGCTTAATCAATACTAACATATCTTCACAACTCGACATCAAATGAAATTCCATTCATGCTTGGCAATAACTATGAAACTTTTCATGTTTAGCAACAACATGAAACCTAACAAAACTAGAGATTTCTTTGGGGTTCTAGCCAATATATTACATCAAAATTCATACATATATAATCATTTTTGGAACTTAAATTATTTGAACTTATGTAAAATATATCATATGGATTAGTCCCTTACATACCTTTTGATTTCCTAGTTGGGGTTGATGTGATCACCTGATCCATTGAATGAAGTGATCTCATATTAACTTGATGTGCTATAATCTTCCTTCTTCTTCCATGTCTTGTTGATCTACACTTTGACTTTATTACCATCAACCTTCTTTTTTCCTTTGTTGAATTCACTGCTTAGTGCTTTTGACCTTGTTGGATAGTTCCTACTTATGTGTCCAATCTTCAAACACCTAAAGCATGTAGTTTGATTCAACCATCTATTGTAGTTACTTCTAAAATGTTTTCTAATGCAATTCTCAAGAACATGTCCATACTCTTGATAATTTTTACAATTGTACCTTGTATTGTAATCCCAATTATAGGATTTTCCATTATGTTGTACTTTTGTCTGCTTGTTTGATGTCCACTTGGAATTAGATCTACATTATTATGCTTTATGTCCATAATTCTGACAATTGTAGAAATATCCTTCAAATCTTTGTTGTATTAAGGTCTTAGTTCTACATGGATGTATTTGATGTCCTTGCTTGTTTCACTTATAATAGTAACCCTTGAATTTCTACTTAGGATTCTAATTTACATTGTTGCTCATACAAACATTTTATATATGACCTAACTTTCCACAATTATGGCAAGTGGGTTCATAGTTTATACCTTTTCTCTTCTTAGTTCATTCCTTAGTTTTTCATTTTGTAAGTTTAGAGTAGTGAGCTAAATATCTTTTTCATTCAATTCATGTTTGTCAGTCATCACTTGATTCATTGCATCTAGTCACATTCTAGAAATTCTTCGTACCCCTGATGTCTTCTCTATAAGTTTGTTGGTTAGTGTTCTTTTATCATCTTCAATCACGACTTTGTCTTCCTTGGCTTCTTTTTCTACTCTATCACCTCACATAGCACTACGGATTGGACTTCTTGTTCTATTTTAAGATTTTTGACCTATTGAGTTAGGACACCTTTCTTTTCCATTAGATCTCCAACTCTTACATTAAATTCACTTGAGTTTCCATCTTCAAACAATTTATTGGTGTATTCCTCTTCATAATGTGTGGCATTCTCCTCAATGGCTATCTCTTTCCTTCTCTTTAATAAGGTCTTCAACTCATCTCATTCTTCATTCAACTGATGTAGAGAAAGATGAATTTTAATCTTCTTGTTATCAGTATAACTTTTCCCAACTTGTAGACTTCCACCTTCGAGATATTTACTCAAAGCTGTGAAGCTTGCCATTGAGAGAACCAATTCTCCAATACAAATTGATGGAATTGAAAATGGGAAAGTAAACTCTAAGAGGAGGGGGGGTGGGGGGGACTAGTCCTTCTAAACTTTAACCATAAAAACATTTAGCACATATCCATCTCCAAATTTTCATGTAATTAAAATATACAACTAAAAATATTCATCCATAGAAATAAAAAATTAACACATGACACAATAAGTTTGTTACTTTAAAACCCTCCAATGAGAAGGTAAAATTGGAGTGGGGATGACACCCACAAATCTTTAATGTTACAATTGTAAAGTATAATCCATGAAGGTTACACTAAATTTGACCATAGACTATGATATACCCTATGAAAGATTTTCCCTATTAAATGCTTAGAAAGATTGTTAGGTCTCACCATATTAAAGGATTTAAACACCCTGCTAGAAGTGTGCCTTGTTAGAGGACTTAAACTTGCAATAAAATAAGCACTCAATTAATAGATTTACAAAAAGCTCTATTAGAACTTGAAACTTGTTAGGACTACTCTATCAAGAGAGTTTACTAATTGACCTATTAGAATATCTTATCCTTGATCCTCTGATTTGCACTTTTATGTAAGATATGAAACATTCTCTTTCCTAATGTGTACTCGATTTTCATGATTAGATGCATCTCTTTTTTCCTTTAAATATTTCTTTTTGTTCTCTCTAATTAGTTTTGTAATTGTATCATGATCATAACCTCTATAGTCACCATGGATGTTCACTCTACAGTTAGCATTTTCCCTTCTCTTCTCATCTGTACACATAAACAATATAGGGTTTTCCTACCTTAAGAAGACTTAGGAGATATATGGTTAGGTATGACTCAACGACTGTGATTCATCCATTTTTTTTGTTTAGAGTATCTCTTAATCTGATTGGTTACATGCACTACATAGGGATTTTTAATATACCTTTTTATGTATCTCTTAGAATTGTAAAACAATCCTCAAGTTGGCCAAAACATGGTTTACATAGGAGTTTTTTCCATTACAAACAACTATGTCCAAAACTATTTACTTGACATTTGACATCTCTAATGCTTGGCATCCACTACATCTTTAATATTGTAACTTGCCTTCATAATGACCTAGCATGCTCTATTTATGTAGCTAATGAGTGGCTTGACACTCACTATCTACTCAACACATATTGGTCCTCGACACTAACTATGTATATTACTTGGCATGTATTGTTTGGAAATTAATTCTCAACATGCTTTCATAACTCATCTTGTACTAGTTACTTAGCTTGCTCTAATCACTTGGCATACATTAGGAATATGACTATTTGTATTGTCACTTAGTTGTCAAAACCAATTTGAGATTAAAATGTGCATTTTGTAAGTCCTCATGGAAGTACTTGCAACAAAAGGCATTAGGAAAACAAAATTTTATCCTGACACTTGGTCTAAATAGGTCCTCCATGTGTCTTCTTCTCATGACTTGTATCTTGCTTTACTAGATCTTCCATATCACCTTCATCTTGACTTCTTAATTTCCTTGCATTAGTAACATATACAATAACTACATCTCATAACTTCCCATCAACTTTATCATCATCTTGTTCAACATATCTATTATTGTATACCTTTGCAACTTTGTCCAATGTGTCTTCCAAATGCTCTTCCCTTTACAAGATAGAGTTACTATTTCTCCAAAAGATCAACCTATCAATGCCCAATACAACCACTAGACTGATAGAATTGAAGAGGTGGTTATGCCATGTCATGAATCTTGAAAGGGAACATTGGTAGTTAGTCCAACAATCCCCCCCTCAGCATTACCTAAGGATATTTGAAGCATGACCAAGCTCTATTACCACTTGTTACAATCTGGAGTTGTCATTACACCAAAATATTGACCTACCAATTCTCAATACAACCACTAGACCTATAGAACACACGAGATGGTTGAGTCATGTCATAAATTCCAAAAGGGAATGTTGGCGGTTATTCCAACACTTTCATCTCTATCAACTCTTCCTCCATTCTTAAAGAGCACACTATCACTTAAGGATCCTCTTGAGCTTTAATTATATTTTCCAACTTATTGCTTGTCTCTTCTTCCTATGAGACATCTCTTTTCATTTCATTATAATATCATTCTCCTTGGCATTCAAAACCATCATTGATTTCTAAGGCTTCACCATGAGCCCATTCATGACTCGATTTCACATCATTCTACCTTTTATTATTCTTCTTCTCTTTTCCCAATATTTGGATTCTCTTTGGAACAATTTATAAAACCATATAATTTATTTTCATGCATTGTGTCTTCATATCATCACCTTCTTGATGATTTGAAGTGGAGTATTTTTTATTAAATTCAATGATTTGAAACCTTTTTATTAATGGATTAAACTAATCTTGATTGATAGAGAATGAATCCCCAACATTCAAGGATCAATTCATTATTGGTGCTTATAGCTTGTTGGAGATAGGGATGAGCAAAGGATTTTTAAATAGGCCATTGGATAAACATCTTTCATCATTGAATTCTATTTTACATAGTAGTGGTTGTTTTTGTAGTAGATCTAGAAGGTGATGGAGCATAATTTAGGCTTACCTAATGGCTTAAGTTTCTCATATTTGATTGAGCAGATTAAAAATAATATAGTTTATTCTCTAGCCAACAATTGATATTCCTCAATGTTCATTATAGAAGAAGATTTTAACATAAGTAGTTTCATTATGGCTAATTAGGCATTTATAGCTTTAATTCCTAAAATAAATAATTAACTTGTTGATATATTTATTGGTTTTTTTTAGAGCATCAACAAGAGAAAATACTCTAAAATTTTTTATCAATGTTTTCATGAATTATTTGCAGTAAAAATTTACAAAAAGTAAGTAAGAATATCATCTTTGTCAAATATGGCACATGTTTGATTCTTATGGTTGTCTTTGCTTTGCTAATCTTCCTACTTCTATATTTTATGCCCGTTGATATATTTATGAACATTGCCAAAATTATTATTTTATATAGCATAGATGGGTCTAAAGCAATCAAGGTTGGAGAAAATAGAACAAAAATTTTTAATTGGGCAAATGCTCCAAATTTTAGTACTACAACATTATAAATAAATGAGTTTCATAAACATTGTAAGTATTTACAATGGACTTAAAAATTACTATACATTTGAGATTATGGACAATTGTTATGTAAATTGGATACTCACCTAAATCATAATCTTTCTTGCAAGAATGAAACTTTGTTTGATATGTTTATGAAATCGATGAAAATATGGTCTTCTTCTAAGTTGTCTCTTGTTGTACATGTTGCATGTAAATTATTTTTAAACTTATTGTTAAAAAATATTTTACATAGTCACTCTATTGTTGTTTAGCAAGATTTTCTAATATGAGAGACAAGAATTTTATAAATTCTTGCAAATTTGAATAGCAATAATAATTGGTGTTGGTGAAATAGCCCATAAAGTAATAAATGATTATATTCCTAATTTTTCTTGTACATATAAAATTGCATCAGATGCAAAAAAGTACTTAACATCATGGAATTCTAGTTTGTAGCCACAAGCTAGATTTTTGGTTTATTTTTTGGAAATATGTTGAAAATCTAGAACTCTAATGTAGAGAGCACTTTTGATATGTATAACTAACTTGCATTATTTCTGAGCTTCTCATTGTGTTTCCCTTAGTTTACATCATAAATTATTTAGATTGTAATTATTTTTTATGCATAGAAGAGTACAAAAATGTGGGAAATGATGCAAACCTTTAATGTGAATGTTAAGATTCTCTATCTTTTCCTTGGTGTTGGGGTACATAAGTGTAAATCCCAATATGCTATCACTACTAAATCCAAACAAAAATAGAAGGCACATGAATGGTGTCTAAGACTTCTAAACTAATTTGAGTTTTAGTAGCATGGAATATTTGTCAATTGATGCACTATACAAAGCTATATTCAATTATTTTATAACAATAACATATAACTAAAGATAATAAGGAAGGCCTAAACTGCTAAATAGTTAAGCCATTTTTGGTACATAGATAGAGTGGCCAAACACCTGGCAAGTCAAGATAAGGCATTGTTATGGAAATGATTAAGGATGGACTAAACTATTGTAACTATTTCATGCATCATTCAAATTTCTAATTGAATTAGGCATAAAATGCCCCACTATAGTCTCTAAAATCCAAGAAAATGTAATTGAAACTTGTCTATTTGGCCAAAATTGCTGTGAAATGTGCTCTACTAGGGTTTGTATGGTTTGTGTCTAAACCCTTTCTACCATGCTACTTGTCATTATACATTTAGTGTGGGAATTTCCTTTATGATATAATGGACTTGACCCTCTCTGGCCCAATAGTTGTTGCTGGTGCTAGAGTTGTTGTTGCATGCAAAAATGGCCTTGCCAAGCAAATGCTTGTTGAAATTTATGCCCAAGGTATTTTATGAGGTAATTCCTCTCTTAATCTAGTTTTGAATATTTGTAATTTTAAATATTCTTGTTAATGGCTAGAAACCTTAACCCTTATTGGACATTTTGTGGGTTGCACTCCATCTGAAAGCACATTGAGGGAATGGGTCACCAAGGCCTAGTCCCCCTAGAGGATTTTCTTTGAAGGGATTCAAAGCCTCACTAAGGGATTTTTTTTTCTTTGTTTTGGTAACCTCTCCTAGTATGAGAGTATTTTTAGCCATGGACCATGGATAGTTCATGTCTTTGCTTATTTTTTAAAGATGATCTTGAGACTTTTGCATCTCAGATGACTACAAACTTATGGTTCTAGGTTGGGTAGAGTTCCCTAGGCTTCCCATCCCTTGCTGGTCCTTCCTCCATAAAATTTTCCAAACTATGGGAAAATTAATTTGTGTGGAATCAAAAAAAAAATTTAGTGCCTACCCACAATAGGGTTGAGCTGGCTATTGATAAATTAGGCCTTATGCCTTTTTAGTGGTCAACTAGAGAGCGAGAAGCCTAGTTTTACATGCAGAATAAGCTAGGTCTTTTTTATCCCAATTTTCATCACTGTCAGACTAATGACATCTCATACACCCAGTCCAACTTTTGAGAAGGATCTGATAGGGTTCTTAAAAGGCTAGACCATGCTATGATTTCTACTCAGTCCTTTTTTCAATTTTCTCACATGAGTCTTCTACCTGTCACTCCACTTCTTGATGTGACTCTTTCTAACCATTTTCCCATTCACTTCTCCATTAGCTGGCATTCTACCCCTCCTTGTAATTATAAAACTCAATTTTACCTTAATACTTTAGTGTTTTCACATCCACCCACCACCTCTCATATTCTACACAGTTGGAATCTTCAACCTAGGGCTTGTTCCACCTTTGGGTGGATTCAATGGTGGAATGATGCCATCACCTATATTGTAAGGTTTCTTCACATTTATGGGAGGCAGTTGGCCACTTACCACAAGAGATCTTATGAGGCCACTATGAAAGATCTTTGTACAAGCATTGAAGCTCTAACCATGAATCTGTTTGACAAGATCTCCAAGTTTGTCTTGCCAACCTTCACCATAAGAAGTAGGTTGTAGATAATTATACTTCCTAAGGAGCTCAACTCAAGGTCCACCTTCACTAGCTAGAGGTTAGAGATCAAGCTTCCAAGGAATTTTTGAATGCATTAAGGGCTTTCCATTCTATGGTGGGGATCAAACACATTCATGAGGGTCAAAAATCCTTTTATGAGCTTCCTAACATTCTCCAAGATTTTGTTCACCACTATTTTTTCATGGTACAAGGCTCTTCAAAAGCCTAGAATCAAGCCTTGAAGGCTTGTTTGGATGTCACTTGTAAAAGACTCGCTCCAAAACAATATGCATTCTACAAGTAGAAGCTCACTTTAGTGGACCTCAAGGAAGTTGTCTTATCCATGGTGGATGATAAGGCCCCTGATTGTGATGGTTTCCCTTGTGAACTTTACATAGCCTTTTGGGAAGAGATTGGACAAAACTTGCATAAGGTTTATCTTGAGGCCTATAATTCTTGCTCTCTAGGAAATTTTATAAATAAGGGGAATATCAAATTCATATGTAAGTTAGGTGACCTTGAAGATATATGGAATTGGAGGCCCATTACTTTGTTGAATTTCTCTTACAAGATCATTTCCAAAGCTCTCTATCTTAAAATCAATCATCTTCTTCCTCAGATTATTCACCCTAAGTAAAAATGTTTTATCAAATCCCATTATATCTTGGACAATATAATTTTTGTATGGGAAGGGACAGAATGGGCTCAACATTCCAAGAAACAAGCCATATTTCTCAAGATTGATTTTGCCAAAGCTTATGATCGGATTGAGTGGCCTTTCATCCTTGCAATGATTTAGGAACTTGGGTTTGGCCCTAATTTTATATAGTCAGTCTAGATGCTTTTTTGGGATGCTTCTACTTTCATCTCCATTAATAACCACTAGTCTCAAGCCTTTGAGCTCTATCATTAAATTCTACAAGGCTTCCTACTAGAATCCTCTTGATATGTGTTAGCAAGTGAAGGTTTTCGATATTTACTCTCAAATTCCATCTCACAAGGGAGGGTCTATGGTATTTCCCTTTTGGTTTCCCTTAATCAACTTGTGAATAGCTATTTCATAGCTGATTCCTTCCTTACACTCATTGAGGATGAAGATAGTGTTGCCTCCAATTTGAAATGTCTTGATGCCTTCCATCTTGCTTCAGGGTCTGCTACTCAATGGCATCAACCCTTTCCTACAAGCAATCTTACCTTCCCTATCCTTCTTGGTTTGGGCAATATTGATAGAAAATGGGTTTAGTGTAGGGAATTTTTTTATTTTTTTTGGGCATCCCTTTTTCCTTCAAAGCCTTAGTCATCAAGCCCTAGAATGCAATTCTTGCAAGACTAGAGAAGAATTTGGACTATTGTATCAACAAATCTCTCTCCCTTGTGGAAATTTTTTAGATTTGTTAGAAAGTGTTGGCTACCACCCATGAGTACTAATCCTCCTATTGGGCTCCTTCAAAGGCATATCATCTCAAACTTGAGCACCTATTACGTGATTTCCTCTAGGTGTTAGATGCTTCTCATAGGGCTTTTATAGAGTTTCCTAGGATTTCTATTGTCTTCCCAAAGAGTCTGGTGGCTAAGGCCTACTATTCACCTAGAATCAAGGTACTGCTCTATGTGTCAAATGGTTGATTCGAGTCCTTTCTAGCAATGAAGCTTGGAATATTTTTTCAAGACATTGCATTTCTTTAGGCTTTATGTTTCACTGGCTAGCTTGGAAGGGTATTGGTTTTCAGACCCTTTCTATTACCACTAAACCTATCTACATTTAGGGTACTTTTGTTGCCAAGAGTATTTGGAAATCCTAGGAAGTAGTTATGCCTTGGCTTTGCTGGGTTGGTAATGGGTTCAAAGATGGGCTATCCATGAACCAACACAATCTCTAGTGGTCACCATTATTTTTTATCCAAGGTATTCCCTTGGCTAAAGTGCATCAGGCTAGTGACCTATGTTTATTTAAACATGGCATAAGAACCCCTAAATATCTTCTCTCCATAGTTACTATGAGCTTAGGTCATGAGAGGAAATGAAAGTGCAACTATAGCTCAGTCCTCAAAATTTATAGACTTTTGATCTTATACTTTCTATGATGCCTCCACATTTGTAACATAAAGTTGGCATTTATTCCTCTCACCCTTGGTGGAAATACTGGAAGTTGTATCTAGACACCTCACTAACTAGTTATAAGCCTAGGATGGGCTACTGATGGCTAGTTCCTCACATACCCATGGTTGAAGTTCTCAACCAACAATGACATTTGTAATCTTCTCACTATACTTGGACTCATAGGTTCTCCACTATGTGGAGAGCCATTAATGAGACTAAAATTGCACACTTTTCTTGGTGTATTCTTTTCTAGCACTTGTCTTTGGGCCCCTAACTATAGCACCTGGGTGTTCTTGACCCTCGTTTCCCTTTATGTGGTCAACCAAAGACTTTTTTGCACATATTTTGGTTCTATAGATAGACTTAGTGTTACTAGCAATGGATCCATGATCTCTTTTGCCCCTTTTACCTAGAACCTTTCTCTTGGCATATGGTTGTCTAGGGTGAGAGCACTCAAATTCCCTTCAAATACTCTCAGATATGGCATGCTTTAAGATTGGAGATCTTATTTACCATTTGGAAAGATTGCAATTTAGTTATTTGTGCTAACAACACAATTGATATTATTGTTGCTATGTATGCTAAAGCATGTATTTTTTTCAATGTCATGTTGTAGATTCAACAAATAGATAAAGTCGCTCTAGAGATGCCTCACCTATAGAAGCTTTTGGCTCATTGGGGAAATGCCCTTTATACAGTAGCTCATGTCTTGCCATATTTTGCCTCTAGTGATAGTACCCCTCCTTATAGTTATCATTGAGGATGTAGCACTTTTTCTCAATGTTCCCACATGCTTCACTCTTAGCCGCACCAATCTCCAAATGGTGGTGCTCTTGGTTAGTGCCACTCTTCTGGAGGCTTTGGTAGTTAGCACCACTATACCTCACCTCATCAAAGGTCTCACTCAAGATGGTCCCCAATGGCTCCTCTTGTTTCTCCTACTACCTATTGGCCCTCTGCACTAAAATCTCAAGTAGGTGTTTGCTCAATTGGACTTAGCCATTTCTCCTCCCAGGCCTAAGGGAGGAAAAGATGAAGATAATGTTGCTATTGCTACTAATGGGAAATGGGTTCCCCATGAGCCATCTACTCACCACACCCTTAAGGTGGGGATTTTATGATAAGGATCCTCCTCCCTTAGTTGGCACTGCATTGGTAGCTTGAGGTTTTTTTATGTTTTTTGAAGCTTTTTTGATGAATAGTTGATATTTGGCCTTTGGCCATATGAACTCACGAGGTGATCCTATTTCCCCTCAGCCCTTTTTTTGTGAATATTTTACTTTATTGTATTTTTTTAATATAAGGAAGTGACTATTCATAAGAAAAATCCAAGTAAGAAATCCAAGCTATTCTCAAGATGATATTTGATCCTCTTTATGTTTTTGTGGCACATGCCCATTTTTCATTTCCTTTTTAAGATTCTTACGCACTTGAGTTGACCCCAATAATTAAATATTTATTTAGATATCTCATAACATCACTCATTATATTTAGGAACTTCTATATATCCCCTCATAGTAATGGCGACTTTATTATTGCATGTAACCATTGCTAAAGATGGTTTGAACTATATACAAATGAGATAAAGTTACACTAATTATATACAAAGAGTAGGTATAAATTACTAGAGAAATGGTTGGGATTAACTCAAAAGATAAGAACAAAGACCATGTATAAAGTCATATATTTTATGATAATTCTTTAAAGGGCACTAGCTCAATGGAAGAGCACATACTTTACAAGCAAGCAGATGGTGGTTTGATTCCATTGTCCTCTATTATGACCAAATACACTACTAAATATATTGCTAAATATGTGATCACATATACTTCTAGATATGTTACTAAGTATACCACTAATCATGCAACTAAATATACTAAATATGTGACTAAATCAACTATCAAATATAAAACTAAATATGTGATTAAATATAATACTAAATATGTGACTACCAGCATGATTAAATATACCACTAGATCAACTACTAAATCAATAACTACATATACTACTAAAAATACCAATAAGTCAATGATCAAAATTGGTGATAAAATAAATGACTAAAGTTACTTAGTAGTTTTACAAATGATTGAATATTAACTACTATTAGTCAAATGACTAAATGTAGTCAGATATATACTAATTTTAGTTGTGTTTTTGGTCCTATACTACTTCTTTTGTACTAGTGTCTAGTGTCCTCAATACTTGATAATTCTTAATTGAATCTTTCATTTCTTTCAAGGCTACTAAAGGTTGACCTTCCCAATTAATTACTACCACATATGAATTTTAGAAATAGGTCTACTGATCTTAGCAAAATTTGTTACAAAACTTCTTAAGAAATTGACTTGGCCAAGGAAAGACTAAATACCCCTAACAATTTTTTTCTTGAGGACTTTATCTATTTTTGGCACACTCTCTAGATCAATTTTGACTGCTTCTTTAGAAACTATGTGACCCAATAGTTTTTCTTGTGTAACTCAAAAGGTACCTTTCCTTAGATTTAATGAAACTCTATATTCCAAAACCTTTAAAAAGATTTTTTCTGAATGTCTATAAAGCTCATCAACTTTCTTGGAATAAGCTATCAAATCATCTTTATATATAACCATAAATTTATCTATATACTCTTTAAATGCAACACTTGTGGCTCTTTGTAAAGTGGCCAGTCAAACTGTCCAACACTTATACAATTTTTTTTATCAGAGACTATGATATCTTTAAACATACATTTTTCCATCTCATCATGTGATATATTTTACCATAAATGACAACCCTAACTCATCCCTCTTATCAATATTTCCCATAGTAAGCTACCAAGAAACCTTCTTGTTTCCCAAGTCCATATGTAGGTACTAGAACTTGTGCTACACTTTAGTCCTCTAACCTACTCCTTATACATACTAAATAACAATGACTCAAGACACCACAAGACCATCTACTTATACCCAACTAATCCACAAGTCAGCCTAGAAAGTTACAAATTAAGTAAAACTTTCTATGAAATATCTACTTGAGCCATAAGCTAGCCTACAATAGATATCAAATACCAAATTCCTTAGAAGGATTACAAAACTCATTAAATATACCTCGGATAAATAACCAAGACCCAAATAAGTCTACAAAAACTCATACAATTGCTCAAATTCATGATCTCATGCCATATGCTTTAAATTCTCCAAGATGACTAATTAAACCCCTAAGAACTCAATTGTGTAAACAACATTGCCAAGAGTCAAAAAACTCACAAGCATTACCGAGCTCCATAGGTGTTGAGCAATGAACACATGTCAAGCACTACAATGAGTGTTGAGAAACATAGTATTTGTCCAGCTTATTTAGCAACCAAGTTGCTTGGCCAACTCTACACCCAAGAAATACTCATTAATGAGTAAGCAATATCCCTTCTATGAACAAGTTCTCTAACTCCAAGTCCAACCACTTCACCATGTAGGATTTCAAACTACCCTAGGATGCTCCTACATTAGATATCTTAGGTGCAAAAAGATGTTTTGAGATTCAACACATAAATACCAAACTTGTTTTTCACATATATGCTCTCCATATCTTGAGCTTACACAATCTTTTCCTTATTCCATATCTCCTTCTTCACATTCATCCTTTGTGTGAAATATTTTTTCTTTCTATGTTGATCTATATCCCCCTTAGAATCCTTCAACTCAACTTGGCTACCAATATTGAGTTTCCTTCTCCATGTTCTTCACTTTTCAAAGGAATTAGTGAATTCTTCATGCAACCTTTCTCAGTAGTCATCACTTTCTTGACACAATCATTCATATTCCTATAATCATACTGTCAAGGTCTACTAAGAAAAATGTGATGACTACTCATGTCCAAAATATCACACAACACTTGATCATTATGCTGCCCAATTTGAAAATTAATGTGACATTGTTTCCCAACTGCCAAAGCATGTTCATTTTGTAGCCAACCAATCCTATAAGGGTAACTATGTCCCATGCTCTTCAAACCAAGTTTTTCAACCATCTCCTCACAAACTAGGTTATTCATACTACCACCATGCATAATCTCTTTGCATATTTTACCATTAGACTTACCAAAAGTCCAAAAAATATACTCCTTTGACAAGGCTTATGTGCCCTCTTACCAAAAAGTACTATTTGAGCCATCAAGATCTCTCCCTTCTTAGGTTCATTGATTGAGCCTTCAACTTAATTCACAATAGAGCTTCTTCTATCACCTATCTTGAGCTTCTTCTATCACCTACCTTCTTGGAACATTCATAAGCTTGATGTCCTTCTTTACCACAATGGTAATAATTACCTTTATAGGAAATTGTGTCCATCCTCTTCTTAGGCTCAATTAGTTTTGGTTCATCTTCTACACTAGGTTTATCCTTTATCAAGTGATCTTTCTTCTCTTTCTCATGGGAAGTACCTTGATTTCTTCTCTTCAACTCATCTTCTTCCCTTGAGACATATAGATAAGCATCTTGAACACAATAAATATTTATCATACTAACCTCATCTTGAATATTGAATCTCAAATCTTTAATTTATATTTCAACCTTCTCCTTAGATGGTTCTTTATGTCAAAACTCAAAAAGTTGACTTCTAAAACTCCTAAGTATAATCTTTCATGGAGATATCCTTCTACTTCAAATTTCGTAACCTCTTAAACAACTCAAGTTTATAATCAGATGGAATGAACTTAGCCTTCATTTTTTTCAACATTAATCTCCAATGAATTATTTCCATTTCACCTTCCTCTTCCCTATCTCTTTACAATTATTTCCACCAAAGAGTAACATTTCCTTTCAAAATTGTTTGTGCAAAACTCACTTTGAAAGATTGCCAATATTGTCTAACTAAAAGATGTCTTCTAATTGAAAAATTTAATCAATCAAGTCTATAAGACTTAAAGTACCTAATAAATTTGAAACACCCATATTCTACTTCAACTTTAATCAAGTTTCTAATCTATCTAGGTGACCAACTCTATCTTCCATAGATATCTCCACATGATTGGTTCTATATTCACCAGTCAATTTGATGAACTTCAAGTCCAACTTCCTCATAACCATCTTTCGTATGCACATGAAAATGTACACTAGCTATGACCCTCATGTTCTCATTCTTCATCAACTCCATCTCAAAACTAAATTTTGATCCAACATTCTCTGAAATCCTCACTTCTACAACATTATAGATATATTCAATCACCATAGAGTCCAATGTTCATGGAGGCATCTTCAAATATCTTCACAATTCCTCTACATAAAATCTACAAGATCAACTAGATCCTTTCTCTAATAATCTTCACCCCAAGTCCTGGTGTAAATAGTCACAACTTTGGTGATCTATCTATAAGCTGAGGAAAACTTAATATTGTACCATATGATTTAGTAAAAGGTAGGATAATTCCCAAAGGAGATATCCTAGTCCCTAGAAATTAACCACACAATGGAATATAAATAATAACATAAATATTAAGATCCATAAAAAATGCCAATTCTCATAATAAAATGATAAGATTTTCATTCAGTGTGTCTGATTGTAAGGCCTTCTAATTTATAGCCAAATACAAAGTAATTACAATATTTATTCTACAAGACCTCACAATATCCAACTCCTTAGTTTTCCCAAACCATGATCTCATAGAAATCCCCAAGAAGAATCTAATCTTGTGCTTGCAAGTCATGAAAATACCTTCTTGTTTCCCAATTCCACACTTAGCTACTAGCTCTGCTACTATTCACTCATCTCAGGTACTCCTTCCCCATGTTGAATGAGAACGACTCAAGATTCCATAAGGCAATATAGTTATACCCAATAAAGCCACAATTTATCCTAGAAAGTTACAAATTAAATAATCCCTTATATTACATATTCATTTAAGCCACAACTTGACCTACAAGAGTTATTAAATACCAAAGGTCTTAGAAGGATTATAACACTAATTAAATACACCTAGGAAAAATAACGAAGACCCAAATAGGTCCCAAAAAACTCCCAAAATCACTCCATATCATGATCTCATGCCACATACATTAAATTCTCCAAGATAATTTAATAAATTCAGAGTTATTGTCTTTTACAAGCTAGAATATTGAGCGTCAACAAAAACCACAAGCATTGTCGAGCTCCCGTAACCCTTACCAATCTCCATAAGTGTCAAAAAACCAACACACATAAAGAACTATAGTGAGTTCCTAGCAACATAATCTAGGCTAAGAAAAATAACATTTTTTGAGCTCCTTGAATGACAAAGCTCCTTGACCAACACTACACCTAAGAACTAGTATATAATGACTGAGCACTAGTCCTTCTATGGTAGTGTTCTCCAACATTAAGGTCCAACTACTTCATCATGAAATATTTCCAACTACTCTAGGATGCTCCTACATCAAGTAGTCTTCCAACTCACCAATCTAGTCAATCAATTCTTCAAGATTCAAAGTACCTATGAAATTACAAACATCCATTTTGTGTTTTAGCTTCAAATGAGTGTGAGATCTATTTGGTTGACCAATTATGTCTTGCATAAGTTTTCTCTACACAATCAGTTATATATTCACCACTTAATCTAGCAACCTCAAGGTATTTATTAAATTCCTTATAAGAATATTTTGTACCCATATGCTAAGGTATAGCACCTATATCCCTTGTGATTTTATTTCTCATCAAATCCATCTCAGATTTGACATCAAATCAAACCTTCTCTAAAATCCTTACTTCCATACCCAGAGAGAAATTTTTAGTTTCACTAGGGTCCAATCTTCTTGGAGGAATCTTCCAAGATCTTTGTGAGCCCAAAGAAACAAACCCACAAGATAAACCTTTTCCCAAATACCACTTGACATAGTGTAGACAAGGAAGGATAATACCTAGAGGAGATATAAAAATCAACTCTTTATTTATAAATTAACTGATTATATGCAATGTTTCAAGCTATAATTCCTTTCTCATTATGTCTTAATACAAATCAAGTAATATTTTTGAAATATCCCTCAAGATCCAACCCAATTCCTAATGAATCTAGATCTATAGCACAAAAACACTGTGGTAGAAACATCTAGCGAGATCTAACCTCGTACCCCAAAACCACAAATAAATATCCTTGTTTCGCAAGCCACAACTACTAACTCTTCTATATTTTTTTTCTCACAACTTCTCCATGCTGAATAAATTATTATCTAAGATTAGAAAAGGCCATCTACTTATACCCCACTAAGCCACAAGTTAGTATTGCATGTTCCAAATTAAATAAACCCTAACATAAATACATATTTAAGCCACAATTTGGCCTAGAATAGATATGAAATATAAAATTCCTTAGTAAAATTATAAAACCCATTAAATTTACCAACTTGATAAGGATGCAAGGCCCAAATAAGTCCACACATCCCCATGATCAATCAACATCATGATTGTAGACATCAAATATGCCAAGTCAACCTATCCAATCCAAAAGAACTTCATCCTATAAACCACACTATCAATCATCAGCTAAAACCATAAGCATCATCAAGTTCCACATGTGTCAAACAACCAACACATTTTGATAATTGTAGTGAGTATTGATAAACATGGTATAAGATAAGAAAAAGTCTAGATGTCAAGAAAAATATGTACTCTTCACAAGTTTATTAGTGAATAGAAGATGATTTGGTTTACATGTATGTTTAATTGTCTATATCTATTTCATGTACATTTGTTGCATGTTAAGAAGATAAATTTTATTTTAAGGACTCAGATATTAGTTTCTAATTCAGAATTGGATATTAGGATGAATAATGTATCAAATCATAAGTAGGCATAACACTAATAGATTTATTAATTAAGTAGTAAGGATGAATTTTTTCAAACAAAATTAAGTAATGATTTTTAAGGGTGGCATTAGGGAATCTATTAGGACTTTATTTAAATTATTAAGTGAACTAAGAAAGAAAAAGAATATTTTTAAAAAATCACCAAACTTTGTATAAATTTGTCTTATTCTTTTGAGTTCCCTAGTAGGGAATTTGAAGGCATAGGACTTTCCCTTTTCTTCTTCTGGATGATAAAATGTGTATGTTTGATGCAATAACATCAAGTAGTGTAAGGAAAATCATGTATCACCCAAAAATATGCTTAGTTTTAGTTTTAGTTTAATATTTTTTGTATTTCTAGATACCCATTTGGGCCAAATAGATATTCCAACTCTCATAGTTACATTAAGAGTTTTTTGGATTAGTATTTTTTAGCACCTTGGAATATGTGCCATTGTAGAAAATAGGTTATTTTATAATTGATATTTAATTATAATGAGTTAGAATGTTCAAGTTGAAGGGATGGTAGTTCATCTTCTAGATGATGACATGTGTATGTTAGATGCAAGAGCATCAAGTAGTGTAAGGAAAATCTTGTATCACCCAAAATATGCTTGGTTTTAGTTTTTCTTAATGTTTGTTTTAGTTCTAGAAACCCATTTGGACCAAATAGATATTCCAACTCCCAAATTTCCATTAAGTATTTTTTGGATTAGTATTTTTAACACCTCAAAATATGTGCTAGTGCAAAAAATAGGTTATTATATAATTGAGATTTAATTATTATGAGTTGGAATATTTAAGTTAAAGGGATGGTAGTAATTTTAATTTAAAACATTCTAGAAGAAGAATCATTTGAAAAGGGTCTACTATCTAAAAGTTATGGCAACTTTAATTTGCCTGGAGACCCCCTAACAACAATTCAAAGTTAGATTTGAGGCACTAAACAACACAATAGGGTCCTAGAAATGGGATAAAATTGTATCTAACTCTTTGGACTATAAAGTGCTTAGAGATATTTTTAAAAATGTAAATGGTTTGTCAATTAGAGTTGTAGATCGAAAGTTATGCCTCCTAGAAGTTGGACTACCATTTTTTGATTCTTCTAACTTTGCACTGACTTCTAACATGTATTATGGAAACTTTTTCTTTGGTGGTGGATTATAAATGGAACATTCTAAAATTTATTCTTGAATAGAAACCTAATTCAATTTACTTAATGTAATTTCTTGCATTGTAAAGGTACTATGAGAAGGATTTTTCTCTAGAACTTGATAACATTTTAAGTCCATAGAACATGTAGTTGAGTCTATTTTTGTTTTATTTAATGTAATAGAAATTCATTTCTAATAGTAAATTCTCATTTTCTTTTTGTATTCATTTTTCCTTGGGTTGTGCCTTCACCAAGTGGTACCAGAGTGGGATTTACTAAATGTGTAGATAGAGAACCAACTATGAGGTAGTTTGCACCATGATTATGTGATTGTGCATTTTGAGACAGTGAAAAGATGCCTCCAAGAAGAGAGTGTGTTGGAAGGGATGGAGGATTTCCCCCTAAGTTTAGAACCCTCCAATTACAACTTCAAGAATTGCAAGAGGATATCTATAGAGGGATGAATCTTTCCATAAGGGATGAAAGTGAGGAGGAAACTAGAGATAATTAAAATGTTGTGTTGGTAGGTGAAGAAGGAGAAGTCCTTATCCAAGAAGAGGATAAGATTTTTGGGGCCATTGCCAAGATAGGAAAAATTTAGACTTGAAGTTAGAATGTTTTTAGGGAATCAAAACTCAGATGAGTTGATTGATCAGAATGTTTATAGGAAATCTAAACCTAGAGGAGTTGATCAACTAGATAAATGAGCTAGAGGAATATTTTGACTATGAGGATATAAAGGACCTTGAGAAGGTTATGTTAGTAATTAATGTTCATAATATAACTAAGAGGGGGGATGAATCAATTATGTACTTATCAAACTCAATACCAACTTAAATCATACTTAATTATGAGAGCAATGTAATCAGTAATCATGAAAGACTAATATACATAGTGACACCAGATATGTTGACTAGGGAAACCCTTTATCAGAGGTAAAATCTTAGTGGGAATGAAACCCACAAGATGATGTACTAATATAAATGTTCCCTATGAAAGGTTAGACCCGGTTAGGAGTCTGATTAATCACATTCAATAAATATGATGTTAGAATTAACAAGTGAGAAGATTTACTTTTGAGAAGGGGGGGGGGTGTGAATTATAAGTAACTAACTTTAACCTTTTTCAAATTCTTTTAACTGAAATCATTCACATGCATCTAATTAATTACATAAACATGAAAGTAAAGACATGCACAAAAATAAACAACACACAAATTTGGTAACCTAGAAACCCTCCAAAAAGAGAAGGTAAAACTAGGGTATGGATGACACCACAAAATATCACTGCAACAATGTGTATCTATTCAATTTTAGTAATGCTTGACCACTTCCAATGGTCTACCATATGAAAGGCCTAATCTATTAAAGACTTTACACTCCTTCAAAAGTGACCTAGTTAAAGGATTTCACTAACCTACTAAAGTAGGCTTGGTTAAAGGAATTATGTACATTCACTTCAAATGCCACCCTATTAAAGCATTTTCAAATGGCTACTAGGCCAACCTAAGTCCCTAGGATTTCCATATCTAATACAATTGCTAGAGAGTTTTAGAAAGCTTTTGACTTGGTAACTTTGCAATCTACAATTGCTAATCCCAGATCCTTCTTCTGCTCTTGCTAATGTAATCCTTTCTTGATCTAATATGTCACTCTTCAAATTCTAATACTTTGTTTTTCAATAACTAGATTTTGCAATCCTACTCTATTCTTCACTAAGTCTTTTACCATTCTATACTTTTCTATATTTCACCCATAAACTTCTATTCTATGCATCCTCTCTCTTTCATAATAGGGCTTCATCAACCTTTTAAAGATTTTGAAGACTTAGGATTAGGTATGAATCTATGATCAATATTAAATCATCATTTCCCACTCATTTCTCACACTTTTTTTATTGATTGCATGCTGATTGGATAGGTACTGTGAAAGATTTGATCTTATCTACAAGATCCTTTAAGATTCATCCCATGTCTACTCCAAAAATGGTATACATTTAAGTTTTTGAAGGCACAAACTCATATGCTTATTTATGTGTTACTCGGCACATACTATTTGCTGAGGCTTGACACATATAGGAAAACTAGCTCACTCA
The DNA here is from genome assembly GCA_028749045.1 of Cupressus sempervirens. Classification (NCBI taxonomy): domain Eukaryota; kingdom Viridiplantae; phylum Streptophyta; class Pinopsida; order Cupressales; family Cupressaceae; genus Cupressus; species Cupressus sempervirens. Next base: position 703,861,138 of record CM053783.1, on the reverse strand, counting down.
GCTCCTATAGCAATTATGTTTCACTCAACATCTATATTGACTCGACACCTATACTTTTCTCAACACTTGAACTTCACTTGGCACTTGAAGATTTCTCAGCATGTAAAGTTCACTCAGTACCTATTGAATTCTTTGTCTAGCTCAACATACACTATAGCTTGGCTTTTGTATTATACTCGTAATTGACTTGATAATTTGTTAAGTGCGTTGACACTCAAATGTGAAAACCAATCTAAGACTAACAATCTCCCCCTTTGACATGAGTGGAAAAAACACTTAACTAAACATTATGAATTTGATCTCTATGAGTATACTACATATTCTTGTTTGGCATATGTACAAGACTTCAAAAAACTTATTCAAAATTTTGTATACCTCAAAATTTTGTAACTCCCCCTAAGCTTATGTGTCATTTTCCATTCATATAACCAAAATTATTGTGCTGATATATTTGATATTCTTTTCCTTATCTACCTTTATCTATATCTAAGTACCCTATTTCTACTTTGTGTACTCTGTATCTATTCCCTATCACATCTTATTGTAGTTTTGCATCCTTTTGGCTTTATTACTTCCCTAAAAATGTGAATGTGAATGCCTCCCCCTTTGGATATTCTTTATTACTTTTGTAAAAGAATGTATTATGTAAACATTCTTATTCACATCTCCTTATTCAATGAATTATACTCCCCCATAAGTATATTCTCCCCATTTATTAGATGTAATAAAATAATGAATGAATATTCTTATTCTGCCCTTTTTGACACTTATGTCAAAGGGTGCTAAGGATGAATAGAATACTTTTACAAAAATGTTTTATTTACCTCCATAATCATATTGAGAGAAGTATCCCAATTGTCTAAAGCTATCTCCAATGACTTGTGTTGGATGGTTGTCTCTACTACAAGATGAACAAGGCCTTCTAAAGTAGAAAGATTTGTGTCTTTCTCTATTACATTTTCTACATAGGCCTGCTCATTATGGAGTACTTCTAGATGTGGAGTTATGGAGGATTGAATTTGCATCAATTTAGAATTAGTATTTGCCTCCTTTGTTGTCAACACAACTAACTCTTTTTGTGTGTGAAGTGTTGCTGCAAAATGCTTCTCACTCTGAGTTGGATCTTTTGGTAGTTGATTGTTGGAAATCTTTAGATTTCACTCCAAGCTCATTTTTATTTTGCTTGTTTCCTATGTGAAGTATGAGGAATCACAAAACATGGTGTACAATGAGAATACATTCTCAAGTACTTTCTTCACTTTCTCATTCTTCTTTTCCAATTCAACCTATGAAAGTGCTATTCCACTTGATATCTTATCTTTCACTTTCATCTAAAATTAATTTTCTAACCATTCCATTAATTTGACATTAGTTTCCAGGTCCTCATTCTATACCTTGTCCACAATATTGGATAGTTGTTTGATGATGGGTTGGTTTTCATCAGGTACTTGCAAGCTAAACGCATCAAGAAATATTTCTTTGATCTCTACCAATGCTCGCTTCTACCTATACTCATTTCTTAGTATCTCTTGTCTCTTTCTCCATTCTAGTGCCTCTTACACTTCATTTATTTGTTTCAAGTTCATTTTTCTTGAGTCATAGCTCGGTATGACTATTTCTTCATCAAGTATAGTGTCTCCATAGTGAAGTACCCTTGCAACCTTGGTAGTTCTCGAGCTTGGTGCTAAAATTTGCAATTGTACTACATCGGTGCTTGACTTCTTATTAGGAGTCCCTAAGGTAGGCAACTCTACCAACATTTGTATTGCCTCCTAATCCTTAGGATTTTTCTCTCCTTCTTTCTCTTCTCCTATACTACCTCGATCAATCATGAGAATTTGTGGAGGTGTGCCTTGGGTTTCTACTACAAGAACATCTTGTCCTATTTGTTCCTTTGTTTTCTCCTCAACAGTTGTTGTTATTTTCATTTTAGAATTAAGCTTAGCAATTTTGTCTTTTAATTCTTGCTATTTGGGTTGATCTACTGTAGATGTGGGACATTGTGTAGGTTGTTCTTGTTTTCTTTCCCTCTCACTTGTTATTTCTACTACAGCTTTGTATAACTCATCAACACTCACCAAAACTAGATTTGTTCAAAGTTGTGTTTGTAATGTTGATTGGTGAATGATCTTCTTGGGATCCTCTACAATTAAAGGATTGATGTTCTAAGCTAAAGTGTTAGGAACATCCTTAACAATTAATATTTCTGTAGGTGTTGTGTGTCGATGGCTTGGTGGTGGTAGTTGGGTCTCTTAGACACTCTGGTTAGTTTTTTGTTCCTCAGTTGTTGTCTCTTCAGCATGTTTCTCCACTATCTCTTTTTCTCCTTCATCCTTTTCTTGTTCTCTTTCTTCCTCTTTCTCATTTTCTTCTTCTTCTTCATCATTCCCGCCCTCTAATGGGTCTTCCTATCCTTCCTTTATAGTTGTCAAACCATATATTAATTTCCACATTTGTGTGGATTTTTGGACAACATCCTCGATTTGATTTTGCAAAATTTTAAAGGCTCTATATTTGGGTGCAAATTTGCTCCAATGCTTCTTACTAGCCTTTTTAATTTGTCTTTTAGTAAGGTCTAGCATTACATGAGCCAATGTAGAGTCTCTTAATTCTTTTTCCATTTTGAGGCAATAATGCCACTTATTTTCCACTAATGAGCTTAGCTCCTTAGGCATTGAAGTGTCTAGTTCAAGTGGGGTTGTCTTGAACTTAGCCATCATACTATAGATGGACTCTTCCACTATGTTTTTTTGTTCTTTTGACAACTTATTAAAATCTATGGTCTTTAGACTAGATAAATTTGCATTATCTCTAATATTATTGCAAATATTTGCTAATTTAGATGCAGTAGAATGCCTTACCAATCTAAGTTGTTCTTCATTAGATTCTATTCTCTCCTAATCTGATTTTGGAGGTGCAACATATTTTCTTCTCTTTTTCTAGTCGGTGGATCATCCCTTTTATGTTGCCTTTTTTTTTTCCTGCACCTATGCCCCTTGTGTTGTAGTCCTTCCATCAGCTCTTGTAGTTGGCTTGGGTAGGCTTTGATTTGTAGGTTTATTCTTCTTCTCTTTAGGTTGTGCAACTGGCTACTTCTGAGCTTTTCTTTTCTTTTGTTCAGCCTTTGGTACATCTTTTTTAGCACCTTCTTCTTCATATACATCCTCTCCCATACCTTGGGTTAGGGAAAGTGGCCCTTGATCTTGCTCTTCTTCATCACCCTCGACATCTTTACCTTCTTATTCTACTTCTTCTGTCATGCCTTCTTAAAATTTTTCTTTTAGTTTCTTAACAAGCTTGTCTTTTTTCTTCAAAGAGGAGCTAATCTTCAACTCCATTTCCACTTTGGATCTCACCATGTCATCCTTGTCAATTTTCTCTACTAATAGTTATTGTAGTTGATGCTTCATCTATATTTATCTCATATCTAAGAGGTCTCAACCATCTCACTCTTGGTATGGCCACTTGTATGTATGTGTAATCAATATATACAAGAAAAAAAACTTCATTTACATGTTTCTCTACTAAAGAAACTAGAATTTTGAGCCTCTACTTCATTGATTTCTTAAAATCCTCAAAATAACTAGTCATCAAGGTCTTAAAATTAGCTCCCATTTGTTCTATGTATTCATTGACTTGAGTTATTATTGACTTGTAAGTTTTCCATGCCACTTTACCAAAAGAAGGGAATTCATTCTATATATAAAAGAAAATATATATCAAAATTGCACCAAATTTGCACTGTGCTCCCTTTTTTCTCTTGATTGCTGCTAGATTTTCATTGATCTATTGTAATTGCAACTTTTCAAGATCATATGTATGATCCTTCTTCACCAGTTTGTATCCTATATCTACTACAATACAAGGCACATTGTTGAGTCTGCTAGGCTGATAAAATTTGTATGCTATAACCCTAAAAACAAAATCAACTAGAGGGTCTTGGATTGTGTCTATTTTCAACCCTCTTTTATTCCATTTTATTCCTATGTCCTTCTCAATTGCTTCCTTAGAATCACTTCTAAGGGTCTTTGGCCAATCTAGGGTTGGGTACCCTATCACTCTATGTACAATCCTCTTTGTGATCTTTATGGGGTCATCCTCCAACCATAGAGTACCATCATGAACTCAGCTCAACACTAGTCTAATGCATTCTATCTTGAATATGGTAGGGAATTCTAAGGCACATGTTAAACCCTTCCTCTCAACAATTTTGTATTCTTTCTTCAATACTCCATTATCACACAATTTCTCATATGCCTCCCTCATTTGCATATCACCTATAGCTCATATCTTGTAGTTATAACATTTCCTTACATCTTGAACCATTACAACCTTTGGGGGTATGATGGAAAGGGCTGCGACTGGGTCATTCTTGTATGCAACCTCTAGGATTGGACAAATCTGGTTGTCTAACCTCCTTGGACACTAATTGAACTTCAAATGATTCCTTCTCCTGAGATTTTCTAGAGCTAGATGTCATTTTACACAATCTAGGGTTTCAACACAAAGAAAACATGAAGCTACATAGCTCGACGTAATCATAAACACCTTAAAATCAATGGAATCATGCTGAAATTCTATTGAATTTTTCATACACATTGGTTTCTTTTCTCTAAATTCAGTTTGTGCTCTTATTCATATTTTCTCTTCATTATAGATGAAGAAAAATGAATGAAAATACAATAATATACCCTATTTTCATCATATTTAATGCTTAGTTCATTTACAATTGTCCACTTAGCTTTTGAAGGATTCTTCATTACTCAGGTTCCATTTTCTTTTCACCACTTGGCTTCCATAGGAGTATTACTTACTCAACTTCAACTAATATTTCCTCTTTACTCAGCTTCTTCTACCAACTCAGCTCCTACCGATCATTTGGCTCTGATAGTCTTATCAATCAACTCAGCTTGTACTAGAAATTTACTCAGCATTTGAGGCAAACTTGGCAACACTTGCGATCTCTTTAATTTTTTTAACATTGCATCTTTGTTCATGCTGATCTATTATTTTTTAGCACTTTCTTTTCTAGGAACTATTGTATGGTAGAACTTTGTCAATTAGTTGCTTATGCCTTCTCATGCTTAATTTGATGAAGTGTGACCACTTAACCTATTGGGTGAAGTGATCCCTTCATTTGATGTGCTACTCCCATATTTCTTCTTACATGTCTTGTTCATTTCTCCTCTGATGTGTTCAACATCTACCTTCTCTTTACCTTTTTCATTCTTTGAGTTGGGTGTCTTTGACTTCATTGGGAAATTCTTGCTGATATGACCCATCTTCAAGAAACTAAAACATGTGGTTTGGCTCAACCATCTACTATAGCTTCCTCTAAAATGTGTCCTTATACAATTTTCAAGAATGTGTCCATATTCCCGATAGTAATGACAACTATACCTGGTGTTGTAGTCCCAATTCTAGTGATAACTATGGTTTCCTTCCCTTGCTACCTGATTTGATGTCCACATAGGCTTTGATCTGCACTCAAAAGCACTATGTCCATACTTCTTGCAATTGTAGTAGTAACCTTAAAATTTTGGTGTTATAGTCCTAGTCCTACAGTTATGTGCTTAATGTCCTTTTTTCTTACACTTGTGACAATAACTTGCATTCTTAGGCTTGTCATGCTGATGGGCATTCTCGCTACTACATACATTGGAAGTATGTTCCTTTTCACCATAGAAATGACAAGTAGATTTAGTATTCTTACCTTTGTTACTCCTTTCTTCTGCGGTCTTGAATGATTGTCCTTGTTCAGTGCTAATATAACCAAGTCTTGAAGTATCATTACTTGCCCTTGGTGATTTTAGTAGCTACTCAAAGTACTTGATGACATCATTAGGTTTGCTATAACTTTCTACAATCTCCTTCTCTCTTTTTAGGTCATTTTGCAATTGTTCATTTTGCATCTTTAGTGTAGAGATCTCAATGTCCTTGACATTTAGTTCATGATGTGCATTCATCATCTGACTTAGGGTGCCCAGCTGCATATTTGAGATTCTTGCAAGCTCAATTGAATTTTCTTCCAGTCCGTTAGCAAGGTTTCTCTTGTCTTCTTCCAGCATAGCCTTGTCTTCAATGGCTCTTTTATTTTGTTCAATTACCTCACAAAGCATCATGGCTTGTGATTCTTGTTCAAGCTTGAGTATTCTAGTGTCTTCTACTTAAGCTATATTCTTCTCCATCAGGTTTGCTATTGTTGCATCAAATTCTTTGGAATCTCCATTTGAAAATAGATTTGAAGTATCAATTTCCTTGTACTATGTGTTATTCTTAGCTATGATAATCTTATTTCTTCTGTTTAAGGATTTCCTTAGTTCTCCTCTAGCTTCTTCAAAAGCATGTAGAGGAAGTTGTATGTCAATTTCCTTATTCTCTATGATCTTCCTAGGTTTGTAGACTTCCATTTCCAAATCTTTTCTCCAAGCTATAAGGCTCCTTATTGTGAGAACTTAGCTATGATACCAATTATTGGAATTAACAAGTGGGAAGATTTATTTCTAAGAGAGGGGCGGGGGGTGGTGGTGAATTAGAAGTAACTAACTTTAACATTTTCAAATTCTTTTAACTAAAACCATTAAAATGCATCTAATTAATTAGATAAACATAAAAATAAAGACATGCATGAAAATAGACAACACGAAAATTTGGTAACCTATAAACCCTCCAAAATGAGAAGGTAAAACTAGGGTGGGGATGACACCCATAAAATATCACTATAGCAATGTTTTACTATTCAAGGTTAAAATGTTTGACCAGTTCCAATGGTCTACCCTATGAAAGGCCTATCCTATTAAAGACTTTACAATCTACCAAAATGTGACCTAGTTAAAGGATTTCAAATCCCTAGTAAAAGTAGGCCTGGTTAAAGGACTTCTGTACATTCACTTGGAATTTCACCTTGCTAAAGGATTTACAAATGGTTGCTAGGCCAACCTATTTCTATAGGATTTCCATATCTAATGCAATTGCTAGAGAGTATTAGAAAGCTTTTGACTTGTCAGCTTTGAAATCTTCAATTGCTGATCCCAGATCCTTGTTCTATTCTTGCTGATTTGATCCTTGCTTGATCTGATATGACACTCATTGTAATTCTAATACTCTATTCTTCAATAACTAGATTTTGCAATGTTTCTCTATTCTTCACTACGTCTTTTACCCTTCTGTGGTTTGCTATATTTCACCCATACAATTATATCTTATGTATCCTCTCTCTTTCATAATAGGGCTTTGTCCTTCTTTTAAAGATTTCAAAGACTTAGGATTAGGTATGAATCTATGACCAATTATAAATCATCATTTCCTCCTCATTTCTTGCACTTTTCTTATTGGTTGCATGCCTTCTCTATTTTTCTCATTGGTTGCATGTTGATTACATAGGTAATGTGAAATATTCGATATTATCTTTAAGATCCTTCGAGATTCATCCCATGTCGGCTTCAAAAATAGTTTACGTTTGAGTTTGTGAGCGCACAAACTCATATGCTGATTTTTGTGTTACTTGGCACATACTAGTTGCTGATGTTCAACACATAGAGGAAAACTAGCTTATTCAGCTCCTATAGTGACTTGACACCTATACTTTTCTTAGTACTTAAACTTCACTCAGCACCTAAAGATTTCTCGACACATGAAGTTCACTCAGAACATGTCGAATTCTCTTTCTAGCTCAACATACACTATAGCTCAACTTCTATATTATACTTAGCATTGACTTCAGAACTAGTTGAGCGTGTTGGCACTCAAATGTCAAAACCAATCTGAGACTAACATATGAGTCCCTGTTAGGAGATTCCAACCTTGTTAGGGGTTGTGAAAGGTAGTTGAACCTACTCTCCAATTGATCTTGGTACTATTCATTTTAGAATAATAGATGTGTAAAAATATTTTACTTCTTCCTCTATTTGGTACATTAGACTTCTTCACCTTCAAACCATGCAATCAGATCAAGAACTCTTTACTCAGTAACAATAATCCTTAAGTTCACTTACATGCATAGGTAAGTCATTATATTTCTATATTGCTTTTTTGCTCATTAATTCACAAGTCTTCTCTACTCTCTATATGTTAAACATGAAAAACATCTTTCCTTTATACCATGCTCAATAATAAATCCTTGATTTAGATTCCCACTCAATTATAAGAGGTTTATTAAATCAATACACATTTAATTAATGATGTTAGCTCATAGTTATAAACAAACTTTCACACGTGTGTCTTCCACAAATGCAAAATCTTTGACATCACCAATGGTTAGTATACTATGTCTAGTATACTACCTCTAGTTAATTGTGCAACCTTTCACTACATTTGTAATGAACTACAACAATCACACAATAGGAGTTGCTTTCCTAATACTATGTTTGCGTATGGTTCTTTATAGATCAATCATATCTTTTGTACACTATTGGTTTAGGTTCTATGAACTCACCCTTGTAACAAGGACATACTATAGTATGCAATGGATACTGTACATAAACAGATAAGTGATATATTGTCCTTAATACAAAAATCATACACTACTACTCTATGAATCTTTATAAACTTATTACTATATTCTCATCAATGGCAACTATAGTTATGAGTACATCATATCAATGTTTTACAATGCTCCCCCATAGCATCATCATTCATGCTAACAATCTCCTACTTTGGCATTAATGGCAACATAGATGAAAAAAATCTAAGTTCCAAGAGTATAAAATATACATCTTCATCTTGTTTCTCAATTGAATGTTTTTCATGTCACTCTCTCCCCCATTAGCATCAGTTTCAAAGGTAATATACAAATGGTTTAATTTCTAAAAGATACAATAATTTACTAGCATGACCACAAGTTAGTCTATTGCTTTACAAAACATAGATAGTTCAAGTTTTTAGAGACACTGTTGCTTATCAATCACTAATTACCAAGAGTCCTCTAACCCTATTCATCATAGATACTCCCCCGTTAAGGAAGCATCAACATTTATTTCAGTCTAATGATGCTCTATTATGTGGACTGATGCACTTTTGCATCTTCTATTCTAATTTAGGTAGGAGCATAATCCCAAGCATACCTCTAAGGTATTAAAATGTATCCTTTGGTAAGGTTTTTGTGAAAATATCTACAATGTATTCCTTAGTGTTAACATACTCTAGTCTAATTTCTGCAACTTTCTCTCTCAAAAAATTGTTCTCCAAGTTATTGTTGGTGATGACTTCAATACTTTTAGCCTTTGGATCAACCATAATTACCAAAGTTGTCTCTTCTACCACTTCCTTTTTCCTAATCTTATAACAAACACTCAAGAATTCTTTTATTTTATTAGATAGAAAACTATTTCTTACTTTCTTCAAACTCTCAAGACATTTAATAGAAAAATGACCTAAATTTTTACATGTCCAACAAACAAGAAACTTCATACCTTCAGGTTCTTTCTTTGAAAGTAGATCAATACCTTCTTTTATCTTAGTATCATCTTTTGTTCTAGATATATATCTTTGCTTGTGCTCTAGTTTTTTTCTATGTAGCAAAAGGATTCTTGATCTATAAACTCAACATTTTTTCTTTACAAAAATCTAATAACTCACCAAGAATTTCCATGACTCGTGTGTCAAATTTTCTTTTGTCAAATGCAGGAATTTCTTCTTTGGATATGTTTAGCTAAAACGTATTACCTCTAGTTCTTGTACTAGTATGAAGCATTTTTTTTTCCTTATCCTTTATAATGCATGTGTCATTACCAAACTATAGCTAGTAACCCTAATCCATCAGTTGTCCACCACTTAACAAATTATGTTTTAGTCCATCAACAAAGTAAACATCATTAGTATTTGTTTTACCATCAAGTGTGATAGATATAATTCTTGTAATGTGATAGGTTGCATTATTCCCTACTCTAACAATCCCTCCATCATTGCCTTTGAACTTGACAAATTTTCTCATATCACTAGTCATGTAATATGAACAACCACTACCAATGATCCAATCTTTCCTTTCAACTTATGAAATCAGTGCACTTTCCTCTCTAATCTCTTTTTCAAGATCATCTTCCTTTATAGCTATGAATCCCAATTCATATTCACTTTTTCTTTGGTTACATTCTCCTTCTTCTTCTTTTTCTTCATTAGCATATAAGAAATTCCTAGGACTTTTAGGTCTAAGTCTTCCCTTATACTTCCTTTCTCTTTTTGGACACATAGGTGCATACTGACCATATTCATTGCATGTCCGACACTTCAAAATTTTCTTACCATCTTTTTCTCTTTCCACAACAAGAGCTACTCCTTCTTTGATCTTTTACTCAATGTTTTTGTTGTTGCTGGAAATGTCTTCTTGTTCCCTGGTATCTTTTGCTAGACTAGGTGTATCACTTAATGAACTAAATGTAGTCTCAACTTTTGCTAGTTCTCTAGATTATTTTAGGTTGAATTTTGTAGCTTCCAATCTACCAAGCAATGTGTCCTTATTGAAATTCTTAGTATGAGGTATCATTAGCTAAATCATCTATCTTACTATCTTGAAAGGTGGTGCTAGACTTTTTAAGATCTTTCATATTACTTCATCACCATATTTGGTTCCTTTATAGGACCCGATTCCTACAACAATCTTAGATATTCTACCAATATAGTTTCTTATAGATTTATCTCCCATTATTTTAGTATCTTGAAATGCACAATGCACGTTTTTTAATCTAATTATTTTTGCACGTGTGCACCCTCACAGTTAGCTCCTCAAGTTTTCCAAATTTCATGAGATGTTCTAATTTTTTATACCTGGTTGTTCTCACTTTCAGGTAGAGCTGACAATACTACTTGTCTTTCCCTTATGTTGCACATGAATACTTCTATCTACTACTTAGTACAACTTTCAAGATCATGTACTTCCACAATCTCCTTAGATACCTTGGTTACAAACCAATGTCATGTACCCATGCATTAAAGATGAGTTTTCATCTTGTCCTTAGAACTATCAAAATTGGTGCCATCAAATTTTAAACATTCCTTTATAAACATATTTTTCATATATCTCCTTAGGTTTTTAAACCTTTTCTTCAAGGACTTGATGCTCTGATGTCAATTGTTAGTAATTAATCTTCATAATATAATTGAGAGGGTGGAGGTGAATCAGTTATCTAATGATTAAACTCAATACCAAATTAAATCCAAATTAATTATGTGAGCAAAGTAACCAACAATCATGAAAGACATATATACATAGTGACACCAAAAATGTTGATTAGGGAAACCCTTGATCAGAGGGAAAACCCCAATGCGAGTGAAAAGTACAGATGATTTATTAATATAAATATTCCTTATGAAAGGATAGACCCTATTAGGAATATAATTAATCACATTTAGTACATATGAGTCCCTATTAGAAGACTCTGAATTCTTGTTAGGAGATTCCAACCCTATTAGGATTTGTGGAAGGTAGTTGAACCCATTGTCTTGTTGGTCTCAGTACTATTCCTCTCAAAATAATAGATCTATAACAAGCTTTTACTTCTTCCTTTGTCCAGTACATCAGACTCTTTCACCTTCAAATTGTGTAATCAGATTTGGAACTCTATACTTAGTAACAATAACCCTTAAGGTCACTTACATTGATAGGTAAGTCACTCTCCTTCTATGTTGCTTTGCTACATAGTTATTCACAAGTTTTATCTGCTCTTTATAAGTTAAACATGGAAAACATCTTTCCTTTATAACATTCTCTATAATAAATCCTTGAGTCAACTCCCCACTTAATTATAACTTGTTAATTAAATGAATTTGCATTTAATTAATGTTGTTATCTCATAGTTATAATTAAACTTTCACACATGTGACTTCCATACATGCACACTCTTTGACATCATCAATGATCAATAAACTATCTCTAGTTAACTATGCAACATTTCACTATATTTGTAATGAATTGCAGCAATCACACACTAGGAATTGCTTTCCTAATACTCTATTTCCATATAGTTCTCTATAGATCAATCATATCTTATTACACTACCAATCCAAGTTTGATGCACTCATCCTTGTAACAAAGACATACTATAGTATGCACTAGATATTGCACATAAATAGATAACTAATATTTTGTCCTTAATACAAAAATTATAGTTTGTTGCTCTGTCAGTCTTGGCAAACTTATTTCTATGTTGTCATCAATGACAAACACAATTATGAATACATCATATTAATATTTTGCAATGCTCCCCAATAGCATCAATATTCATGCTAATAGGTTATTTTTACAAAGGCCATGCCAAAATATGGTGGCAAGTGATTTAGTTTGAAAAGAATAGTACATGGAAGGAGAAAACCACAAGATAGGTTCACATAGTGTACAAATTAAATAAGCAATTCATTCATGTTGACTAAAAGCTTGATTTATTCAAGAAGATTCAAAGGGTAAAGAAACAAGGATAATTTATCCAGATATATATAGAGGTGTTTTACCAAGTCCTTATTAGTATGGAGCCTATAGGAAAAAAAAAAAAATAGGAGAAGGTTTCATATTAACTTAATGGGCTAAGATCTAGTATTGAAGAAGATCTAAGTCTAGTTAGAATGACCAGCATTGAAGATACATACCAGTTTACCTTTCAAGTTGAGGAGAAGCTAACAAAAATTTTGATGGAAGGAAAAGAGAGTGTGCTCAAGGAGGAAGGGGTGATGGTAGGTAACTTGAGGCCAAAATGAGTACAAAAATAAAAATGAATACATGAGTACTGACCAAAACTAGAGGAATGAATGTTTCAACCACTTCCTTGATCAAAAATTTAGACAAAAAAGAGCAAGAGGTAGAGGATGTAGACAAAGTTCAAGAAGATGAGGCTCATGTGGTACCTATTTTTATTAGAATCAAGAAGGTTATCACACCTATGAGTTTCCTCAATGCCAATTAATGACATATAGGAGAACTTATGGTAAAGAAAGAGTTACTAATATGGATGATAATGCTAGGTCATCATATTTAGAGGATTTAGAAAGAGGAGAAGTTCTAGTTAATGAATGGTTCTAGCTAAGTGGTGAGACTAAACTTGGACAAAGGAGGAGTCTCTTACATAATAGGTGCAAGTCTAAGAGAAAATGTTGTGATGTGATTATTTATAATGGGAGCATTGACCAGTTGGTTTCAAAAGAGACGATCTCAAAGTTAAATCTAAAGTGGGAGAAACACCATGATCCATACTAGATTTCCTAGGTGTAGTATTGTCATACAGTCCTATTTAGATAACAATGTTTGGTAAAATTCAATATTGGGAGTTACCAAGATGAGGTTCTCTATAACATCATCTCAATGGTTGTATGTAATTTTTTGTTGGGAAGTTTGTGTCAGTTTGATATGCATCTTATGCATGATGGTCATACAAAAGATGGAGTTCATCACCGATTGAAACCCTTGATAAAGGAGGGTGAAAAAGTATATAGTAGTGTTAAGGTATGTCTTGTTGATGGAAGAAATTTTTTGGATAGCATGAAACATCAACATATGTGTTGTGATTTAATTCCTAGAATGAACAATGAAGGTAGTATTGAAGCTCCAATAGAAGTTCCATGTCTATTAAGTGAGTATCATGATGTGATATCTGATAATGTCTCAAAAGGGTTTCTACCAATAAGGAAAATCAATCATAAAATAAATTTAGTCCATGGATCTAGTTTTCTTAACAAGGTTACTCATAGGATGCCTTCTACTAAGACTAACGAGTAGAATAGACAAGCTCAAGGGTTGTTGAGAAAGGTTTGATTCAAGAGACCCTAAGTCCATGTGTAGTATCTATAGTATTGGCACTAAATAAGAATGCACAATGGAGTATGTGTATAGATTTTCAAGCTATAAATAAGATAAACATCAAGTATGTATTACCTCTTCCAAGGATAGAAGATCTTATTGACTTCTTGAGTGGATCTTAGTACTTCACAAAGATAGATCTCAAGCATGGTTATCACTAGATATGGATAAGAGAGGGAGATGAGTAGAAGACTACATTAAAGACCAAGGAGGGTCTATATGAGTGGTTAATCATAACCTTTGCATTGACCAATTTTTTGAGCACCTTCATGCAACTTATGAATGAGGTACTAAATAATTTTTTAGAAAAAATTGTTATTTTCTATTTGGATGATATTTTGATTTTCAGTAAGTCTTTGGATGAACATTTGATGCACATTCTTAGTATTCTTGAAAGGTTGAGGGAAGAGAAATTTTTGATAAATTTGAAGAAGCGTAGCTTTGTCAACAAGGAGTTAGTCTATTTAGAGTATGTTGTATTAGTTGAACGTCTCAAAATGGACTCAAAAAGAGTGAAGTTCATCCTAGAATGTCCTACTCCAAGGTCTACCACTAACTTGAGGTCATTCCATGGTTTGGCTAGTTTTGAGAAGAATTTCATTAGGAATTTTAGTAGCATATATGAACCCCTAACTAAAACAATGAGAGGGGATAGAAAATATTTCAAGTGGACTACAAAAGATACAAGGAATTTTGAGTTGTTGAAGAAGAAGGTGATAGAGAAACCTTTGTTCATACTTCCTAATTTTAGTAAAGTGTTCCAGGTTGATTTTGATGCTAGTGGCAACACTATTAGGGTTGTGTTTAGCCAAGAAGGTAAGTCTATTACCTATTTTAGTGAAAAATTGAATGATTTAAAGAATAAGTATTCCATTTATGATCTACAGATCTGTGAACTAGTTCGAGCCTTAAAAAAATGGAGGCATTATTTGTTTCCAAAAGAATTTGTCTTCTACACTACTCATCAAGCAATACAATATCTAAATAGCTAAAGTAAATTGAATAGAAGACATTTTAAATAGGTAGAGTTCATGCTAAGCTATACATTTGTGTTGAAACATATAAGTGGAGGTCTAATAGTGTTGCAAATGCATTAAGTAGGAGATAGTTGTTGCTGACAAAAATGTAGGTTGAAGTGGTTGGGTTTGATAAACTCAAGAATTTGTACCTTGACGATCTTGACTTTGTATATGGTTTGAAGGCTTGTAAAGAACTTTTTACTCTAGAAAGGAGTAGATGGTTGGACTATAGAATCTAGGAGTGTACGTTGTTCAATGAAAGTCAAATATTTATTCCAAGGAGTTCAATGAGGGAGAACATGATCAAGGAGAAACATAGTTGTGGGATGGTAGGACACTTTGGTCTTGATCTACAACCATTTTAATTCTTAGTGAACATTATTTTTGGCCTAAATTGTCACAGGATGTGAAGATGTTTGTGCAGAGTTGTCGAGTGTGTCCAACAGCCAAAGGAGTTAGTCAAAATACTAGACTCTATTAGCTATTGCATGTTCCATCAAAGCCTTGCAAGGGCATAAGTACATGTTTTGTTCTTCAATTGTTGAGGAGAAAAAGGGGCAATAACTCAGTATTTTTGGTGGTTGACAGGTTCTCTAAGATGGAACATTTAATTCCATGCCACAAGACTTATGATGTAGTCCATATTGCAGATTTTTTTTTTAGAGAGGTGGTGAGGCTACATGGTCTTCCAAAAAGTAATGTTTCTAATAAAGATACTAAATTTGTTGGGTTTTCATAGAGGACTTTGTCAAATGATTTGAAGACAAAATTGATGTCTAGTTTTACACATCATCTACAGATTGATGGACAAACAAAAGTGGTGAATAGAAGTTTGAGCAATTTGTTGAAGTGTTTAATAGTATATAAGATCAAGGGATGGGATTTTATTGTACTAAAAGAAGAAATTTCTTACAATAATCCTATGAATAGGAGTAGTCGTAGATCACAATTCCAAATTATGTATGGTAGTAGTTCAAGGACTGCACTAAAGTTGAGGAAGCTAGAGAAAAGAGAGAGGACTAGTGCTAAGGTAGAAGACTTTGTTGAACATTTCAAGAACCTACATGAGGAGGTACATGCACTTATTACCAAGATAAATTTGCACTATAAGGTTAGACTGGATCAAAGGAGGAGATATAAGGATTGTCAAGCTGGGTATCTAGTTATGGTGTACTTGAGGAAGGAACAATTTCTAGTAAGAACCTTTAATAAGATCAAGATGAAGCAATTTGGTCCCTATAAGATTTTAAAGAAATATTGTTAAGGAAATTCATATGAAGTAGATCTTTTAGATGGGATCCACATTTCTCTTATTTTCATTATTGTTGACTTAACCTAATATCATAATGATCGTTTAGAGGAGGATTTTATCCTAGAGCCATGCCCATCCCTACTTGTGAGAAGGGGGAGATTGAAGAAATTTTGGATAGTCATGTTGGTCGAAGAACCACAAAAATGCACTATGAGGAGTACCTAGTGAAGTGGAAGGGATGACCATTGTAAGACTCAACCTAGTTATCAAAGATGGAGGCTGCCAGTTTGGGTTTTCCTCTACCTACTATAAAGTAGTAGGGTTACTTTTTAATTTACACTAGGTGTCTGATGTAGGAGCATCTCATGATGTAAGTGAAATCCTATATCACCCAAAAGTATTCTTATTGTTAGTTTCTATTTAATGTGCTTTTATTTATGGATACCCATTTGGGCCAAATAGAGATTCCAACTCTCATAGTTTTGAAATTGGTTTTTTTGGTTAGTGTTTTTTAGCACCTCGGGATGTGTCACTATAGAAAATAGGCTATTTTTTAATTTATCCATAATAATGACAAGAGGGTGTAATTTGGAAGGATGATAGTACTTGTAATTTAAAACATTTGAATAAATGTATTAGTTCAAAAGGCATTACAGTTTGAAAGTTATTATAGTTTTAAGTTTCTTACAAAACCTTAAGAATGCTTCAAAGTCAAATTTGAGGCACTTATTTGCCTCATAGGTGAATGCACCAAGATGGTGTACAAAAAGGGGGTATAAGTTGACACCATTTTTTTTGAAATTAGTTAAACCTAAACTTGGGTGAGACATTTTAGGGTCATCCACAAAAAATGACAACATGTTTAAAACATATAAATTTATTACTCAGAATCTACTTTCTAAACAACTAGAGTTTTTACAAAATGGATAAGATTAGGTGGGTCAACCACTATGCACATGAAAACTAGTTCCTGATTTTTTTAGAAAACATAATAGAGTTATTTTCATGCGCAACACAAAAGATGTGTTTATATTATGTATTTTCCATATCGCTTTCATAAGATGATAGTTAAGAGTCATATCTAGAATTTGTGTATTTTTATGCAATTTTATGATGAGTATTTTTTTTATGTTATGAATAATTGAATAGACTACATCCTAAAATTTTGGTACATGTTCATGTGTTGAGCATAACATGCATCAAAATAATTGAAAATGAATATTTTTAAATGTGTATATAATCAAATGTAGAATAGTAATATATAAATTAATATTAGAATTTATTAAAAAAAGGTAGACATATGTCTATGAGCAATGTCAAGACATTAGGAAAAGTAATTAAAGTTTACAATGTTAATATTGTCCAAAAAAAGAAAACGGTATATGGTTAGAAAGCTAAGAAGATGTGTAAGATTATGGTGATGATTTTAGAGATACCCACTTCACCATTAGCATACCTGATGAAGATAAAGATGAAAAACTATCTAAAGGAAAAAAATGGAGGTAAAACAATCTTACAAGTCTTTGGGTTGTTTCACTAGGCAATCACCAAGTAATAACCTAATTAGGTTTTTTGGATTCAAATAGCCCAATTGAGTTAATAAAATAAAAAATACATTCAGAACCTAATCAAATTTTGTATTACTCTCTCTCTCTCTCTCTCTCTCTCTCTCTCTCACACACACACACACACACACACACACACACACACACACACACACACACATATATGCACACACTCCCTCTCTCTCATTTTTTCTTTTTATCCTATCCCCTAATCTGTGTGTGTGTGTGTGTGTGTGTGTGTGTGTGTGTGTGTGTGTGTGTGTGCGTGCGTGTGTGTGTTTCTCTCCTATGCCATTCTCTCTCACTCATTTCCTCCATCTCTCTCTAACTCTATCTCTCTCCTATGGCCACCTATTGTCTCATGTTATCTCCATCACTCACTCACTCCCTCCTTTAATCTACCTTTGTGTAGTAGTAATACATAACATGATATAGTTATTAGTCCATATGGATAACATAGTTAGAAAACTATAGATAAGTGTCAACATTTATTATAATTTTTAGTGTGGTTCACTAGATTCTATTGTTATTTCACATGTATTTCTATTAGGAACATTTTTAGTGGTGCATATTCATAAAAATACAAATTCTAGATTTTTTCAATCATAATTTGGCTGATAATTTAAGATTTAATGCAAGCTAAATTGCCACATTTTTATTAAATTTAGTTCTAAAATATTTAAAATTGTGCAATAATTTATTTTATTAAAAAATTTAAACTAAAATATTTGCCACAATATTTGATATATGATTATATTAGATTCACCTAAATATTATCTATTATCAAAGAAATTAAAATTAATTACCAATAATTATCAATTTATTAGTTACTTTAGGGTTATATTACCAATATTTAGTTTTTACTATTGCTTTAGAAGATAATGTAATTATCTTCATAATTTCTATGAGATCAAACATGTTCATTTTTTTATTTGTAATATTCCATTATTATTAACAAACTTCCTATTATTATTGACATTTATCAATACTTTCTACTCAAAAATTATGATTCCAAAATAATCACCAATGTAAATAATATTTAAAATAAAAAAATTGAGCGATTTGCCGATAAAAATATTTTATTTTTCAAAATAATGAAAGATTCACCAATATTTTATATCCTCTTTTGGAGCGGGATTTCTTAAAGTTTACCTCGATTTCTATACTAGGTATGCAAGTATAAGGTTTTTTGTGCTTGGAAATGCTAAATTTTTATATTTTTCATGTCCAAACATCTTATTTTATGTTGGTATCTTGTGATTGAGCATAAAATAATCATGCAAGTTTTTTTAGTTTTTTATTTATTTTATTTTATTGTTTGTAGAATAATTTGCATCTAGAATCATGGGAAATAACATGAAATCAACAATTGAAAAATGAGACAGGACAAAAGGAAGAAAAAAAAGGGAGAGTATGAGGAGATTATGTGAGGTTACATCATCAAATGCCTCTAATGTAAGTAATGAAATTCTACCTATTTATATTGATGTCATAAACACACCTAATTTGACAAACAAAAAATTGTTTGACAATCTGCAATTCAAATTATTATGACAAATAAACCTATGTTACTTGATGCCCCTAGTATGACATCTCAAGTTCAGATGGTGAATGCACATAATGTAAATAATGAAAATACACAACATGAACATACATCAACATCTCCTTTAATAATTCAAAGAAACCCAAAAGTTTCTAATTGACTTTGATGAAAATGTTTTGAAGCGAATGCATTGAAAAATGTTAGAAAGAAATTCTAGGAGATTTTTAAAAAATATTTGGAACAACTATTTTGAAAATTAAAGTCAAAGTGTATGATGCCAAGCTATTGTTGAAATGGTTAAAAAACTGAAATTTAGATATACAATGAGAATTTTGGGGTTAAGGACATCTGAATATAGTAGTGAAAGAAGCATTGTTAGGTACCAATCCATTAGTTCAAAAAAATGTACTAAAGATCCTAATACAAGTCAACAGGTCTTCACATCAACCATAATGGGAAAGAAAATGACAAAAAAATCATATGGTAAGGAAAATAAGTAAATCATTAATGACAAGTAGAACAATGTTAGTCAAAGCCTTAGAGATGCAAGAGAAATTTTAGAATTCTAATGAGACTTCTTTTTAGTCATTCCAAGGTAGACTCCTACGTAAGGATAAAGTGATATTTGATTCATTAAGAACATTAATAGAAAACTTTTGGAGTGACAACACAAAGGCTTCACCAAACCAAAAAGATGTTTTTAAAAGATGAATTGGAAAAATAAATTATGTGCCACATGATTTTATTTTTCTTTGGATATGACAAAAACACAATTTTATGAAATGTTTCTTCAAAGATTTCCTCAAATCAAAATGAGCCAAAGGTTTTTTGAGATGAAAAAACTATTCAATGTTGAGATAATCCATACACACACTACATGTTGTTGTAGGGTTCTTGTTCAATTTTATATGCATTATAATGTTTATCATATATATGTTGTACTTTGTAGATTAACAAAATATTGTACTAAAGTGGTCTATAATTTCCCTTTAAGGCACTGAGATAGATTATCGCAACTATACTATGTAAATGAGATGATGGATGCATTTATTATAAGACCATATGTTTGGAAGGTTTTTTCTCTTAATGAGGTGGTTTGCAAAAGTTGCATAGATGCCTACATCTAGATAACACACATGAAATTGGTAAGGTACTAGTTTCTTTTGACAAATACAAGTCAGTTATGTACGGAGTTAAATATTGAAAAGAATTAAAGAGGTGTGAATTAGTAAAAAAGTGATCAATGTATAGATGATTTTATAAAATTATTTGAAGATAAAATAGTGTATGACTACATAGATCATTCGCATAGAGCTAGATGGTTAGATGAGAAATTCAAGTTATGTAAGAACACTTTTCCATTGCATATGATTTTCTCTATTATTGACTTCACTAAAAAATATACACTAAAACCTCAAAATGAAGTTAAACCAATGTATTCAACTTTATAAAAGTGTCAAATTTTGTATACATAAGATTTATTCATGGACATGATAGTACATAAGATGATAGAAAATTATAAATATAGTATCACTTCTATATTAGTGATGATCAAAACCATTCATCAAATTTTGTGCAAGGATGTTTTAAAGTTTTTTATGACAATTTGATATAATGAGATGAAAGATCCAATCAACACATTATATGGTTAGACAAATGGACCACAGAATTCAAGAATACAAGGATGTTCTATTGGTTGAGTAGGATGCATGTGATAAGTGGAGTACAAAATTTTTAGAATTATATTGAGGTAGGACATGGAAAGGGAGAGCATGATCATGCTAGAGAATTTGTGCAAAGAGCCCTTAGAAGATAGTAATT
This sequence comes from Cupressus sempervirens, assembly GCA_028749045.1. Taxonomy (NCBI): domain Eukaryota; kingdom Viridiplantae; phylum Streptophyta; class Pinopsida; order Cupressales; family Cupressaceae; genus Cupressus; species Cupressus sempervirens. Next base: position 703,840,158 of record CM053783.1, on the reverse strand, counting down.
AAAGTACAAAGTTGGTGCAATTTAGAAAATGTTGAAACAATTGTCCTATTGGCTCTTGATTTACTAGAGTTTGAATGACTAGGTATGCAAGGAAATAATGCAACTATGGGTAGCTATCTCCAATAATGGACACAATTCACCAAGAACTTGGGACAACTATAAGGCTACACTCCTTCTTTGCTTCAGGCTCTGCAAAACCTAGGTGGGTGATCCTCTTAAGATCTGATTATGTGACTAGTGCAATGAGCATAATTAGGATCTAAAATAAAAGATGAAACCCCTAAATCTTCTATACTTACCCAAGAAATCAAAAGCATGAAATAGCTAATGACAAGACTCATGAAACTGGTAAGCTAAGTGAGGGTTAAGCTTTGAATAACTTTCAACATAAAAAGGGAAAGATAATTAAATGTGTTGATATCAGCAAGACCAATGTATGAGAAAAAAATTGAATGATCCTGCAACTGATCAACACCTTATCTATTGGGTAATTACATGAATTACAACCATACACCTCCTAAAAATTTGTGACATAATTCCTACATCATGATCCCTGATCTATCTTTCACCTTGTGAATAGACATCTACATCAATATGAACCTCATATTCAGACCATCCCATCATAAAATCTGCAAACCCTATGATAAACATCAAGCAATTACATAGCTCTTTGTTCCATCAATAAGATACTTCAGTCACACACATTCCTAAACAAAATGCAACCTAGTTTATGTTATTTCCTCACAAACTAGAAAAGATTACAAATCCATGAGCAGGAGACAAGATTTAGATTGAATTTAAAACCCTTTGTTGTGTTTTATTCATTCTCCTTGAAAACAAATACATGAAAGATATATAGAAATACTTCACAAATCACCCAAAAAACAAGAACTATCTACATAAAAACTTAAATGCTACTCAATAGAAGACAAAATGCTAAAGAATGGTGTCTCGCTAGTGAGAAGTTCTTCTCAAAAAACTAAAACCAACATGTTTCACAATCAAAATTGGAACCCCTACAATGGATGAAAGAAAGAAAGATATAGACAAAGATGAATTCCTAGATCCGATCTTAGAATGACATGTGTCAACTTGAAATTCCATCCTTTGCAGTTGCGAAACCTCTTTCCTCTTTCTACCAATCTGAACTGATATGGTTTTTATCATCATCCTATAACTAATTTTAAAATATCTCTACTGAAATGATGAAAAGTATTGTGTCACCAAAAACTTGAACTGCATCATGAAATGCTAGTAAAAATTTTGGGTTAACTGATTTAAATGTGACCAAACTTGACCCCAACTACATTTTCACTATCTTTTATGTTCACTCAGTTCATTACCATGCCAAAAATTAGTTTTGAACTTCAATGCTAGAATACAGTTGCAAATTAGGAATCTGGGACAAAACCTCCTATAGCTCGAACAGATATCTTCTTGTGTGAAAACAAATTCTAGAATCGAAAAGATCATCTTCTCGCAATTTTGGTGATATATAATATCACTATACTATCCTTCTAGAACCCCCCTTAAAGTTGATTTGAAAAATACCCCATGCTATGGCTCTATCTGCACTCTTAAATTTCAAAAATTAAAAAAAATCTCTAATGTCTAAACTTCAGAAAATTTCATTTTCAATTTTATATAAGTCTTGTATGTGACTCTCTTTGAATATTTAACAAAAATGACATTTTAAAAAAATATTTTATTTTTTCTCCACCTTAGACCTCAAGTCAAATTTCATTTGATCAGGCTACCATGTGGCAGCACCCAATTAGTCCTAACCCTACCACTTCATCACTCATTAAGAGCCACATGGCACCATCTGATTTGTCTTCTCAGCACAGCCATGTGGCACTTTCATGTTGGCTACCTAATCACCATCGAATTGCTATGTTAGCATTTTGTTAGAATCATACACGTCACCACCATGTCATCACTCAACAAGCACACTATCACATGGCACTTCCTTTCTTCCTTTCATTTCTTAACCTCTCGGTAACTTCCCGAAGCGAGGAAGCTCTAGCCACAAGATCAGGACACATCGTGTGATTCTGTGCATTTGGGCATTTTGATGCCATATCAGCTCACTTGTTCATTTGTTTAAAAAAAAAATTGTGCGACCTACCAGCATGCCAACAACAGGCCCTACCTTGCATCATGTGGCTTCCAAAAGTTATTATCTTCAAGACATTCTACATATTGAGTGCTTTGACATTTAAAGATATAAAAACAATCCCATATCCCCAATGTGGGATAAAATGTTTTAATTATCTTCCTAATTTCCTATGATTCTTCCTTTTTTTTCTCTTCCTTTTCACATGGAGCCTCCATGCTATGATGGAATCTTCTTAAAATGGTTAGCATAGCTTCTCAGTATTCTTCTTCCTTTGTTCTTTTTACTTGCCATTTCTAAATGCCGTATACATAGTCCCATAGATAGATAAGTCTCCCTCCACATTGTTCCTGCTTGTTGCACTTTTAACATGACATCCATTTGGTATGGTAATGGCCTTGCCTCTATACTAATGTCCCCTCCAAAAATTTCATGAGAACAACACACATCATGTTGTGGATGGCTTTTCTTATTAGTGGTAGGTGCTTTTTCTCAGGTGTGGATCATTGTCATGAGATGCCTCCTTTGTTTTACTTTGACTATAGCTATGAGGCATCCTTCCTCTAGAGTAGGATGTTCCTTTGTATACTACTTTACTCTTCAATGTGGATAGTGGTAATCTTCTTATTTAAGAAGTCATGGATGACCCCTACATTCTCTATAAACTACCCTCTACACACAGTCATCCATTCTGGTTGCTATCGCTTATTTTTTATTTTTTCTTGCCATTTTTTGTGGACATCACTTATTCTTCCAAGCCATGGAAATATCCCCAATTCTCCTACAAATTCCCTGCTTGAAAGTTCTTCCAAATGGGCAGCTACCTAGATTTTGATTGTGACTTGGTAGAGGTATGACATATTAAATAATTCTCTAGCCATTCAATGTCACATTCTTTGTGCTTCTCATGCCATGGATTGGGGCACTCAAATAAATTCAAAAATCTCCGTGGATGGAATGCATTTCCCCTTCACACATGGATGCCCTACTACTGATGGCATCTGCTCACTATTGTTAGAATCCTTACCACTTTTAGCTTGCTTGCTACTCCTTTGTGGCCTAATCCTTTAGCATGGATCTTCCTCTAACATGTTTTGATGTGCTCAACTTCTCATATCGCTCTATGCACTAAAAGGATGGCTTCCTTAATGAGTGTAGTGCCAAGGATTCCCTTGCACCTTTGGACTCTTGCTAAATGCATGATCTTCCTTTGTGCGCCACTTTAGATAGAGGGATTGATAAGGTTTTGCATGGATTTGAATCAAAGGACACCTTACAAGTTTACAAACATAACTCACTTCACTTTCATAGCTTATCAGTAATACTTGTTTGACATTTCATTAATGAAGAGAAGGAGGGCATGGACAATGGCATGGTTAAAATGGTCACTTAGCATGATAATGAATGGGGCAATAGGGACTTTCTCTCCTTTTCACATGTTGGATGGATGGATTCACTGACTTGATTGGATCAATCAATTGATAGAGGAATTGGAGAGTCAGTAAGAAAGAAAGCATGACTTTCCTGAAGAGTGACCACTTGTGTAAAAGTGTTGTCTAATTGCACTATGTCTTGCACCTATTCTACTCCTCATCCTTTTCTCTTAATATTCCAAGTGCAATCCACCATAAGACCTAGTTGCAAGTAATGTCCCTTTTCCATGCAATTTCTTATATCGAGCAAGATCTCATCAATATTCTTATAATGCAAGTGCCATAGTGCATGCTCAATTTCCTTTGCTTTAGCAAAATCATGATCTTCAAGTATTATTGCTTCATAGTTCTCACACATCTGACTCAAAAAATTAGGATCAGAGGGAGCCTTTGCATGAATTGCATCCCTCAGCATTTTGTCCAAGTCTGTAACTTTTTTGTATCTAGCTTTGTATAATGCATATATATTTATCCATAGTTTGCCAAAAAAAAATGGTTTTCCCTCAAAATAGGTTCCCTATGTTGAAAAGGCTCCCAACATTTAATTCAAATTTAGCTACCTAGCATTAAACTCCACACCTTAAGTGTATGTGTACCAAAATACCCAATTGATTTTGAATGTCTAAATGTTCTTATTGAAAAATTATAATTGTTGCAACCATTATAGTCTCCATTTAAAAATGAGACAACTTGAAACTTAATCTTTTACCAACTTGATGGAATGAGCTAGGTCCCAAAGTGTGCAAAACTAAAAAGATTTTGTTTTCAAATGACTAAACCTTCAAATTGGCTCATTGATTATCTATAAATTATTTGAATCAAAATCCATCACCAAAACATCATTAAAACTCATTTTATGACTTATTTGCAAACTATGACTTTTTGCTAACAAGGCCTGTTGGTTGACTTTAAAAACTGACCCAAACATCTAACTAGGCTCTAAAAATTGGCATGCTAATTCTTTGTTTACATACTCCTACCCTATAAAATCTTGTGTCATGGAAAATTCTCAGTCAAAAGATATTAACTATTGAAGTTACCCTCCCAAAACTGCCTACAAGAAAACATGTTAGAAAACAATAAATTGTGTTTGGAATTGGCTTTGAAAATTGGGTAAATGGACTCTTGGATGTATGAAACCTAGGGTGTTGGTTCACTATCACAAAGAAAGTATAAATCTTAAATTTGGGCTTGTTGGGCATTCATTTTGCATGAGGTCAATGGCAAGAATCCATAGTATAATTCCTCTCTTGAAAAGTAAATCTTTTTAAGGATCTGCTCCAAGGTTCAATGTTTGTCTTGTGACGTACCAAAATTCGCACAATAGAAGATAAATGTGAATGATCACGAGGAGGCCTTTGTTGGTTCCAAAAACTCTTTTACCTTGGAATCAAGTAAACTCTGTTCGCTATCTCAAAATATCACACCAAAAGAACAATATTTTTTGTATTTTCTATTTTTTAATGAATGCAGTTGCTATGAGGTCCTATTCTAATAGGGGAGTTAGCAAAGAAAATAATAAAACTAAAAAAAAATAACATGAAATCAAATAACTTGAAAGTGAAATTCCTAAACAGATATAAGCTATAGAACACAACATGTTGCTAGTTAAACCTTTGAAAAAATTGGTAGGAAACTAATGAAAATAGGAGCAACACTTCCTAGAATCCACTGATGAAATTGTCAGTGAGAATCTTTAACAAATTGGATGATGTTTCACTCTTCATCAAATCGCAAGGCCATGGATAGTGTGCTCATGCGAGAAAAAAAGCTATGTAGAAACAATCAGGTGATCTCTTCTCAAGCTTGTTATGTCAACGAAATTCATATATCTGTAGAAAACACCAGAACTAAAAGATCGCACAACCAGAAACAATGCAATAAACCTTTGGCTCAATCACAATCTCATGAATAAAATCCACAAAATAATGACACATTTAGGCAAGAATAACTACACTCCAAATGCTAGCACCAAAAGCATAACTTTATTGCATAATAATGGTGGCCCTTTTTACATTTTACAATGTGGTATTTATAAGAAATCGTCTCCTCAATTTGTGTTGAGAGTGAGAGATATCTTAATGCAATAAAATGCTTTTAAAATATTAAAACAAACTAAATATATACAAATTGGTTATCTAACTGGTTCTTAGAGGGACTCCATCCATATTTTATTCATTAATTGGATGCATGAGCCCTTTACATGTCAAAAAAATGAAAGCATGAGAAAGAAAGTAGGAGGAAGCCATCAGTCAAAGTAGAAGTGCATGGAGACACCAAAAATCGAAGCTGGCCATTCACTTGATGTGTGTTGGAGTTAACTTGCCATCAAAATGTCTTTCCAATGCATGGAAATTGCTATTTTTGGAAGTGGTAGTCAACTATCAGCGCACCTCTAAATTGCAGAGCTGCGGAGCTGCAGACCTATAGAGCTATGGACCTCGACTAAGTCAAAAATTTCAAAAAATTTCTAAGTGTCAAAATTGAAATTCTGGCATCTGGGTTTTTCTCATCTTCATCCTAAAGATATGTTTGGATGTTTGCCCTTGAATTTTTCTATAATCTCAGTAATCTTAGTAGCATTGGGAAGATCCAAAGCCTCATACTTATCTTTGACCTTCTGTTTGTAGTTGTCCACCTCAATTTGAGTTTCTACAAAATCCTTGAGTTTGGTGTTAAAATTCTTTAGAATAACTGAGAGGGGGGGGCGGGGCGACAGTGAATCAGTTATTCAAGGTCCAAAATTCCCTATTAATACCTTTTTACTACTTTAATGAATCCATATACTTTTCAGCCATCGAATACTTAAATCAATCATATAAGCAAGTTACAGTAAATCAATATGCAATGACAAAACATCCAAAATCAACACATGACACAATGATTTACGTGGAAACCCAATTTGGGAAAAACCACCAGTAACAGGCTACTTGATTTTCACTCTTTTGAAGTGATGCCCTATTAAAAGCCTACCCTGTTAAAGGTTTACAACACACTGTTAAATGTGACCCTGTTAGAGGATTCACCAAACTGTTAGGAATGGGCCTGGTAAAAGGTCTTTAGAACATTCACTTGGAATGTCACCATGTTAAAGGATTTATCTTATGGCTATTAAACCAACCTAAGTCCATAGGATTTATACTTACTGTTAAAATTGCTAGAAAGTAACGATAATAGTCTTTTGATCTGATATAACTTACAACATACTTTGCAGATTTCAAATCACACTTTCAATTCAATCCTTATGCTTGGCTTCAATCACTTCAGCTCTGATTGCTTGTCTCCCTTTCAAGATTCATCTCCTTGAGTCTTCTTACTCATTCTTCCAATGCAATCATTCTTGTGGTCATCTAATGAAACAGAGTTCCTGTGCTTTCTTTTCCTTAGAACATTCTATAGCACTTCATGATTTTATGCTTGACCACCTCTCTCTCCTTATTCCTATTTTTTTTCTACTTCTTCATTAACTTATGTCCACTTATATAGAAGTCTGATTTGCCTTTTACCACTCAATTCTCCCTTTCCAATTTTAGGGTTTCAAGATGGATTAGGTAGGATACAATGTATCTACCTCATATCTTGTTTTCTTCTAGAAACTTTGCTAGTTGTTTCTCTAAAAGAAAAAAAACATTCTACATGGTGTTCTATGCCACCAACTCATCATTCTTATGTTCCTTTTAATTCACAAACTTCTAGATAACAACCTTGTCAGCTTAGATTTGGTGAATCTTCGATTTCCAAAATAATGCAGCAACTCGGCATTGTTGAGTTACTGCTGCTTGACACCTCTGTGTTACTCGACACCTATACCTGGTCGGCACTTGGTTCTGCCCAACAGTTGGTTCTTCTTGACACTTGATTCTGCTCGATACTTGGTTCTACTCAGCACTTGGTTATGCTCGGCACTTGTTAATACTCGACACTTGTTACACTCGGCACTTGTTAATACTCAACACTTGTTACACTCGACACTTGTTAATACTCGGCACTTGTTACACTTGGCACTTGTTAATACTCAACACTTGGTTTTGATTGACATTAACTAGGAATTTGCTCGGCTCTTACTAGCTTGCTCGGCTCCTTCTCTCTAATGAACTTAGTTTGAGCTTTACAAAAGACTTGGCTAAAACCTTACATCTTTGATATGTTTCAGTGTGCCCATTATTTGTAATATGTCATCAAATACACTTTTTCATCAATGGCTTAGCTAATCCTTGTACTTCATTACAACATCATAACTTCAACCTTACTCTAGGTGTTCTAGTTACATCTTATTAATTGCTTCCTCATTGACAATCAACTAATTGATATTATTTAGATCACTAAAGAAATTGTCATTCCTGAAAGTAGCAAGTTTGACATCAATGACAAAACAATGATTGAGGACATTCTTTCCTAGTTCCATATATTACTCCAACAACTTTTCTTATGATCATTTCAATCATTTCCAACATTTGGTATCCAACTCTAACAATGCTTCTTCTATCATGAAGGCTTGTCTGAAGTCTTTATCACTGGATGCTTCCTCTAAAGTCTTTTTGAAGTTTTCTACAAGTTCCTCAACTAGTAAAAGCTTCTCTCATTCTTCATCTTCAAAAATATCCAAGCATGCATCACTATATAACTTTTTTGCTTCCAAAATTTTCTCTTGAGCTTGGTCCTTGAGCTTATGTATCTCATCATGCAATGTTTCCATCACTTTATTTCTCTTTGTAATCTTTTATATCCAATCATCTATCATGTCTAGCTCTTCTTTAGTATATACATCAATCAAAATGTGGTACTTTTGTACTTTTATGGCCTATAGAATTTGCAAATCCTTGATCCAAACCCTACCTCATCCATAATGCTAAAGTCCTGCTCAAAATTGCCACGATCTTATCAACATTGTCTTGTGTAGCATGTAATAATTTCAGACTTCCTATAATTATAGTGACACTCCTATCCTCAAGGTTGTCTCACCGGTCCTGATAAGCTCTCAAGAATGGACTGAGACGTACACCTTCCCCTTCTTTAAGAATGGTAGTCAAAGTCTCCTAAGGGCATTCAAAATCAAGAGGACCAATAACTTCAACTAGATATCCTTTCAAGATCTCAACTTGCCTTTGGAGTGCTCTGATTTCAATCTCATCACATCCCATATGCTTAAGAACCTCTTTGACTCCCATAGTCATCATTTGTCAAGAAGTATCCCATGTAGGCTTCCCTAACATGATATCCTTCACTTCATAGTCCTGAAGGCTAACAACTTCTTCATCTATACCTTTTGGAGGATGAGCCACTTGTGCAAATAAGTCCTAATTTTGAGTAGTGGTAATGAATGCAAATGGTGTTGCATCCTATAATGGAGAGTCAAGCTTGTTCAAAATCTTTGCAATGTCACAAATATCATCCTCTGAAGCAAGGAATTGATGCTTAGCACTGCTCATTATTTCCTTCCGAAACCATCTCGAGATATGTCTTTCTATAAGCTTGGCTCTAGATGATGAAGGGATGTGTTCAACTACCTCCTTCCCTCTATCTCTTTTGCTTGGAGATTCTTGTTTTGAGGGTTCTTATTCTATAGTCTCAGTTTCTGTGGATCCCATAGTTTGGTCCTCAACTTCTTGGGAAGGCTGTTGTATACATTCCATTACCTGTGCCTCTTTTGATTGCTCATTAGTAGTCCTCGGTTCTAGTTCTCCTTGTAATGATGATTCTTTTTTAACATGTTCCTCTGAACTCAGAGGTGGACGTGTCACTAAAACCTTATCTACCATCATAGCTTAAGGTAAAGATGGGGGTGGTGGATGAGGACCTTGTGTCTCAGCTGGCATCTGCGTCCAATCTTGCTGTTGAAATTCACCTATAGGAGTATCTCTAATCTTATCTCCAACCAATTCTATACCCACTGGCATGAAATCAAAATCTAGAATGGAGAGAATATCATCACTTAGCTCTCTTTTCTCATTCACCCATCATTGTACTATGTCTTCCAAAGAAGAGAGCTCTACCATTTTAGCTTGGGTGGGTGGTGGGGTATTTGTGACATTCTTCTTTCTTTCCAATTCTATGGCTTTGGCAAGTCGAGTTCTCCCTTGTAAAGGAACTTGTTCTTCCTCCCCATCTGACTCTGTCTCATCCTTATCTAATTCTTCCTAGAGAATGGTTTTAGGAACAAATGGATTAGGCACTAATCTTTTACAAACTCTCTACCTCTTGTTCATTCTAACCTTAACCCTCCATTGCTTCTATGGAACCATAAGAGAAGTGGGTTCTTCATGCATCAGATGAATGGATGTCTCTGGAATCTCTCCTTCATCTTGTTGGCTTGACAAAATAGGAGGCAATGGAAAATCAACTTGGATATGAGAAATTCTAGGGTCTCGGGGGTCTTGGGAAGTAGATTCATGTTGTTGCAAAGGTGCCTATTCTTCAACATGCTCTATCTAGATCCTCTGAGGAGAGGCTCTCTTCCTCTTTTCTTTCTTCTTCTCTGAAGGATGGTAGTATCCCACTAGATGATAAAGTTGGTAGACTATTTCTAGCCTGATAAGAGACTGGAGTGCAAAGATAGGAATTGTGACCTTCCTCTCCTTTACCCTTTATGGGTGAGCATGTGCATGGAATATCATTGTGTCCAGAATCAAATCAAGTGGAAAGGGTTTCTTGATCCAACTCTTTGTCATTCTGATGACATGTCTTGCTTGATGATTAATATCATTTCCTTCCTCCCTATCAACTTCTGCATTCAGAATGGGCTTCTCGCCAACTTTATCTATATTGAATAAGGGATCCAGTAGCTCTTGCGAATCTTGTAGCCTTATCTCATCCGAGATGGTCAAATGGAGAGCCTTCTCTGCTAAATACAAATTCATTCTACAATAGTCCCTAATGTGGACATCATAGTCATTTGTGGCATTCATCCAATGATCTTCAATGGTTTCCTCATGGTAGAACTCTTTGCCTACCAAATTTTCCACTTTACCAACATTATCAAAGAATGGCCAGGGAGAGTTATATTCTTCGAGAGGATAGTTCTCCCATACCCACTCAAAAGTCAAGATATCCTGCTTTCTCTTTACCTAGTATGCTCCTATTAGAAATGGCCAATCCCAATGAGGTCTTAGTTGTTTCTTGATCCTCTCATAAGATGACTCAATCTGTCGAGAAATTTCCATTAGAACCAACTTGTCACTTGGGTACCTTGAGAGCTTCTTTGGATGGATAGATGCACCACCAACCCGAATGTATGTGAATGTCTGGAACTGGATAAAATATGCACCAAGAGCTATGATCTATGCCTTGGCCTTATCAGACAATCTCTTTCCATAATCACCTTTGATGAATTGAATGATGGCGAAGATAAAGGCATCATTCACAATCTTGTACTCTTTGCTTTGTGGCGAGAGCTTCTTCTTAACTAGCTGAGGATAAACTATATACGACCATGCGTTAGGGTTCTGTATACTACCCTTTTTCTACAACCTGAGATAGTCGGTGGCTCTTGCTACAAGTAGATATACCACATAAGAAGTCATATAAAACTTCTTCTTGTCTTTTACTTTTCGTAACTAATCACACACATTCTCACTAAGTGTGGTGGCCCAATCCAATGACATCTTTACATGTCTGATGGTTTCAATGAATTTAACCATGAATGGAACAAGATGAACCACTGCAGGAAATCCCATAACTCTAATCAGGAGAATAATTGAATATCTAATGTCATGCTTCATGTATCCTCGAGCCATATCTACTTTACTGATTGTCTTTCCCTGAGATGGCTTCTCAATGAAGTATGAGGAATATATGATGTCGATGGCCTCTTGGTGATGATCCTTATGCCACCTCTCAGTTGCTTCATATGAAAGCCTAATAAACTGATCAGCTCTAGGTAAGTGAAAAACTCTCTTGATATTATCAGGTTGTAGATCTAAAACCACTTCCCCAGTGACGCTCTTTACCACCCTTTCCTTAGGAACAAAATGTCAAGATAAGGTCATAACGAATTTAGCTAACTAAATTGTCCTAGGATGTGATGCTGCATTTACATATCTAGACCGAATTAAGGTAGATCTCAAAGAAGATCTTTTAGTTGGGTTGTTCCAAACCCTCAAAAATTCTCCCAAGTCCTTGTAACCAAGTTCTGTGTCTTTGATCTCAGAGTGTTCATTGTGCAATCATGACTTCAGGGTTATGCCTTGGAACTTGTACACAACTGGCTTTGTTGTTGATTCAAATGTGGATGCCATTTGATTGTATTACCTGTACATCACAAAGAAAAAGAATGATTAATTACTGGATACATATAAAACATTAAAAAAAAAGATATTCTAGAACTTATTTTATTTTTTGTGATTTTTTTATTTTTATTTTTATTATTTTTAAAAATTTTTTTAAAATTTTTTTTTCTGGGGTTTTATCTATATATAAAAAAATAAATAATAATAAAATAAAAAACTTGGGGTTTGAAACATGGTGGCACATGCATCTGAGAGGGGCATAGCGGTAGTCGCACATGCGTGTCCCAAAGGGAAATGACGGCAGTGCCACACGCGCACCTAGAAGGTCATGGCAGTGGCCATGCATGTGCATCGCAAAGGGGTATGGCGGCAGCACCACGCGCACGCCTAAAAGGGCGTGGCCGCTGCCATGCGGGCACATCCAAAAGGGCACTACGACAGCAACCACAAGCTGCATAGAAGGTGCATGCAGCAGTATGCCGCCGTACGTCCAGAATGGTGCAGCGGCAACGACTGCCGCATGGCCTAGAAGGCACGCACAATGGTGCATCCAAAATGCACGAGGTGGCAATGATCGCCACATGGCCTAGAAGGGCGTCGTGGTGGCACGACTTGCGTGTGTGGCCCAAAAGGGCACCTAGATAGCGTAGTGCGTACGCATCCAAAAGGGCATGCATAGCACCACGCCGCATGCTTCTTCTTCTAGTTGTGCACACGCGAGCACTAGGTCTGCATGGAAGGTGGAGCGGGGAAGGTTTCCATACCTTTCCCTCCTCAACTCTACTTCTTCAACATCAAAAAACCAAAAAAAAAGGGGGGGGGGGGGGTTTATAACTTCTCTTCCTCCTTTCTTTGCATGCGTGCATGCCTCAATATGCGCACGCACGAGATTTTTATTTTAATTTTTTAATTTGTTTAAATTTAAAAAAAAAAAATTAACTTATTTAACCAAGACTTCTTCTTCAGACTCCCAAACTATGAGTCTAGGAGTTGAAAAAAGTAGGGGGTCCCCATTCCTAGTGAGGAATGGGGTGTGTTATGGATACCACAACAGGGCTCATGGAAAATAATTGGGCACAAATGGCGAGTGGTCAAAGTGGGCTACTTAGAATTTTTAGACTAGAAATAATGGCAGAAAGACATTTTTTGCAAATGGAATTGACTTGGGAAAGTGTGCACACAACTTTTTCAAGACATAAAAATTGGCATACTTGAAGTATTTTTGGAGTAAAACATAGTGGTTCAATCTATTTGATCTCACCTATCATGGATTAGGAGTTATGACATCATAAATAGGGGTACCAACCGATCTACCTTTCTTGACTCCAGTAAAAAGTCAGAAGTTGTATTTGCAATCATGTTTAAAAATTGATCAAACTGATTCATCATAAGCTCAAAATTAAAATATAACAAGCTTCTAACCTCCAAAGTGCACCAAAAAAGGAATTTCATCATTTTAGTCAAGTGGGTCAGAATTATAACAAGTCAAACAAGGCTTCCCAAAATTCAGAACAATTCACATCAGCATGACATCGATAAAAGACCAACTTTGAGGGATTCAAAACTTAGTCAAACAGACTCGAAATGATTTAGAATATGAAACATAGGCTCTTTGGTATGGATACTAGACACTCCCAAAGTGGTGTGTCATGAAACATTTATGGGTGCAAGATATTTGATGACAAACATAGCCTCCTATCATTGTTTGACAGAGGCAAAAATACAGATTTGACAAATGCTCAAAATGGAACTTCACGAAATAACTTAGAATGACAATTTATTATCATGGAACACATAGACACACTAAATGAAAATTTTTATAAGCATGAAACACCTCTTAAGCTTCAAAAGTATAGCCTAGTATGTATGCAATTAAAAAGTGTTTATAGGGCTTAATTTTCTCAATGGTACTCAAAATCGGGGCTTTGATTTTGAATCCTAATAGTGGCTCTATCTAGGGATGCATATCCCTTGCTATCATGGCAAGGATTCAAATCTCTAGAAGAAGTAGACCACACACCTGACATCAAAAAATTTCTCTCGAAAAACTTTATTGAAAGCAAGCAAAGAACTACCACTACTATGTACAAATGATGACCTCGGTCCACCAAACTTCAACAAAAACCTTTACCTCTATCATAAATCTAATTTTCATCTAAATGTGCATGAGCTAAACTATTGATCTCATTCATATCAGTTTCACCAATCAGATTAGTATCCTAAATTTCTTCAATTTGCAAAACAAAATCATCACCATTACTTTCATAGTGCATGTAAAGACTTGGCATAACTTCAACCTCTTGCTTACTATGAAAATAAACATTAGCATGCTCATGAACATCAACATCAATCTAAAATTGATCTTTATAAATTGATTCATGAACATCATCAAATGGAAATACAAAGGTCTTATACTCAACTTCATCAAATGAGTTATATATATCACTCATACCTTGACTTTGCATCTCCTCCAATGTTGCTGGCTAGATTTCAAATGAGTAATTAGATTTATATTCACACATAACATCAATGTCAGAATCTAAAATAATCCACAATCCTTCATTGACTCTTTGAAATCAGAAAATGGATTAATCATTTCATTAGAATGTTCGTCTTAAAACTCCTTATAATGTGCATGTTGATTTTCAAAAATAACTTTGCCAAACACCTTGTTATCAATCTCATAAGATGCAATCTCATCATCATTTTCACTATCTTACCTAGAAGAAGAATAATCTAATTTATCTTAGAAGTATGAAAATTCATCATCATTTATACCCAGCTCAACTAAATATGAAAACTTGAAGTTCTCCTCAAACAATGGATTGGTAACTCCATGCAATTGTCCTCTTTGGACGTTATGACAAGAAAGGGGTTGACCATCATCAAGATCATCATCATATGAAATTTTATCAAACATCTTGAAGCCATTATCCAATGTATTGTCACAAAAGCTTGCAGCATATGACAAAAACTTAGAATCATATGAAGACTTGCTTTCTTCTTCATCTACCACACATATAGTATCAATGATTAGATAGCCTTCATTACTATTTTTAGAATGACCTCTACAAATAGGGCATGACTCATCACTAAAACCATTACCATATGCTGCAACCTCATTGTCTAACATAAAACCTTGTAAAAATCTTTCACTCAAAATTTCATGTTCAAATCTGTTAGCATCAATTTGATCAACCATTTATTATCTTCAAGCTTTGAGGACAAATCACTCTCAAACTCTTCATATCCAAACTAATTTGTAAGACATAAAAACTGAGATGCATTATCATTTTTAGACTTAGAGCAAGATATCATACCTTCATCTTCATGAGAAACTACACTTCCATTATTGCTCTCTTCTTCCCATGTTGCATCCGATTCATATGAAGATGAACATGTAATGTCATTTTTCTCACTTTGGTTTGAGTAACCACTCTCATCATCTACTTCATATGAAACCTCTTGATTATATACTAGATCAAAAACATTGTTGACATTTTAAAAATGACTTCTAGCTTCTCCGTTCTCATATTGAGATGAATATCTTTCAACTTCATATTTATAATATTCTCAACATGATGCAATCTATGAATAAGAGAAATCATTTCCTACACATCCAGGACTGATCAAGAGAATCTACCTTATCATCCACTGCTGAAACATTACAAACATATTTTCTTTATTCTTCTGACTATGACTGAGATAAATGTGACTCACATTCTTCATCTTGTGTTATCTCTCCATGGCATTTTGGATCAACAACATCAAATTCATGGCCAAAGACATAACTTTCAGCCTCCTCACTTGCACAAGTCTAAGATTTAGGTGTACCAAATTCATGTCTATAAACATTAGCAACATCATCACATAAATAATCAGCATTGCAAGAACTTGCTACTATAACAAATCCTTGATCTATAATATCATCACATTGCTCATTGCTATCAAAATCTGAAATACATCTTACTACTATAACATGATGAACATTTAAGTCTTCATTTGCAATAGACTCATTCTTCTCTACATGCACATTCTAATTTGAATTTCCAATTTGATTATTCATTACAGAAAGGGTGTTGATATTCTGATTTTAAATTGAAGCATCAACACCACACTCATCCTTTCTTTCAAACATATTATACTAGCACATATTTCTAGCAAAATGACTTCTAGTCAATTCATATTTCAAATTGTTTTCAATCTCTATAGTAGTCATAAAATCCTAATATAATGTCTGTGGTTCTTTATCCCTTAGTAGATAGTTCATTTTCTTTTCAAATGCATCAAAGTAAATAGCTAAACACATTTGATCATCGGGTCCATAGCTCTTAGGGATCTCATTCAAAATTCTTGCAAATTTGATGTTAAATTGAGGAGCCAATTCACCACTCGCAATGTGAATCCTCAAAATTTTATTATAAGAATTAGAAATACTTATCCTTTCCCCAAATTGCTCCATGAATTCTCAATGCAACTTACCCCAAGATGAAATAGAATATGTTGGTAGAAAAGAAAACTAGTCTCTAGGATCACCTTCTAAAGTTTCAACAAATAATTTCATGTGCACATCCTCATGAGTAATCTCATAGTCATCCATTAAGTCGCTGAAAACTTGAACATGATGACTAGCTGAAACAGTATGGTTCTCATTAAATTTAGGTAAAAAATTTCTAATATCATTAGGAATGACATTTGGGAAACCATAGATACAATCAAAGTATAATGGCATGTATCTCTTGCTAGAAAAAGATCTACAAACATCACTAACCGGCTGCATGCTTGATGAAAAGAGACTTGTCATTATTCAAAGCCTTGACACTCATCAACAATAATTCTAATTTTTAATTTGTAGCAAGGTTATAACCTTCTACCAATGAATCATTTCAAACAATTCACAAAACTTTACAAGCGAAAACTTATTCCCATGAAGTGTATAAAACTTATCACACTAGTCTCCTCCTCCTAGTGCTGAAAATTACTTGATGGAGAATACACACATATACCACTTTCTTTCATGACAAGGATAGCATCATGAAAAATAAAATACCTCAAGTGTTGATGCTGAAATCACTGATCTGCTGATTTAGCACTAGTGCTGACATGAACTTCCTCACACCACATATGAAACCATTATAGAGTCACCATCTCCTTGAGGAGAAAAAAATAAAATCACTATTGTGATTCCTTTTAATATTGAAATTTCTTATGATAGAAAATCAATGAAAACTTTAGAACTCATTAGTCAGGACCTCATGAACTCTCTCTTTTTATCTAAAACTCAACATAACTTTTAGATTTGCATTACCAAGCTAAAAATTCTTTAAAAACATTTATATAGAACAAATTTGCATCAGCACAAAGATCTTTTAGAGAGTTCCCACTCGCAATTGTGAGAAAGATTTAAAACATGATTCATACATGACAAATCAAAATTTAACTTTCAACTTATGGGATGTGAAAATCTTTACACACTTCAAAGAGAGAAACCACTTTAAAACAATTCCAACTCTAAATTTATAGCAGTATTTTGAAAACCCAACTGACTAAATTGATTGAAAATAAAACTTAGTAGCAACACAAATTGAACTAAATCCTTCAAATATACTATCATCTTGAACAAAGCATCATTTGTGTGCATAATAATTAAGTAATAAAATTGGAAAACACATTAGATGACTTACTACAACTACTTTTTTCATGCACTTCTCCTACTGTATTGAATCTCCTTTTTAAATTCTCAAGGTTTGTCTACCATTTAGATTCAATACAATCCCCAACACAGTTGTCATTTTGTTAGTGACTCAAATGGGTAAAACCATACTAAAAAATAGGACTGAAGTATTCAATTCACACTAGAAGTTCTTCTCCTTTTAATAAGATGTATTACCATCTTATCTCCCCAGTAGAATCGCCATTTTTTTGGCTCCTGATTTAACAGAGTTTAAATAACCAGGTATGCAAGGAAATAATGCATCTATGGGTAGCTATCTCAATAAATGGACACAATTCACCAAGAACCCAGGCCAACAATAAGGCTACACTCCTTCTTCACTTCAGGCTATGCAAAACCTAGGCTAGTGAGCCCCTTAAGGTTTAATTATGTGACTAGTGCAACGAGTATAATCAAGATCTAGAATAATAGATGAAACCCTTAAATCTTCTATACTTAACCAAGAAATCACAAGCATGAAATAGCTAATGACATGACTCATGAAACTAGTAAGCTAAGTGAGGGTTAAGCTTTGAATAACTTTCAACATAAAAAGGGAAAAGATAATTCAATATGTTGATATTAGCAAGACCTAGGTATGAGCAATAAAATTGAATGATCCTACAACTAATCAGTGCCTTATCTATTGGAAAATTACATGAATTACAACCATACATCTCATAAAAAATCTGTGACATAATTCTTACATCAAGATCCTTGATCTATCTTTCGCTTTGTAAATAGACATCTACATCAATATGATCCTCATCCTCAGACCATCCCATCATGAAATTTGCAAACCCTATGATAAACATCAGATCAGTAAGATACTCCAATCAAATACATTCCTAAACAAAATGAAATCTAGTTTATGTTCTTTCTTCACAAACTAAAAAAGATTACAAATCCATGAGCAGGAGATAGGATTCAAACTGAATTCAAAACCCTTCATTGTATTTTACTCATTCTCCTTTAAAATGAATACATGGAAGATGTACAAAAATACTATACAAATTTTTAGAGTAAATAATTAATTGATTAATTATTTATTCTATTACTTAAGATTACTTAGGTTAATGCATTTATTTAATATTTTGTATTTAATGCATGTAGTGGTTAGTTGTTGACAACACGGGAGTCTATTCCCTTCTAGCATGTTCCACCTTTTATTGATGTGTGTTGAGTTGTCATCCTTATCTTCTACCACCTTCCAGCTTGTTCTACAAGCTTCCATGAGCTCTTTATAAGTGGGCTCCCTCATTGTATTTTTATAAGGCATTGTGCATATTGTAAATACATTTTCATTGTGTTTGCATATGTCACTAGTACATTTGGGCTCATTTCTTGACTTTTATTGGTTGAAATTTTGACCCATTTTTGACCAAACTTGACCAACGAATTGGTCGATAATTTTTCGATTGAAAATTTGACGAACATATTGGATGGTCAAAATTTTGACCAATACATTGGTTGAAAAATATCCAGGTTGTTGAGCCATTTTTTGCCATTCATTGGTCAAACTTTTGACCAATGCTTGGTAGAAATCTGTGGGGCATTGGTCAAAATTTTGACCAATGCATTGTGGAAAACTAGATGGCACTGGTTGAAAACTCTTTGGTAAAAAATTTGACCATCTAGTAGGTTGGTCAAAACTTTGACGAATTCGGTGGTCGAAAAATGTTGGCGTTATTAGCGCATTTTTTGCCATTCATTGGTCAAACTTTCGAGCAATGCTTGGTAGAAATCTGTAGGGTCCATATCATGGACAACGATATCATGGACCCACTTCCCATGTACTAGGTACAAATATTTCTAATTGTGAGATCGAGCTAAGATCAAAGGGTGGTGTTGACTCGCTATGAAGAAGTGCTCGAAAGTTAAGTATAGCGAGTTAGAGAGTGTGGCCCACTACTATTGAAGTAAAATTGTTTTCCACAAGATCAAGTCTAGATCGATGATGCTTGTTGATTCACTATAAAGAGATGTACAAAAATTAGGTATACTGAGTTAATGAGCAATGGACCCAGCATCATGTTCTTAAAGGTTGTTTCAATTGTCTACCACATGATTAAAGTAAGATCAGTGATAATCGCTAGCTTGTTGTGGAAAGGTGCTTGAGAATTATATATAACGAGTTAGCGAGTTGATGACATGTGTGCGTAGTCATGCATGGGCCCGATTTGAAGTGCCAACCTTGAAGGAAAGGTAGAGGTGGAGGTGTTTTATTTGCTTGACTACCAATGTGTTAAGAAGAAAGCTGAGTCAGCTTAGTTGTAATTCCCAGATCATAGGAGTTTTCAAGGATCAATGACACAAGTTTAAAAAAGAAAGTGCGATGCCACTCTATTTTTTTGTTTGGTCCATTTATGATAAGTGAAAGCTTTTGCGTGTGGGATAAATATAGAATAACACAGATATTTTCATTAATTCTAGTCCCACGCGAACAGAGATTACAAATTTTTTGACCACAAGAGCTTGATTGATTGTGTTGTGTTAAGCCTGGTAAAGACGTGAAACTGTTCTTCTGTCATTCAAGAAATTTTTGAAGTTCAGAGAAGAACAAGTTTAGAAAGTCAAGTAAGTACTCATATTATAACCTTTGTGGCATTCCAATTCTCTCAATACTGTCAAAATGCCTCCTAAGAAACCATTCTCTGGGAAAATTAATTATATGGATAGGAATGTCCACGATGATTTATTAGAATTACTCCTAGAATCTACTGTATAGCCTTCATAAGTTAAAAAGTTAATTTCCTTAAACCCTAGGCTTAAAATTGGTGATGGCCTATATGACAAGGGGAACTGGGTTAGGGATGCAAAAACTACTCAAAATGGCCTTATCTTGTTTAAAAAGTGGTTTTTGGAAAGAAAGTTGTTTGCCCCGCATGCTAATGTCTAGAATTTTGATTTGGGAAAGTTAGTAGTCCCAAGTGTTTTCATGGATTATGATTTTCTTGAAGCCATTGCTAAGAATTATGACCAAGCCATTAGGGTTGTAAGAAGAAAGGATGGTGTGCCTCTAGTCTCGATTACTCCTGAAGAAATTAGAGAGGTTTTTCACCTGGAACCATTATCAGACTACCATGTGCAAATCAATCTACTAGAATTAGAGAATGAATATAAAGGAAAGAAGGATGTAATTAGGGGATGTGCACTAAGGGCACATATTGGTAAAATAGAAACTTTGCCAGTAATTACTGCAGCCTCTAGAGAGCCCATTAAGAAGAGTCCTTTCACTTCCTGGGCTATAGAGATATACAGGACCTTATGTTCAGTTTTTGGTGAATATGAGAAAGAATTTATGGCCATTGGTTTCATGTACATGATGTTTCAGATTGCTTCCTTCGGTGTAGATGTTATTTTTTATTTTACTCCCTTTTTGGCTGAAGAAATTCACATTGGTTTAGTTGGGATTGCAAAGGGCAAGGTGGAAAAAACTTTTGGTCACTACTCTCTATTAATGCATATGTTTTTGTTCAAAGGAGTGACATATTTTGGTAATGAGATGGAACTAAACAGAGAGGAGAATGGGGAAATACTGCCAGTCTAGTTGTGGAGTGCAGATATGACTAGGGATGCAAGTAATCCTAGTTTTGTCAAATTTGATAGATATTTTGCTGCTAAATTGAGATGCCTCATATTGAGTGACAATCCCAAAATCCCTAAGGTACTAATGAGTCTCATCAAGCCTATGGATAACCCCCATGACTTGAAATTTTCACATAATTGGGGAGATATCATCCCCTACCCTATTTCTACTATTTTTAGAATCTATGGTTTCAAGGGGAACCCTCATGTTTTGCCTTACCAAGTTCCTTTGAAGGTGGGAATGGCTGAAGTTTTATGGTAGTTAGGGGGAGTGGAAGAAATGTTTTTGTTGAAAAGGCAATTAGGGTTAATTTTCCCTACCTACATAGTGGCCCATCAGTTTGTGATTACAAAAGAGGGATGGATCTTTTTGCATAAAATTTTGTAGCAGTATATGATGGCTATCTCTCATCCTCTTTTTTGTTATTCTGAGGGATTTTTCAATCATATGTTGAGGCATAGAATCAAGTTGGGACCAGTCAAGAACGATTCTTATTATCGAGAGGATATTATAAGGAATGAATTCTCATTGCAAGAGTAGGAAAATAAAAAGTAAAAATGGAGGGTTTATTTTTGGGTCTTAGAATTCATTCAGTGTTTTCATAATAAATATGATCCTTCGGATAATGCTATTACAGAGGCTAACAAAATAAGTAAGCTCATGAATACCTTACTTGAAATAATGGAGGTAATGAATGAAAAGAAACAATTTTTTATTGATTCATATCCTGATAAGGCCAGAGAGGTCATGAGGAGGTTGGCTTTCACTCCAAATGTGAGAACTAATAAAATAATTGTACAAAAGAGGCCCGGATATACTATAATTCAGAATAAAAGGGTTTCTATAGACAAGGGCAAACAAATAATAGGATCTACCAGTATAGCCCAAGAGGAGAGACCTAAAGAGCCTAGTCCTAAGAGGCAAAAGGTAATGATAGAAGAAAGACCTCAAGATGAGGAATATTCACCCACCTAGTCCCCTTTGAGGATTGGAGAAGAGCAGCTCATTGGTGAATAGGTTGAACAAATGGGATCATAGGGAGATATTTTTATTACTCAAGCAGAATTAGATGAGGGTATCCCTCAAGAAATTCCTCTCCCAAGTTTGGATCTAACAATAGCTAATTATAGAGGCAGGGAGTTGGACCCTGTATTAGAGCAGGCAAGTCATCAATTTTTGACTAATGATAGTTTTGTGAAAACAAGGGCTTTTCAACAGTTTGCATCAAACATGAATGTTTTCGAAGATAAATGTAAATAGATGAAAAAAAAGCATCCAGAAATGGATGAAACTTCGATGCAAAACCAAATTAAAGAAGAAATGATGAAGGAATTGCAAAATATAAGCCCTGAGGAGGGGATGGAAATGATAAAGGCATCTAACATTTTATTATTGCCCAATTGGGATATTGCAGATGCATTAAATTTCAATTCTGTTTCAAGTAGATTGGAGTTGCAAGACCCAAATAGAAGAGACTTCCAAGGCACTTCATTCATTGAAGATCGAGCTGCATTAGTCAGTTAGTCATTGAGAAAGGGATCTAGAGCCACACCATCACAATCAAATGAGTCTAGGTTGATGGGAAATATACTTGTAAGAAGGGTTGCTAACACTTCACATGTACAGGCAGCATATTGGAATATGGATTCTTCTAAGTTTGTATTGGCCACTGCTAAGAAGGAGAAATAGGTTATGTATGAGTTACAAAATAAATATGAAACAGTTCTTGAGGCCTATAATAGTGAGGTAAAAAGGAGAATTGAACTTGAAAACAAGGCAATGGGAAAATCCACAAGGCCAAGAATAACATACCCCCATCCTCCAGTGGAACCTTTTAAATCTACCCCCCTTGCAGAGATACCAGACACACCTCAGAGGCCTAAATATTATACAGCCAAAGAATTTGAAGAAGAGAAGAGCAAACTATGGGCGTTACATGTAGAGTTAAATACATAGTATGAGGATAAGCTTAGAAAGGCTCTAATGTATTTAGTGAACAAAATTGAGTGGCCCTTATTCTTTGATCAGTTGGTAAAAGTAATAGATAAATGGGAGGAATTGAAAACTCATGATGATACCTTGAAGCCTATTGTTAATAAATGGGGAAGAAGGGAAAAGGAAATCACCCTTCTATGTTATTCAGTTATAAAGTCTTCCCATGACCATGTTGAAAAATTGTATGATATTGCTAATGACCTATCAGATTTTGATAATAGGAGAGTTGCTTTGCTACTAAAAATTGTTTCTTATTTGAATAAGTACAAGAGTCAAAAATTTGATCTATTTCCTTGTGCCTTTGATAGAAAGAAGAAATTGAGAAATAAGGAAGAGTGGAGTAAAGAATTGGATGACCTTTTCTACACAAGGATAAATAAAGTTATTAATGAAAAGGGGCATGCCTAGTGGGCCACCATGATAGAGGAATTGGTTAAAGTCCAATTATTTCTTGATTCTTTGAAGCAAGAATTTGTTTGTTTTGAAAAGGAGGCTGGTTATACTTTAAAAAAGAAAAATGATATCCTACAGTTCAGCTGGCCAAATGATATACAATTTGACACTTGGATGGCAGATCTTTTGTTGGACGAGCAGTTAGAGGAGGACAGTTCAGATGATGATGAGAAACTAGAAGATGAGGTGCAGGTTATTGACACCTCTACACCAAAACTGAAAAAAAGAAGAAGGGGAAAAGGTAATATTGCTTGCTCAGGGTGAAAGCAGTGAGAACCCGTAGGAGAAAACTGATTTGGAGGTATCAAAAGATCATCCTTCTTTGGCCAGCTTGGTAGCCACGTATTTTGAGGAGCCCAAATAATGAGAGACAAATCAGAAGTTGATGATTCACAACAAAAATTGGAATGGGCCTACCTGAAGGAATATTTGATACGGCTGGCATTCTGTTGTGATTTTTTTTGTCTTTTCTATGATGCTTTGTTCCTTGGACACTTGTCAAATCATAATTTCCCTTTGCTTGTTGCAACTCATGCTATATAAATGAGTTTTGAAGGTATTGTGTTGGTCCGAGACTTGTGTAATTTTTTGTTTCTTTCAAGAAGAGTACATATTCAGTCAGTCCAATAGTATGCAAAGGTTTTGAGTTTTCTTCCATTGTACTTTCTGATAAGAAAATTGAAATGATAGAAATGCCAATCTATTCTGGGCATTCAATTGGTTTTCTATTGGTTATTGTATTAGTCATATGAAATGGATAATACAAAGGGGTATTTACACTATATCTATGGATCATCAATTTTTGTCTCCAGTTTATGGGTTTGTTTAATTTGAAGTCATTTAAATAAGGTTTATTTGGCTGAATGCAGTCTGGATGGGTTGCATGTTGGTTTTATTGTTGCTTTTAATTCAAGCAATTATATAAATGCTTCAATACATCAGTAGGGTTTATGAGTTCATAAAAGGGATATTGCATAGGAATGGAGATGGGTGATTGCAGTTGATTAATTCTTATACAAGTTATTTGAATTAGATCTCCTGCCAGTAGTCAATTTCTTGCCCAATGGATAAGGCACTTGTCCTATAAATCAGAAGTAAACAAGGATGAATTTTGCTACTCCATATCAAATCATCTTACAAAATCAAAATTATTTTCAATCCTATTCAAGAATTATAAATGCTGGTCTCAACTCATTTATATCTAATTCCTGAGTCTTAGGTAGCTGCTATTTCCAAGAATATTTGTAAATTTTAGGAGAATTATGACTAGATCTGCTGATAAGGGATGTGCATAAGTTTAAGAGAATTGAAGAATTTAAGTGAGCTATGTATGTATGTGAGGGTAATAGAGGAGAATCAAAATGAAACTAAGATAATTTCATTTTTGAATTCTACTGCACCGTGCACTTGTATAGATCCTTTCTTGTTCCTCTTTGTGCCCACCACTTATCCCACATTATTGAGTGTCCTATACAAGAAAGTCTTATAGCAAGCAATTTACCAAAGATTCTTGGAGTTGTTGCACTATAAGATATGATGAAATCATGAACTAATTGCCTATTATTTAAGAAAATGAGAAACACTATAAGGCACTTTATAGTGCTGCAATAATAGCCAAATCACCAAAGTAGGCATGATTTTTGGATCATATTCTCTCTCAGACACAGATGTAACATGCATTTTGGTTGCAGGTGATTTCTAGGAGCTTGGGGTTCACTATCAATTCCAACACCTTTGACTAAAATTTTTGAACAAGTCAAAAGTTGTTCCACTATAATGATTACTAATAAACTTTATGATTGTTCAAGCCAAAAGTTTATCATTAGCAAAAATGGTAGATAATTTTTTTCATGGTCTCAAGGAAAGCAAAGACTGCTTGACAATAGCAAGAAACAACACAGATGACTTAGAAATAGTCTATCACAATGAAAAACATATTTTTCCCACCATAACACTAGTAGTGCTCTACTGCCTCATTTTTGGTAATAGAGACACCCCCCAAACATGAAGGATTAACCCCCCAAACATCTTCAAACATGAAATGATCCACTATCTATTAGACTGGTGTCTAATCCAAGCTAAACCTCCATTAGCAATTACCATCCAACACTGCACTTGGACCAAGTTTTCCCACTCTCCTGCATTTGGTTAATATAGTACAAATAAATTATCACAACCTCATTGTCTCCCACCAATAATAGTGACTATAGGTGGTAGGAGAGAATCTACATTGGAAACTTTAGAATAAGTACAGTTGACTATGCCTAACCAGTCACTGGTTTGAATGCACCAGTCTATTATTCCTTACTCAATCAGCAATAAAAATTAAAAGAATGCATGGACAAGATAACAAAAATAATAAAATTTTCTCACATTAAATATTAGTCAAAATGCATTTGATACATCATAGGAACTCACTGTTCCATGGGACAGAGACTGAATTGCAGAGAATAGGATTATTTTATTGATTATAATTTTTTCAGCATGCCTTGTCTCACCACCGCAACTCTACTTCTCCCCCAAACACTCAAAAAATCCCTTCTAAATAACCAAACAATAGTAAAAAACCACTGTTGTCTAACTATCTGACTGTTACTAGTTAGTTATAAACTAAAATTTGTTGTCTAGTTGACACAAAGTGTCAACTTCAACAACTTACAATCATATATGCCTTTGATACATTTCACTAACCTTTTCAAAGGTTTATAACTTCACTAAACCTTCCAAAGACACCTAAAACCCTTACGAGTTGTACTAGGCCTAAAGACACCTAAAACCCTTACAATATTTTCTTTGCATTTTTTCTACATTTGATACTTTTCTTATAGGTGGACATGTCTATCACAAACATCCAACATGTCTGTCCTTAGACTTCGTGGAAAAAACCCTACAAACAACACAAAAAAAATAAGGACATGAACCATCCAAACATCTCTAATAGCTTGTGGATATCCCAAAGATACAGAAGTGCATGACTTGTGAAAACCAAAAAGATAAGACTAACTTGTATAACAAGCAAATAACCAAAATGATTTTATGTCTGTGTTATGTTTGACAATGACAATGATATTTGGATTCAAGTATGAGGAAATTTGTATCAGTCAATTCATTAAATATCATTTGAATACAAAGAAGATTTTAAGAGATTCAAGAGCATAATTATAAGCCATATTTGTGGAAGACCTAAATCAGACCTAAGTGAACAGACATGTGAAGGCTTATTTTGAATATGATGAGCAGATCTAAGGCAGAATTTTTATGAAGGTATATTCCAAGTTTTGAGCATTTATTGAAAAAAAATATTTCAAATCTTGGTGGATTATTCATAAGTACAAGGAAGATTTGTTGAAGATCTTGAAGGAGATCTAAGGCAAATCTACCTACATTATAAACACTTTGCATTTCAAAGGTCAGTTCCTTCTACATTGCAAGATTTGAGGTTGGTGTCTCTTGCTAATTGATTCTACTCATTTGTTTGAAGTTATATACATACATACATATATGTGTGTGTGTGTGTGTGTACATACACACACAATTCACCTACAAGGATTTCCATGCTAAATAGTATATGCATCTTGTCTTCTTTTGTTAGACATCAACTATGTGAATGCTTTCTACATTGCTTTCAATTGACTAAATATATATAATAAAATATGCAGGTTTCTATGCCAAACTAACTCCAATGTGGACAAATATCTAATAATTGGGATTTAAACTAAGCAAGAACTATATGTTCAAGGAACCAAAAGATGACTGCAATGAGACTATTACAAGCGAAAAAACTTCAGTCTCATTAAAGAGAATTGGGATGTGTGTTTGAAGACTTAACAAATTTGAGCTTCACTTGGTTTCAAGAATACCATAATATTCTCTACTTAACAAGGCCAACCATGTGAAGGTGGAAGCTCATCTGGGCTCACCCCCCTCCCCCTAACATCAATCTAAAGTACCCATAATCATATAATTACATACTTCATTCATTAATTCATAGATTTATGAACTATAACATTCAATCAATACAATCACATAACATTCATTAATATGATATAAAAATCATTAATACCCAATACTAATCAAATTAAAACATAACAATATTCATTAACATAAAATACAAATCTGTATTAATATGCATCAATCATACATAATTACTTAAAAAAAAGTTCTTTCATTATCCAACAAGGTTTATCAAAGAAGATTTTTAAAACATCATTTCTTTTTTTCTTTTTTCTGAGCTCTCTTAAGAAAAGCACTCATAGGGACATCCATATCTGCTTCATTGTCCTCCTCTTCTAGCACCTGTAATGTCAAATTATGATGGCTCCTTCTCTTTAGAGGAGCAGGAGGTTGCTACACTAAACGGGGCTCTGTTGCAAGAACAAGTGAATGCGATAAATTGGCATACTCTTTTTCTTTTTCTAACTATTACAAGTTTGTAATTAAGTATGAGTACAACATAAAATGCATTTTTCTTACCTTACAATGCCACATCATGTACATTAACATTTTGATTTTCCACCATGTCAACATTTTGAACACTTGGAACATGGTCCAGTCCTTCAGCATGATGTTCAACATGCTCTGAAATATTCAAAAAAGGGATACACGTCAAATTCCAATTGAAGATGTTAAATTGTATTCATAATTGCATAATTAATTTCCAATAGCAAATTAATACCTCCACCACTATAATGCACATCATGGCCTTCATCAGGAGTAGGTTCTATGGTAGGATATGAAGGCTATAGTAAAATGTTATGCACATTGTTATGTAGTCAATTTACATTTAAAACTAATACCAAAAAAGAATATTCTCAAATATTTAATTTCATTTACTTTTCATCTGACCAATTTACCTGTGAGATATCATTTGGTGCATTGGATTTTTGGGCAAGGCTTACAGATTCTTCATGTAGGCATGCAACCACAACTTTATAGCCTTCCTTCAAGGCAATTTTTCTATCTGCATCTGTGACCTCCACATTGAAATCTATGCCCTGTGGTTTTTTCTTGATAACGTCAGTTTTCCATGTATAGTTTCATTAAGAAAAAATATTTGCAACAATATATTAAAAAAACAAAACAAAATTCATTACTCTACTTACAAGTCAAGATTGCAGATTCATATAGCCACCAGAGCCAAGTTTGTGTTGGCCAACCTTTTCTATTCTCACTTTTGTAGCCACAGATGTGTCCTACAATCTATGAACAATTTCAAACATCTTAGATTATATATTTATAAATATCAATAATTAGTGCATGATTACAATGTAATTAATACTATAATGGCATACCTCTTTTTGCCCTGTGTTGCTTCATTATCTCTATCTCCACATAGCCTTTTCTCCTTTGCATCTTCTATTATTTCATTACACTCCATTGGTGGAATCATAGGAGGACGGTCATACTATGGGTTATCCTTGAGACCCCTTTTATATTGATCCCTCATAGTCTTTATATGCTTTGCTGCTCTTTTTAGAAGTAGGCCAGTGTTAAAAATGTTTTTCCCAAATTTCTCCTCAATGGATGTAATCAGCTGATTTTTTAATTCCCCAACTTGTAAATTCCACCTTTTTAAAAACAAATAGATTTTTAGATCAATAACTTTAATATATTACAATAAATAGAAGAAAATAAAAATTATGTAGCGATGATATGAAACTATGTACCTTTTACGTATGGTGGGTCCAAATAGTCTCAATGTCATATGAAAAAGATGTTCAAAGAAAGCATTATTACCTACAAAAAAATAAAGGATTTATCAGTCCAAAATGAGTAATGTAAAAGTAAACTAAATTTACACTTTAAAAAATATCAATTTTAAAGCACCTGGAAGCTTTCGTTCTCTAAATGGAAACATAGTTTTCTTATTCAGCAACAATGTCCCTTCATACAAACCATTAATAATCACACAAACTGCTCCAGGAAATGGATCAGCTTCAGTAGTACTGCTCTCTATTGCTCTATAAACTGAAACATCATAACAATTAAATGACAATTTTAGTACTGCTCTATGTTGGTCTACCTCCCTGCCTATGTCCATGTCTCTCTATGTGTGGCTATATATATATATGTATGTATGTATGTATGTATGGTGTGTATATGCATGTGTTTGTGTGTATGCAAGCTTCTGTAGACATCATTTAAGCACTAATGTGCTACTTCATTGTTGATCAACTTGTAGAAAGGCATTACAAAATATAGAAAAACAAAGTTTTACCAATTCTACTGGGCATAGACGATGATGTTTGCATGGTCCTTGTTGCTGACAATGCAGCAGACAATAGTGGACCACCAACCGAAGGATGAGTCCACACTTCATCATGAGTTGAAGAATAGAATATTGTAAGAAAAGACATTTGCAATGGATAATGATCAAATGGGATACTAGCGAGAAACGTTGACAAAAGAAAAGGTAAGTGTTATAATGTTGATCAAAACAAACAAAGTGTTACTTACACGAAGGTACTGTGAAACAACCCTGACCATGTTCAGCATGTGATGTCACAACTAGCACATATGTCTATACAAGAACACATAAAATCAGAGATCATGATCCACAAGATACTATAAAATATTATTATCTATTGAACTTCTATTACTGCTTTAGTCAAATTACTTCTTACTTTCAAAGATTGGATTCTATAGTCCAATTCTATTCTTAGTGCCTCTTTCTCCTCACTTCTATCACCCTTGATGATAATTTGAACAAGCTCATCAATGTATCTTTGTGTAATTTTTTGGGTGATGAATATAGGGTTAGTACTAAGGCCAATGTCATGTAGATATGATGCCCATATTTTAGATTGCATTTGATCAACGATCATTGTAGCTTTTTCCTATCAGTTGTGACATCAAATATTCATATACTTTCATCAAAATAACTCCAAAGCCATAAAGAAAAGAACATAATAATAGGAAATTTGTTTCTATATTAACATTAAAATTTACAATAATTAATGTTTACCTCTACTGAAGGTGTCTGACATGGTGCATCCATATTGCCCTGTGAAAAAAATTAGTAAGTCTTAGAAATCAGTAGCGAAATTAAAGTAATAGACTTACCAAAAAAAATATTAATAATATAGTAGATTGTATATGTAAATAATTTGTCTTAAGTTAAAAATTTAGCTTAACTAATGTCTATATCTAAAAAAATATTTGGCTTGTTCTACTTAATGTTTATATGTGCACATATGGTTTGGAAAGAAATATTTGGTCATACAAGACCCCATTATAGTTGACATTGATCGTACCTGAAGATTTCATTGATCATCATGATCGTCATCCATGTCATCATCATCATCATCATCATCATCATCATCACCATCATCATACTCGTCACTTTGATCGTCGTCGTCACCACCACCATCATCATCCTCTTGATCACTATCATTATCATGACCATCATCGCCATGATCATGATCATCATCAACATCATCATCATTATTATCACCATTATCATTAGCATGACCAAAATCATCACCATCTTCTTCTTCTTCATCACTGGGTAACTGTTGTTCCTGATAATCATTTACTTCCTCTTGTGCTTCTTCAATATCTTCTTCTTCGATCACATTATACTTTATCGGCCTTCCTCTTGGGTCATGTCTAAAAACAAATGACCAACCTGGTTTTTCTGGAACACCAAAGTAAAACACTTGCTTGCATTGACTTGGAAAAACATAGGGTTCATCTTTGACTGGCTCAAATGACTTTGTATTAATCATAGTAAATCCACTTTCGTGTTCAATAACGGTCCTATCAGGATCATTTCGATTCAATCATAACCTAAATCATTTGACAACAAAGAGAACTATTTTGAATGAATTAAAGTCACACTCAAGTATATCATCCAAAATGCCATAGTATCAATTTTTAGATTGTTGAGGATGTATGTCAGTTCTAGATGAAATATTGGTGACTGTGAAGACAACACTTATCTCATAATCACACGTTTTCTTCGTTTCATCTAACTTTTTTGTACAAAATTTATAGCCATGGTAGTACATAGCTTTGTGCTATTTGACCTGCAATTATTCAAACATGTCAAGAATATTCTCATTGATCTATGAGTTTCTATTAAACTTATGTCTCATGATTAGTAATCTTATGCATACCTTTGTATCTCTTAAACCATATATTAGATCAAGTACCATTGGCGTAATATTGGGATCTCCATTATGATGAGCTTCTTTAACCAACGATACAACACCATCCCATGTTAATGAGCGACCATTTTTTTGAGACTGTTCAATCCACACTATCATCCAATCAAGATTGTTTGCAATATACAAGTGTAGTGCATCCCACTCATGACCAACTATAAAGAAGACAATTACACCAGTTAGAAATAACTTATATATATTGATGATGGATAAGAATTGTTAAATTACAAAAAAAAAACTTATAATTACCTCTCACCCTCCTCAATCTACCTTTCCCTGTCAGGTACTCCCCTTTGAATTTGTCATTACAATTGGGATCCCAAATGCGATCTAGATGGATACCTGTTGCAAACTTTGGAAGATATTCACTGATATACACCATGGTCTAGTATATCATATATCCCTCTATCATAGAACCCTCAAGACATGCTCTTTGTTAAACCAAGCCCTTCATAAATTTCAAATGCCTCTCAACCATCCACATTGATCTAGCTTGTACAGGTCCACACAATTCAATCTCCTTAACTTGATGTATGAGGTAGTGTTCTTGAGCATTGAAAAATGTTGGAGGTAAACACTTTTGCATTTCACAAATAAGCTGTGGAATTTTTCTCTTCCAATATTTTATATCTTTTTTATCAATTTCTTTAGATGATAACCACCTAAATGAGATTCAACACACAACTACACATAGAGGAGATTTCAAATAAAATTATACAATAGATTTCAGATAAAAAGCTACAAATCTAAGAAAAAACACTCTTCTAACCTCATGTATTTTCCAAGATCATATATAACTTGTTTAATACTGTTGTCAAACTATTGTGGAAGGGATAGAGTTAGGACAAACTGCAATCATTAAAAAATGCAACTGGTACTACATTCAATCTTGCAAATATACTGTAAATAGAAAAAATGACTTACCTTGAGGAAGGTATGCCAATCATGTGTCTTCAACCCTAGCCTAAAATCACCTTTCTTTGATAGAAGAGTGCTTATATTTGCAGCAAATCCTATTGGAAATTTTCTTTTTTTAATGACTTCTTTTAATGCATCACTTTGTTGTTCCATTAATAACCAAGGAAGGGCACTTGTATTTATGCACTCTCCATTCCTATTTGATTCAATGAAAACTTTTAGTGCATGATTAGATTCATGAATGTCAGTACAAATTTTAGCAATTTGTTCTCTATCATGCCTTTCATCCAACATTTTCCATAGTGTCTCTGTTACATTCTTTCCAATATGCATAGCATCAAAAAAATGCACAATTGGGAGATCCTTGTAGTATGGTAACCTACTAAATTGAGTAGGATAACTTTTCGTTCCTCTAGGAAGTTGGTCATTGATGCCTTGATGACCTTCACAAGCATTAGTTACAACATTAGTAAATATAAGACAATATTGAAATACAAATTGTAAACTTTGGACGAAAAATTGGACATTACCTCGACGATTTAGTTGATCGTATTCCAACTTCCATAAATGAGGTGTCATTCTTCATGGCCTTGATGATGTCTCTTCTTTCCCATTGAAAAGATATTTTTTGACAATTGGACACCTATGATTATTGTGGAGAAATTTTCTAGACTCATCAAACAGCTACTTTCCTAAACTTCTCGAATGACAACATTTCATCTTCGGACCACAAACCGGACTTGCAAATTTTCCCTTTGTCTGAAGACCTAAAAGATCATGTGTAATTAGATCATGTACAATTATCATTTGCAATTTAAGCATTTGATAGTAATGTGTAAGCACTATAATAGACCAAAAATATGTGATCTTAACAATATAGCATACCACAAAAGTGAGTTAGGCCAGAGGCATCATGTATTTTCCAAACAAGCATTGCATGGAATTGAAATTCTCAATGTCCTATCAGTCTAGAGATGTCATACATTGTGATGCCATTCCATAACTTCAACAACTCATCAATTAGGGGCTCAATATAAATGTTCATATCTTTAACTTGGTATTTACCTAGCAATTGAATGAACATAAACATTACATAATTATTATAACCATTTTCATGCACTATTTATAAATTAATTTAGATAACTATAAAAAAAAATACCTGGCACAATCATTGAAAATATTATGTGCTCCCTCTTTATGGACATCCAAGGAGGAATGTTATTGTTAATAAAAAAAATAGACCATACTGAGTAAACAGATCTCATATCTCCATATGGATTGACACCATCCGCCGCCAATGAAAGTTTCAGATTACGAGGTTCTTCTTTAATGTGTGACCATGTTTCTTCTATCTCTTTAAATGCAAAACCATCGGCAAGAATTTGCATAATGTCATCATGACTTCTATTACGTGCATGGTAATCCATAAATTGTGCCAAGCTAGTGCACCTAAATAACCGTTCTAGACGTGGAATAATGGGAATGTACCGAAGAACCTTGTGAGGCACTTTTTTTGTTATTTGATCTGACCGATATCTACTAACATGACAATCAAGACATTCTGTTGCAAATTCATGTTGTTTATGATATAGAATGTGATCATTGGGATATGCATGCATTGTCTGATACTTCATTCCAATATGATCCAAAATGTTAGATAATTCTCGGTACGAACAAGGCAAAATGTTTGATGGTGGTAACAAAAACTCACTAATCAACATACAAAAAAAAATATTCATTGTTAATTTAATGAATAGTAATTGTATGCTAACCTTGAAGATGAAAAAAATGAGATACCTTAGCATACGTGACATTGCTACATTGGATATGCTATTCATAACCTTTAAGTTCACCAACAACACTATAGCTGACAATAGAGTTGTTTGGGAGCCTAGGTATAAGGACTCGTGTGCCTTCTCAAGTAAAGGTATATGAAGACCATCTTCATCATTATTATCAAATTTTCTAGTACCATCATTGTGAGCCTCTTCATCACTTTCCCCAATACCATCTTCTTCAATCATGTCCACTAGCACATTTATCATCTTCTTCCTTGGGAGGATTATCCTCAACTTGGATATTCACACCTCCATGTTCCTCTAGTAGGAAATCCACATTCAGTAATGGATGAAAATCATGGCCCCCTTCAACATGACCATATTGCCTACAATGACTCTGGGCTGTGATGATTAGAATTCTTTGATTCTTTAAACCCTTACACTTTTTGAAAGGACAATAACATTTATCAAGCTTTCTTCGGAATTGAGCCCACAATGCAGCCATTGTCTCATTATTTTCTTCTAGATTCATATTGTCAGGCATGGTCTTTCTTCACAAGAAAATATACCTACAAATAAATTAGACATGTTGTGATTAATGTTTATATCTACACATATGATTTTTGTTAATTAATGTTTTCAAATGTAACTAAAATGATTACAAACATATCAAAAAGGACCTTCACAGGGTCTTATCACATCGACTATTCTAACATGGTCATGTTGGTTATCTTGAGACCTTAATGTCTTCTCATGCCTTGAATCTTGACCTTGATGCTCCTACATCGTTCTCCCAAGGATCAAGGAAAGTTGGATCATCATGGAATTGAGTAGGCAGACCTTCTAGGAAGTTGCAATACTTCAACCTTGTAAGTGTCATGTCAATGCAATGGGTACTAAACAAACAATTTAAGTTGATGAGAAATGGTTGTTAATGAATTCGAATTGTAAGCATCACCTCAATGCATTGGGTATTAAAAAAACAATTCAAGCTAATGAGTATGGGTTTTTATGAACCACAACTCATGAAATATGCATTAAGTCCATACCTGCTGTTTACAATGAGTATGGGTTTTTTTTCTAAGAAAATACCTATTGTTTACAGTCGGTAAGTTTCTATATCTGCTAACAAATTTGAAGCAATGAGCCAAAGTCACATGGTTGAAGATGATCATTGTCCCCTCAAAGCACCATCATTTGATAAATTGTTGCATTGAAATATGATCTGGAAAGAGCCTTTCCACATAGTATGTTGGCACGATTTGGTAATCATCAATCATGTGGTTATTGCAAAGAGGCTAAGGACCAAACATGGAATCATGGAGATAGTGCACAAATGTACAAGGAAAATTTGTTGCTCTTTAGATACTAATCTTGCTTTGTGCTTGTCAATTAAAACATTATTTTTAAACTTGATCTTAATACTTTTTGTAATCAATGGCTTTCTTTCCAATGTCTATCTCTTGACTCAACACATTTTTTCATTTTTATTTCCTTCTTGCTTCATCATAAATACTTGGTTCACAAGCACTTATGGTGTTCTTCTTGCTAAGATTATGAAGTGGACAATGACTTTCAATCTAGATAATCAAATGTTTTGCTCAACTTTTTTGGGTAAGTGTGATGATATGTAGTGCACTATAAATTTTATCTTCAATGAAAGGATTAGCACCTCCAATTTTCAAATGGTGATCAACCAGAACTAGCTGACAATCTAACCTAAAAAATATATTTTATGCCAAATTCCAATCATAGTTAAAGACATTTAGCTATTGGAAAATGGCAAGATTATGTCTTATTTCAGATATGCAATAAAATGGGCAAGAAATGTGGAAGAACGTTAAGCTTTTATCCACCAAAACATGAGTAAAATTGTATAAACTGAATGTATTTTTAAAAATAATGTCAATTCCCTTCAAAAGAAATATTTCGCATGCAACTTACCTGCTGAAGATATTTCAAGTTCAACAACTCTTTAATCATAGGATCCACAATAGTTGGAAGCTTTGACCTGTCTGTCAGCTGTGGCTTGGCCTGCAACAACAAAAAATTCTTAGTATATGCATCTCAACATTTAAAAAATACATCAAGCAATTCAGGTCAGTTATAGTCTATAAATTAATTGGCATTTGTTTCTTCTTTAACATATTTGACAATCAAGTACAATTAATAGGAATACAAGAGCAAAACTTGGAATTCTAATAATGTCATCAATGTTATTCTTGGGTACTAGTACAAAGCTAGTAAGAAATTTGTAGTTGTACCAACCAAGATATTTACAAGACTTGATCACAAAAGGTTCATTTAGCACAAAAAAAACTTCAAAAATATTGTATATATACACTCTATGACGCTGTCAAAGGGAACAATTATTTTAATGATGTTTTACGTAAGAATTTCTAGAGGAAATGATAAGTATAAAATATATTCAAGCTTTGACACTAAGGAATTGAAACATCTGCACTCAGGAATTGCTTGGAGTATTTAAAGAGTGTGTATCCCACAAATGAAATTGGTATAAATGTTACAACCACCAAATTTGGAGGGCATGGAAATTTAGTCATCACTATCCTATGTAGTACACTTAATGTCATATGTTGGAATCATTTTGTGACTTGTACACATGATAGTCCAATAGTTTTTAATGTCATCTTCATCACAATTTTTCTATGACAGTCTAATAGTTGCAGGTGGCATCTTCATCACAATTTTTCCATGATAGTTTTGTTGGTCTGAATTTTTGCATAATTGAATTCCTTTGTCCAAGGTATAGAAGAATTTAGATTGGGATCCACCTATGGTGTATAGGGTTTCTAGCCAAGTCATATTTTGTAGGTCTTTGAAGAATTTTTTTATCAAAACCTTAGGTCTTGTTTTCTTTTAAATTTTTCGGGCACAAAACTAAAAATATGTGAAGATTCCCATCCTTTTCAAACTTTTCGCACCCTGAGTCACATCTTTTCTTTTGTGTTTTAGACTGCTCGATCCCTAAAAGATCTACGACAATCGCTATCTCGCTATGAAAAGATACAAGTATTTTACCCTTAGCGACATAGCGACCACCACTAAGTTGAAAAGCGGTACCGTCAAGTGGAAATATGATGATCGAAGATTGTATTGTTTCAGAGATATTTCATCATGTTTAAAATAGACATGTTAGAACCTGAAAAGGAATTACAACATTGAGGTACAAAAGGCGTCAACAAAAATCTTAGCTTTTTCGATTAGTTGCTTTGTCACTATCAAAGAAATTGGGCACTTCACCTTTAGCGACATGATGCTTTCACCAAAACTAATGGCCGGCAGTCACTTTTAAATTTTTTAATGATCGTAAGTTTTTTCAGGCTGCGTGGTGCACGTGCTATTTTATTATGTGTCAGATGCATTAACGAGGGTAGTTATGACTTCACTCACCTTTATCTTTTCAACCCTGAATTTTGATGAGTCACAAGAAATCACTATGTCGCTATCAAAGAGTTGGTGTCTCTCATCGTTAGTGACATAGCGCCCAGAAGGAAAGTAGTACTATGGTAACTTTTCAGAGTAAGTGGGTCCCAGAAAGTACTCCATCAGATATCAATTATAAAGCTTTGGAACACGTTGGCATCTAATGGGCTACATGTATACGCTAGGAAAAGAAAAGACACAGGGATTCGCTATATCGCTATCAGGAACTTGTTCTTCTCACCATTAGCAACATAGCACCTAGCTGAGAAATAAACAAATATGGGCTCCAAGCAGTAGGTAATATAGCCAGGATTTCATCACGTCATCAATCATTGGACCCACACCCTATTCAAAAAATATATGAAAGACTGATCGTCAGATCTATCTCAGATCCATGATCGTCACTATCTCGCTATGGTGAGTTGCATGAAGGTTACGAATAGCAACATGGCGACAAAGGGCCCACCATATTTCTTTTGAGCAATACATCAAATGTTATCCACGTGATCAAATCAGGATCAATGACGGGCGCTATCTTGCTATGGAAAGGTGCTCACTCTTTATGTATAGTGAGATAACGCCTAAGTGACACATGTCCTCAGAGTTCTGTGGGTCTAGTTCAGAGGTACCAACAATGAAGGAAAGGTACACATGGAAAATTTTTGTTCGGTTGACTGCCAGCTTGTCAAGAGGAACATGAGTTATCTTTGCTTGCATCCCTGGATCGTAGGATTTTTTGTAAATTCATGTTGTAAATTTGAATATAGAAGGTGATGCCACCCTATGCATTTATGAGAGATGAAAGCTTTGCATGCGAACAAAAATAGAGTATAACACAAAAAATTTTCTTAATTCCACCACGCTCGAACAAAGATTTAGAGAATTTCTAAGCAGAAACAGTTGTTGAGAAGACCGTACTGGATTCAGTAAGATTGTGAAGCAATTTGTTTGCAAAAAGATTACAGTAACACTAAGAAGAACTAGAGTGAAATTCAAAGTAAGTACTTGCATTATAATCCTCTTGTTGTTTCAGTTCCTTTGAGAGTTAATTAATATGTCTCCAAAATAGAAAGCATTTTCTGGTCAAGAGAACTATTTGGATAGGAATGTCCACAATGATTTGCTTGAACTTCTCCCTTCTTCCACTGTTGAAACTGTAGAAGTTAAGAGGCTAACTTCATTAAACCCTAGACTAAAAATAGCAGATGGGTTGTATGACAATGGAAACTGGGTTAGGGATGCAACAACTTCACAGACTAGTCTTGTTTTATTCAAAAAATGGTTTTCAAAGAGCAACCTTTTTGCCCCACATGCCAACATCTAGAATTTTGGTCTAGGGAAAATGGTGGTTCCCAATGTTTTCATGGATTATGATCTTTTGGAAGCTATAGCTAAGAATTACGACCAAGCCCTTAGGGTAGTGAGGAGAACTGATGGTGAAATATTGATTATAATCAGTGTAGAGGAGATTAAGGAAGTTTTCAGTTTAGGGCCTATCACTGATTATCCTGTGCCCATTGATTTGAAAGGGTTAGAAAATGAGTATATGTCTAAGAGAGATGCAGTTAGGCAAGGAGCACTAAGCTCACACATAGGTAGAATTGGAACACTGCCAGCAATAACAGCATCCTCTAGGGAGCCTTTCAAAAGGGCATACTTCAATTCTAGGGCTATAGAAATATATAGGTCCTTGTGTAAAGTTTTTGGGAGAGATGAAGAAGAGTTCATTCCTATGGATTTTATGTATATGATTACTTAGATTTGCTCTTTTGGTGTGGATATAATTTTTGATTTTTCTTCTTACTTAGCTGAGGAGATTCACATTGGACTGATTGGAATTGCTAAGGGTAAGGTGGAAAAAACTTTTGGCCATTATTCTCTGTTAATGCACATGTTCTTATTCAAGGGAGTAGAATATTTTTGTAAAGAAATGGAATTAGACAGAGAAGAGAGTGGGGAAGCATTACTAGTTCAATTGTGGAGTGCAAATATGACTTGGGATGTAGAGACTTCTAGTTTTGTTAGGTTTGGTAGGTATTTTGCTTCAATACTGAGATGCCTCCTATTAAGGGACAATCCCAGAATCCCCAAAGCATTAATGAATCTCATTAAGCCTATGGAAAACCCAAGTGGTTTGAAAGTTTCACATAATTGGGGAGATGTCATTCCATATTCTGTTTCTATTGTATTTAGAATATATGGTTTTAAAGGAAGCCCTCATGTACTACCCTACCAAGTGCGTTTGAAGGTAGGAGTTGCTGAGATATTGTGGCAGCTGGGAGGAGTGGAGGAAGCCCTTCTATTGAAAAGACAAAAGGGGTCAATTTTTCCTACTTGCATAGTGGCTCATCATTTTGTAATCACAAAAGGAGGTTGGCTTTCTCTGTAGAAGATTTTGAATCCTTATAAGATGGCCACTTCCCATCCTCGTTTTGGTGATTCTAAAGGATTTTATTATTTGGCTTTGAGGCAAAGAATTAAGCTTGGTAAAATTGAGCATGAATTTTATTTTCCTGAAGACTTAATAAGGAATGAGTACTCC
Organism: Cupressus sempervirens; assembly: GCA_028749045.1. Taxonomy (NCBI): domain Eukaryota; kingdom Viridiplantae; phylum Streptophyta; class Pinopsida; order Cupressales; family Cupressaceae; genus Cupressus; species Cupressus sempervirens. The sequence continues at coordinate 703,799,784 of CM053783.1, read as the reverse complement.
TTGCAGGAGCAAGAGACTAGGAAAGAAAAGTGGAAAGTCTTTTCTAAAATTTTGGATTTCATTCAATGTATTGATCCAGATTATAGTCCTTTGGACGATGCAATTACAAATGTAGATAAGATGAGAAAACTTATGAATAATTTTCCTGAAATAATAGAGGCAATGAATGAAAAGAAGCAATTATTTATTAGGTTCTACCCGGATAAGGCTAGGGAAGTAATGGGAAGATTGGATTTTACTCCCAATATAACGACAGGTCAGTTAACCGTCCAAAAAAGTTCGGGATACACTATTGTTAAAAATAAAAAGAATACAGTGGACAAAGGCAAACAAATAGTTGAGTCCACTAGTAGGGTTTTGGAAGAGAGGCCTACTGAGCCCTCCCCTAAGAGGAGGAAAATAATAAGAGAGGAGGATTCTCATGTTCAGGAGTATTCACCTTCATAGACCCCTTTGAGAACTAGGGAGGAGTAGCTCACTATTGAGAAAATTGAACAAATTGGATCACAAGGGGGAGTTTTTGTCACTGAAGCAGAGATCGATGAAGGGAACCCCCAGGAATATCCTATGCCAAGCCTCAAGATGACTTTATCTGATTTTAAGGGAAGGGAATTGGATCTTGTTTTGGAACAAGCCAGCCATCAATTTTTGTTAGATGACAGTTTTGTAAGGTCTAGGGCTTTCCATCAATTTGCTTGGAGGGAAAACATCCACAATTTTGACGAAAGATGTAAGAACATGAAAATAGAGCATCTAGAAACGGATGAAGCCTCCATCCAAAACCAAATAAAGGAACAAATGATGCAAGAATTTTAGAACATTACCCTTGAGGAGGGAAGGCAAATGGTAAAAACTTCTAACATACTATTGTTTCCTAATTGGGATATTGTAGATGCATTGATTTTCAATGCATCTAGAGTTACAAGACCCAAATAAAAAGGAATTTGTAGGGATTTCTTTTAGTGATGATCAAGATGCTCTTGTTATGTGGTCAGTAAGAAGAGGATCCAGGATTGTATCAGCACAGCCTAATGGTTCAGGACTGATAGGGAATATTATTGTGAGGAGAGTTGTTGATACTTCACACGTAGAGGCAGCCCACATGAATGTAGATTATTCTCAGTTTTCCTTGGCTACTACTAAAAGGGAGGAAAAGGAAATGTTTGAATTATAAAGTAAATATGAGGCAGTTGTGGATGCCTACAATAAAGAGGTAAAAAGGAGAGTTGAGCTTGAGAACAAGCTACTAGGAAAATCCACCAGGCCTAAAATAACATATCCTCGCCCCCCTATTGAACCTTTCAAATCTAAACCTTTCATTGAAATACTAGACACACCCCAAGGGCCACAGTATTACACTATTGAGAATTTTGAAGAAGAAAAGAGTAAACTATGGGCCTTACATGTAGAGCTAGAATCTAAATATGAAGATAAACTAAGAACAACTCTTACATATCTAGGAGATAAGGTTGAATGGCCACTAATCCATGATCAATTGGCTAGGGTGATTAACATTTGGGAGGAGTTAAAAGCAGATGATGAGGCTGTAAAGCCTATTGTGAACAAATGGGGGAGAAGGGAGAAAGCAATAACCTTATTGTGTATATCTGTTATAAATAATTCTCATGATTAGATTGATAAAACCTTTGACATTATTTCTGATCTTGCTGATTTTGATAGCAAAAGGATACATTTACAGAAGATAATAATAGGCTACTTAGAAAAATATAAGAGCCAAAAATTCAATTTATTTCCTCATGCCCTAGATAAGAAAAATAGTTTGAAAAGCAAAGAGGAATGGGTGAAGGAACTTTTTGATTTATTTTGTTTAAGAATGAATCAAGTCATAAATGAAATAGGGCATGCACGGTGGGCCACCACAACAGAAGAAATGGTGAAAGCCAAAATATTCTTGGATTCTTTAAAATAGGAATTTGTTGATATTGATAATGAGGCTAATTATATAATAAAGAAATAGAAGGATATTTTGCAATTCAATTGGCTAGATGACACATTATTTGATAGGTGGATGGTAGAAATGCCTTCTAGTGAACAATTTGATGTAGATGAAACTGATAGTGATGAGGTGCAGGGTGAGGAAGTCCAAATCATTGATACCATCACTACTCAAACCCAATCAAAAGAAGAAGACAAGAAAAACTTATCACTTTCAGTTGCAAAATTGGGACCACAAGATGCCAATATAATTAAAGAAAAGGAAAAGGTAGAAGTTGTCCTTACCATGTGGAATGAAGGTGGTGGAAGCCTGCAGGTGGAGGTTAATGTGCCCTTGTCAGAAAAAGCTTCATCATTGGCTAATTTAGTAGTTACATATGAAGATGAATCAGATCAATAGCCAACTTAGCAACATTAGAACATGTAATAGAAGTTGACCCACCGAAAGGAATGATTTGATTTCAATGTCTTCTATTACCCATAGTTTTGTCATTTTGTGATAGGTGTATGTAGATATTCCTTGTAAAAGACACCTGTTAGTTTCTCTTAGCCTAAAGCTTGTTGCATTTCACACTATATAAGTGAAATTCCAGGGCAAGAGAAAAGGTCCAAATTGTATTTGCTAAGTGATACACTTAGTCTGTTTTTGGTCCACCATTTTTGAGCAAAAATTTGTGATGTATTTTCTCTGTCAGATCTTGAGAATACATGAATGTAGAATGATCTGTGTTTCTTTCTGAAGGTCATTCTAAGTCTATTGTAAATTATATACAATTTTCAAGGAAAATGAATACAAATTATGAACTGTCCCCATATCAGTTCTTTCTGAACTTTGTCTCCTTTTGATTACTTGGTTATATTGATGTTGTATAAGTAAAGGCTTGTGCAATTGAATGCAGTTCAATTAGGTTGTATATCTATTTATCATGGCTATTAATTCAATGAATTAAGTAAAAGCTTTGATGAATTTGATAAGGTTGCTATACTAGTTGAAAGGATTTTGAATGACGATTTCTAATAAAATTGCTGATAAAATTTGTTGTAAGGCAACAAATTAGATCTAGAGATTTGTAGTAGACTCTAAACCCCAATGGATTAGGCACTAGTCAAATTTAATCCAACTGAAACATAAATGTGTCACACATGATTGTCAAAATGCAGAATTATAATCAACTTTTCTTTTATTTCCTATAGATCTTCAAAGTTGGCCTCTACTTGTTTGCATGGAATGTTTTAGCTTTAGTTAGCCATTATTGCTGAGAACATTTGTAGACCTATAGAAGATTTTTGGCCATATCTGTTATATGGGATGTGTTTATTAAAGTATCAAGAATTGTACATGTATTGGAGAATTTGAGATGAGAATCAGAATGAAACTAAGATAATTCTCATACAGTTTTCCCAGTCTTGTATCATCCCTAGGTATACCTACCCTAGTTTTGCAAAGCCAAAAGAGTAGAAAACCACCCTTGGTTTTGTTGAAGTTTGGCCCAAATGGTGTGCACATACAATTGATAATAAGAATTGGCTAGTCTTTAGACTGTGTGAGTATTGTCATCTTGGTATTAAGCATTTTGTTGCTTAGTAGTTTTAAAACACCAACAAGTTTGTTATTAATCCAAATGGAAACCCTTGTAGGAAGACCTAATTGCAATGTAACAATTAAATGTAATATTGAAATATAGGAGAGAGATTCTTTTGGTTGAACTAGAAGATAAATCATCTTCTAACAAAATGACATAGACTTTTGGTGAAGGATCCAAAGTACATCAATTCAATTATAGTCTAGTAAATTTAGGTTCCATGTTCATCATAAGTTTTTGAAGATAGTCTAGTATTTGTAGGTGTCATCTTCATCGAAAAATTTCCATGATAGTCTATTAGTTTGAGGAGTCATCTCCATCACAAGTTTTCCATGGCATACTTGTAGTTAGAGGTGCATTGAAGACCTTTTATCACTACACGAGCTAGTAGTACATGGTGATTATTCATTATCATCATCATCATCTAACATAGAATCACATGAATATCATGTTTTATAGCCCACATGGCCTAGGTATTGAGGGTACAACTCCAAGCACTAAACACACCAGATTTCAAATTATTATCTTTATGTGTTAATGTTTAAGTTGAATGTTCTAGAGTTGAAGAGAGAAACACACTCAATTTTATTTTTCTTCTTGTTCTTGTTTTGAATATGAAATTGTTGTCTAAATGATACAATATAATTATGTATTATTAAAACAAAAATACAAGAAAAATATGATACCAACACAACTATATTTATAAAACAAAAAATTTGTCATTATTATTTCTTCTAAGCTTTTATAACTACAGTTTCTGCATATACATTTCCTTTCTTTTCTTTCATTACTATAACAAAAAGTATAATAGTTGTTACAATAGACCAACATTCCAAATGATAAATTTGCATCTACACACTTTCAATAAAATGAAACAACACGTATATTACATACTTTTTGCAACTAGAGTCTTTTTAACACTTATAATCAAAACATCACTGAGAAAAAACACTTGAGCAGAGACTCTCCCATTTATATTACAAAACAATGGCTGAACTTTGGCGTAAAAAAAAAATAATGATAGTAATAGTATTCACTTCCATCTTCAATATTATCATAAAAACCTACAACAAAAATACACATGTATCTATGGAAATATGCTCGAAGAGAAATCCCTCTCCTCGACCACCGCAAATGCAGGTGTGATTGGAGGTCATGAATGGAACAGCTTTTGAAGTTGAGCACGTCAGGAATAATGAAAGAAAGACAATATCGAGAGTTTCGAACTACTATTCCGCCCCCCTATATTGATGCAAATGCAGGGCCCCCTTTCATATTATTCCTAGGGCTAGCAGGCGTCATTAATCAAGTGGGTGGAGAAAACCTGAAACGAAACTGGGCTCAGAGAAAACCATGCAAAAATATAGAGATAACCAAGTGAAAATGCTCCAAAAATGTCAAATGAAATCAGGCACAAAAAACGTAATTAGGAAAAAAAATTTTGAACTTTGCAGATGTATAAGCCCTATGTTAGTCAAAATTTCAACCAAAATGGGTCTTATATGTAAAAAAAAAAAAATTTGCCTTTACATTTCGACCACCCTAAATTTATTTAGTTGATAGTCAAAATTTTTGGTCGAAAAATGATGTTAAATGTAGTAGTGTGTGGTCTCTCATGTCTGTTTAGGGTTTTTCCCTTGCTCCATGCTCTTCCTCTCCTTGGCTTCTCTTTGACAAGTTTTCGCATGCAAGTGATCTTGGGCATCTTTGGAGTTGGCTTTCATCAACTCCAACATGGTATTAGAGCCTTCCTGCTATTGGTTCATTGAAGATTTTTGAAGCTATGATTTGAAGTCACAAACCCTAGTTTGTTTGTGCATTTTTTCTTCAAATTAGGGGAACAACAATTTTTAGAGCATTTTCAGCCCAAATGGACATCACCATTGGATTCAGAGGGTTGTTTGTAGTTAGGATTCATATAAAGCTTTTCATTTTTGGAGATAGAGCTCCGAGAGGCAAATTTTTATTTATTTCAAGAGGTTCCGTATGGTTGTACAGATGATTTGGCATCAAAAAATTTTAAAAAATAATCGCAGGGCCACGATACTACTTAGCAGCCACCACAAGGCTACCTATGCTCTACCTGAGATAGGTCGCACCACTCACTCTCTTGGCGGTGCCTGCTTCTTTCACCACCTTGGCATAACCCATTTCGGCTGCCACCTGCCCGTGAAGCTCCACCGGTGGATCCCCCATTCCTCAGCTCCACCGTAGCTCCTCTTGACGGGTGTTTTCAGCCTATTCATTGCTCGTCTATCTCAGTCTGCATGGAGCCTTACTTTTTTGACACGTGGAAAGGTCAGTAGAGCTAGCAGGGATATTCTGCCCAGTCACAACGAACCAGAAGCTGACACATGGGAGGTCTGCAAGGTGGCACATTACCATGTGGCCCCTGCCACATCATCTCCTCTGCTATGTGGCATCCACATGGCACTACCATGTGGCTCCTTTTTGCGGTGATGGCCTCAAAGCCATCAATTTTAATACCGTGACTTACTAACATCAGTAGGGCATCAAACTTGTATTCACCTCTCCTGATTTTTTTTTGGAGCTACTTGTGATTTTTTGGCCATAACTTGAGCATACAAAGGTATTTTTCTGATAAAAAGGAAGTACCAAAAAGGTAGTTTCGAGTTGAAGACATTGGTGTAGGTATTTTTAGGTTTTGATGCATTTTTATTGCCCATTTTTTCTATTAAAGTCCAATGTCCTATTTTTGACTCTGGCAAGCATATCTTTTGCATCCCATGCCTATTTTTTGAAAACTTTATATTTTTGGAAAGCTAGTTCTGTCACCTTTTTCGAAATGTGGTCAGTTTTCTTAGTTTTTGGCCCATGCTCTTTCTATCATAGTTTTGGTATTTTTTCTATATGGTGGATATCTTGAGTGTTTCAGGCCCAAGGATCATTTTCCTAGCATGGATTCTCTTGTTTTAGGCTGTACTTTGTTTTTTTGCAGCTTGTTTTTAGTTCTAATCATTGTAGCTATCATTTTGAAGAACTTTTATGTATCACACTAAGATAAAGTGCCACTTTTGCATTTCAAGGATCATGAATGTTGTTTTGAGTTAGTTGTACTTGCACTATTTTCATAAAGCACCATGGGGGGGGTAGTTTTTTTCTATTTTATGCATTCTCCCTTTGTCAAGTGTGTGTCCCTTCCATGACATTAGCCCATGCAGAGTCAGTTTGACTGTGTCTTTATGTGTGCTTTGTACCTCTTTTCCTCTCTCATCATTCCTGGTTCGTCTACAGGAGACTTTGGCCCACCTTCTCAATTGCCTTTCATCACACCCTTTCTACATTAAGGGGGGGTTATGCTATTTAACTAATGCATCCTTGGTTCGATGGTTTGTTAGTGTGAACTATGTATTTAGTGGTTGATCCTATATACAAGGCAATTGCAGTGGCTGGCTACCTATGCATTTTGGTGAGATGGATCATCTATCATATAGACATGCTCGATTCATGCCTTCTTCTTTCATGGAGGTTCTTCAGATCAGCAGTTTGGCAGATTTGCGGCTTCTTCATGCTTTAGTGATGCTTCTTCATGATCACTCCTTGTTCCTGTTTTAGGGGACATTTTCTTAGTTGGAGGCTTCTTCAGTTCTTCACTAGGTTCTTACCCCTTTTTGGGGGAGGGTTTTTCTCACATGGTTTTCTCTCTTTCTTCATTTTATAGAGGTTGCATTTTCTTTGCATTGTACATGGGTACCAAACATGGCCTTGTCAGGACCCATTCTGCATTTCATCTTAATTTTGTGAGCTTAAGGCATTTCCCTAAGTTGCACTTAAGGGGAGGTGTTAGAGAAAATAACTAATTTATTAATTATTTATTCTATTACTTAATATTACTTAGGTTAATGCATTTATTTAATATTTTGTATTTAATGCATGTAGTGGTTAGTTGTTGACAACACGAGAGTTTGTTCCCTTCTAGCATGTTCCACCTTTTGTGGATGTGTGCTGAGTTGTCATCCTTATCTTCTACCACCTTCCAGCTTTTTCTACAAGCTTTCATGAGCGCTTTATAAGTGGGCTCCCTCATTGTATTTTCATAAGGCATTATGCATATTGTAAATACATTTTCATTGTGTTTGCATATGGGGTCTCTCATGTCCATCTAGGGCTTTTCTCTTGCTCCATGCTCTTCCTCTCCTTGGCTTCTCTTTGATAGGTTTTTGCATGCAGGTGATCCTGGGTGTCTTTGGAGTTGGCTTTCATCAACTCCAAAAAAAATCACTTAACAAACAAGAACTATTTGCATAAAAACTTAAATGCTGCTCAATACAAGAGAAAATGATGAAGAATGGTGTCTCAATAGTGAGAATTTTTTCTCAGAAAACTAGAACCAACTGATTTCATAGTCAAAATTGGAACCCTTACAATGGATGAAAGAAACAAAGATATAGAGAAAGATGAATTCCTCAATATAATTTTAGAATGACATGTGTCTACTTGAAATTCCATCCTTTATAGTTGCAAAACCTCTTTCCTATTTCTACTCATCTAATCTAATATGGCTTTTATCATCAACCTGTAACTGATTTGAAAATATCTTTGCTAAAATGATGGAAAATTTTGTGTGACCAAAAATCAAAACTGCATCATGAAATGCTAGTAAAAACTTTGGGTTAACTAATTTGAATATGACCAACTTGACCCCAACTACATTTTCAGTGTCATTTATGTTCATTTGGTTCATTACAATGCCAAAAATTATTGTTGAACTTTAGTGCTAGAATACAACTACAAATTAGGAATATGGGACAAAACCTCCTATATCTCAAATAGATGGCTTCCTATGTGAAAACAAATTATAGAATCTGAAAGTTCATCTTCTCATGATTCTGGTGATATATAATATCACTATACTAGCCTTCTAGAAACACCCTAAAAGTTGATTTGAAAAATACCACCCCAGCTATGGCTCTATCTACACTCTTAAATTCCAAAAATTTAAAAGATCTCTAATGTCTAAACTTTAGAAAATGTCATTTTCAATTTAAAATAAGTCATGTACATTGCTCACTTTGAAAATTCACCAAAAATGACATTTTTAAAAAATATTTTATTTTTTCTCCACCTTGGACCCTAGGTCAAACTTGGTTTGATCAAGCTACCATGTGGAAATAGCCGATTGGTCATACCCTTGCCAATTCATTACTCACTGAGTACCATATGGCACCATCCCATTTATTTGCTCAACACTACCACATGGCACTTTAATTTTTGCTGCTTGATCACCATTGGATCACCATGTCAACATGTTGTTAGCATCTTACACGTCACCACCATGTCATTAGCAGGCGGGCCCGCTACCACATGGCACTTTGTTGCTTCCCCACATTTCTCAACCTTTGGGAAACTTCCCCAAGCGGGGAGGCACTAGCCATAGGATCTGGACACATGGTGTGATCATGTGTATTTGGGCATTTTGATGCCACATCAACTCGCTTGTTTATTCATTAAAAATTTTGTTTGGGTGACCTGTCAACTAGCTAACCATGGGTCCCACCTTGCATCATGTGGCTTCCAAAATATGTCATCTTCAAGACATTCTACATATTGAGTGCTTTGACATTTAAAGATATGAAAACAATCCTGTATCACCCATGTGGGATAAAATGTTTTAACTATTTTCCCAATTTCCTACACTTGTTCCTTTGTTTTCTCTTCCTTTTCATGTTGAGCCTCCTTTCCCTAATCTCATCTTCTTAAAATGGTTTTCATAACTTCTCAATACTCTACTTCCTTTGTTCTTTTGACATGCCATTTCTAAATGCCATATGCATAGTCCCATAGATAGATAAGTCTTCATCCACATTGTTCCTACTTGCTGCACTTTTAACATGACATCCATTTGCCATGGTAATGGCCTTGACTCCATAATAATTTCCCCTCCAAAAATTTCATGAGAACACCACACATCAAGTTGCGGATCGCTTATGTTCTCAGCAGTAGGTGCTTTTTCTCAGGTGTAGATGATTGTCATGAGATGCCTCCTTTGATTTACTTTGGCTATAGTTGTGAGGCACCCTTCCTTTACTGTACGATGTTCCTTTGTCTGCTACATTACTCTTCAATGTGGATAGTGGTAGTCTTCTTATTTAAGAAGTCATGGATGACCCATGTGTTCTCTATAAACTACCCTCTACACATGTTGGTCTCTTTTGGTTGCTACGACTTCCTTTTGATTTGTTGTTGCCATTGTTTGTGGACATTGCCTATTCTGCCAAGCCATGGAAATATCCCCAATTCTCCTACCAATTCCTTAATTGTGTGTTCTTCCAAATGGGCGGCTACCTAGATTCTGACTATTACCTGGTATACGTATGACTTATCAAATTATTCTCTAGCCATTTGACATCAAATTCTTTGTGCTTCTCATGCCTTAGATTGAGGCATTCAGATAAATTCAAAAATTCTCCATGGATGGAATGCATTTCTTCTTCACACATGGATGCACTACTATTGATGCTATCAACCCATCATTGTTAGAATCCCTACCACTTTTAGCTTGCTTGCTGCTCCTCTACAACTTAATCCTTTGGCATAGATCTTCCTCTAACATGGTTTGATGTGCTCCCGTACCCACAAAACTCTATGCACTAAAAGATCAACTTCCTTGCCGAGTGTAGCACCAAGGATTCCCCTATGGCTTTAGACTCTTGCTTAATTTGTGATCTTCCTCTATGTGCCACTTTAGATAGAGGGATCAACAAGGTTCTACATGGATTTGAAACAAAGGCAGCTTTGGAAGTTTCAAACATAACTCACTTCACTCTCATAGCTTATCAGTTATACTTGTTGGAAATTTCATCAATGAAGAGAAGGAGGGCATGGGAAAAAACATGGTTAAAATGGTCACTTAGCATGATAATGAATGGGGCAATAGGTACACTCTTTCCTACTCCCAGGTCGGATGGCTGGATTCACTCTCTTGATTGGATCAATCAATCAGTAGAGGAATAGGAGAGCTAGTAAGAAAGAAAGGATGACTTGCCTAAAGAATGACAACTTGTCTAAAAGTATTGTCCAATTGCACTATCTCTTGCACCTATTCTACTCCTCCTTTTCTCTTAATATTCCAAGTGCAATCCATCATAAGAACCAACTGCAAGTGATGTCCCTTTTCAATGAAATTTCTTATATTGAGCAAGATCTCCTCAATATGCTTATAATGCAAGTTCCATAGTGTATGCTCAATTTCATTTGCTTTAGAAAAATCATGATCTTCAAGTATTATTGGTTTATAGTTCTGACACATCTGACTCCAAATATTATGATCAGAAGGAGCCTTTGTATGAATTGCATCCCTCAACTTTTTGTCCAAGTCCATAATATTTTTGTATCTATCTTAGCAAAAGGCATATATATTTATACAAAATTTGAAAAAAATTAAATGGCTTCTCTCAAAATATGTTACCTATGCTTGAAAGGCTCCCAAATTTCAATTAAAATTTAGCTACCTAGCATTAAACTCCACACCTTAAGTGTATGTGTACCAAAATAGCCAATTGATTTAGAATGACTAAATGTGATTATTGAAAAATTATAATTTTTGCAACCATTACAATCCTCATTTAAAAATGAGACAACTTGAAACTCAATGTTTTACCAGCTTGATGGAATCAGCTAGGTCCCAAAGTGGGCCTGACTAAAAAACTTCTATTTTTGAACAACTGAATCTTCAAACTAGCCCATTGATTATCTGGCAATGATTTGAATCAAAATCCATCACTAAAACATCATTAAAACTCATTTTATCACTTATTTGGAAATTGTGACTTTCTGCTAATAGGACCTATTGGATCACTTTAAAAACTAACTGAAACATTTGATTGATCTCTAAAATCTGGCACACTGATTCTTTGTTCTGCATACTCCTACCCTAAAGAATTTCATCTCATGATGAATTATCACTTAGAAGATATTAACTATTGAAGTTACCCTTCACAAACTGCCTACAAACACACATGTTAGAAAACAATAAATTCGATTTGGAATTGGCTATGAGAACTAGGTAAAAAGGCACTTGGAGGTACGAAAACTAGGGCATTGGTTCATTGTCATGAGGAGAGTATAAATCTTAGATTTGGACTCATGATTAATAACTAGACACAATTAGAGAACGGTCAAAGTGGGCTACTCAGAATTTTCAGATTGGAAACAATGGTAGAAAGGCATTTTTTGCAAATAGAATTGACTTGGGATAGTGTGTAGATGGATTCATCAAGACTTGAAAATTGGCACACTTGAAGTATTTTTAGAGGACAAGATATTAGTGCAATCCATTTTATCTCACCTATCATGGATTAGGAGTTATCATGTCACGAATAGGGGTACCGACCAATCTACCTTTCTTGACACCAATAAAAAGTCAGAAGTTGCCTATCAAATTGCATTTTAAAACTAATCAAATAGATTCATCACAAGCTCAAAATTGAAACATAACAATTTTTTGACCTTTAAAATGCAACACAAAAGGAATTTCATCATTTTGGTTAACTCGGTCAAAATTATAACAAGTCAAATTCGGCTTCTTAGAATTCAAAACAATTCACATTAGCATGACATCAATAAAAGACCAACTTTGTGGGATTCAAAACCTAGCCAAATAGACTTGAAATGATTCAAAATCTAAAACATAGGCTGTTTGGTATGGATACTAGGCACTCCCAAACTGGTGAGTCATGAAACATTTCTGGGTGCAAGATATTCAATGACAAATGCTCAAAATGAATCAAAATGACAATTTATCATCATGGAACACATAGATGCACTAAATGGAAGGTGCTAGAAGCATGAAACACCTCTTAAGATTGAAAAGTATAGCCTAGTACATATGCAGTTAAAAAGTGTTTATAGGACTTAATTTTCTCAATGGTACTCAAAATCGTGGCTTCAATTTTGAGTCTCAACATGTCCGATGGTGCAATTCTATGATTTCTAGATATTTTTGGTTGATACAATAACCTAACATTAAAAATTTGTAATATTTTTGTACACTTACAGGATCGATTGAGATGCATTCATTTTGAAGTTCAAATGTGGCATCACTAGCTATTCATACTAGAAAGCTTTCATGCTTTTGTTCTTCTTGTATGGTTCATTTATGGGATGAATGTGAATCAAAAGAGTGTGTTGGCCAATGGTATTGTAGATCTTTGCATTCAATTGATTCATATCAACATCCTACAACACTACAACTGAACTAGATTGAAGCATCAACTAATTTTGAGCATGTATCTAACCCAGTTGAACCAAGCACTAAGTTATCAATTTAATACTTTATTAAAATAGATTAATTTAAAATTTTGATATTGAATTATCATTCTATATAATGTAGGTTATGTATATGCAACTATTACATATGACAATAATGACAAAGGATCATATTACTTTCTATGATGGTGTATTAAGCCCAAAAAGAAACTCATAGCTATAGTCATTGATGATGATGATTTTAAGTACGCAATATGATCTAACATTGTGAGAGGCATAAAGCTTAGAAGGTAGTATATTTTTGTCACCTGTAATGAAGATACCTTTAGGTCAATTTGTCATATATAAGGTATCAATTTTGACTTTAAATAGTATTTACACTTAAATGTAGGTACCCTATCAAGAATTCTATCATGTGTGTGTTTGAGGGTTTTGAGACACACAAATATATTCTTCACTACTCTAACATTATTGTTCCAGAAAATATTCAATTCATATGACATCATGGTAGGATACTTAATAAGAAGTTGTAGAAAGTATGTGAATAGGATCACGTGGCAATACTTGGTCCAATAAGGGTTAGAGGTGATCCTGAATGTTCCCTTGATTGATTGTGTGCTATATAGTCAAATCATTCAACATTTGGTAGAATAATTTTTAAAATTTTGGATATATATTATGCAAAATGTTGCAACTCTGTAGTGATGTGCATATGTAGATGCCAAATTTTATATATAAAACAGAGAATACATGTAACATGTGTGTACTTATATGTCCTATTTCATATGAAAATCTGGTAAGAAATGTCACATGTGCATATTTAGATGCCAAATTTTGTATATAAAACCAATAATAGATGTTATTGTACATTACTGTTATGTGAACTCTTTTTTTTTGGGTTTGATGAAATCCTTAAAAAAAAAAATTATATTCAACTTATATGGATTTAGAAGCAGTCCTCTTGCATTTTTCTCCCAAACTTTCCAAAACATCAGGAAAATAAATTATATATTTGGATACCCATTTGGCATCTATACAACTTATGAAAAACTTGGATAGGGTTGTTTTGGACTATGTCATTGTTGTCACACTATGACACCCCCTTTTAGGCTTAAAATACTTATATGATTGGCACAAGGAATGATGATGATATCATCATGAGGTCAATATTTTCTAAGAATACATAGGCTAAGGTTTCTACCTTAGGTAAGGTTTTTGGTTAAGTCCAAGAAGATAGGATGGTCATTTGACTAAATTGATGAAAAGTTTCCTTGTACAATTTTGTAAGTTTCAAAAGTTACTTGGCAAGAAAGTTGTAAAACATTGGAGAGGAGTCCTAAAGGGTGAATAACCACCCAACCACCCTATATAAAGCATGTAAAGTTTTGGAATTGATATGGATTGTGTGTTTTTGTAATCATCATCTTGAAGCATTTTCTGAGCAATTTCTTTGTTTTGAATGATAATAGATAGTTAGGAATTAAAGATCCATACTATCTCTTATGCACTATTTAGTTCTCATTTAAAAAATAATAATTTTTTTGTTGGTTTTTACCAAACCAAAGACAAGTCCAAAAAAAAAATTGTTTGTTGAAGCAACCAGTTAGTGTAGGAGCACAAGGTAGACAAGGGGTCTAGCTAGTGGAATCATCAATTTTGTTGTGTAATAAACTCTAAGGGAAACAAACTAGGTAGGTTGAGCCTAAAGACCTTTGTGGTAATGTTTGATAGGTTGGTGAACTCATTTGAGGAACAAATGATCACCTAGTATTGGTTTATCTAGGTTTCTCAAACATAGCGAACATTTGATCAAAAGTAGACAAAAGGTTAAATTTGATATTTTTCTATCATCATTATTATTCAAAAATTATTTGGGATCATTTCAACCAAATTGGAGTCAAATTGCATACTAGTGAAAAAATTTGTTAAATATTTCTAAAATGCAAATTTTACAAAAGTTCAATATTTGCAAAAGTGCAAGTTTTTAAATTTCTTGCAAAAGGTGTAAGCAATGTATAACCAACTGAAAAATTTGGTTGGCCAATGAAAAATGACATAGAGGAGTGTATATGTGTTGGAGATCACCAAATTTTTGAGATGGAATCAAGAAGACAAGTTTTGAATTAATTTTGTGTGCCTTCTAAAGTGTTTATTGATACTTTCCCAAGAACTTTTTGTTTTGTCTGATGAGTTGATTGAATTTAGTCCATGGATTTCATTCAAGTGTTCAAGGTATTGATTTGAATTAGTACATTAGATTAGAACAATATATTGCATTCACTTTCCTTCATTTTGTGATTTCCTAGTGACTAGGGTTTTGAAGCTTCTAATTCATTCTTAGAAATCCATGACTACCCTATTAGATCCATTTGGTGATATTAAGGCTAGGAAAAACCTCATTTCAGCCACACTAAATGGAAGCATCCCTAAGGGTCTCTAAGCACCATTCAGCTCCAATCTTTGATCAGACATTTCTTTGAGCTTGTGTAAGGTATCAATGAAATATTAGGTGCTACAATAATATGTTTTCTAGGCCTAGAAAAACCTATCTCATTTTTTAGAGATTCAACTTTATTTGGATTTTTCATCCGTATCTCACTTGTTGCCAAAAGTTACAATGTTGCTCAGTTCAAATGAACAAGGTTGTTTATATTTCAAACCATTGGTCCTAGGATCAAATTTTTTACTCTGGTAGCTCTAGTTAGTGGGGTTTACAATAGGCCCAACATCATTTCATCCACAATTTCTCTCTAACAATATCAACGACACTGGATGAAAACATCCCTAAGAGTCTCTATGCACCATCAAGTTGTCATATTTGATCAAGCATTATTTATTAGCTTGTCTAAGATATTGACAAATTTTTAGGGGCTACAAGATCATGTTGTCTAGACCTACAACAAACTATCTCAATTTTTAGAGATTCAAATTTGTTTGGATTTGGCACCTGTATCTCCCCTATTACCGAAATTTGTAATGTTACTTAGTTCAAATGAGCATGGTTGTGTATATTTCAAACCATTGGTCCTAGGATGAAATAATCTACTCTATTAGCTCTAGTTGGTTAGGTTTAGGCTAAGGCCAGTCTCATTTTAGAAACAACATCACTCCAATAGTATCAACCACTCTAAACTAAAGCATCCCTAAGGATCTCCGAGCACCATCGAGCTATAATATTTAATCAAAAATTTCTCTAAGCTCATGTGAGTTATTAAGAAACTCTAAGGTATTAGAGGATCATATTGTCTATGCCTACAATAACATGTCTCTATTTTTAGAGATTTGACTTTTTTTGGATTTGGCATATGTACCTCACCTATTACCAAAAATTGCAATGTTGCTCAATTCAAATAGCCAAGGTTGTGTGTATTTAAAACTGTTGGTCCTAGGATTGAATTATCTACTCTATTAGTTTTGGCCAATCTAGTTTAAGCTAGATACAAACTCATTTTAGCCAAAACATCCTTTCGATGGTATCAACCACACTGAATGGAAGCATCCCTAAGAGTCTCTAAGCACTATCGAGCTACCATCTTTGACAAAGATACAGAAAACATGACACATTTTTACTTTTTGTATCTTATTACATCAAAATAAGTGACATATGACTTTGATAAACATGTTCCATTTTTTGTATGAAAAAATGAATGTTCATGTGTTTGATTAATTGCAAGAGAGTAAGATGAAACATAAGTTTGTATAGACACACTAAACAAGTTGGATGGAAATCCAAGTGTAATGTATATCAAAATGAACAATATATTATGCCATATCAATAATATAGTTACAAGAAATGTTATGTCCCATCGGTACAATATGGTATTCAAATACCTTAAAAATGTCGAATGTGTCCAATATAAATGTCACATGTGTACAATACAAATCTCAAATATATACAATATAGAATTTGAATATATGTCAATGCCATGTGATGACCACATCTACATATATATATCTCTATCAATATCTATGACTTTTGTAGCATCATCAAAATTGAGCCTCTTTGATGCAGTTTTTGGTTCACCAGGTGTTTGTAGAAAAAAAAAAAAAAATACACTATCAAATATCTTATCTATAATTAATATGAAAATATCTAGAAATTAAGTTATAAATTTTGGATAGTTGATTTGTTCATTGCCTCATCACTTTGTCCCATAGTTGGACTAAACTGTAAGAGCAATAGGTTCCTTCATCGATGAGAGAGATAACTACCAATGAATCAATGCTCATGAGAGGCACAACCATGAATGAACTAGTTCTAGTATGGGGCACAAACTATATGTTAAGGGATAAAATGTTAGAATTGTAGAGTGGCATTAGGGATTCCAAATAGATTAAATAAATATTAAAAAATGTATTGCAACCTAAGCTAGATCTACTATTCTAGTAGGAGGCACAACCACCAATGAATTAAAGCTAGTATGAGGAATAACCTGTATGGTAATCAATAAAATGTTAGCCTTATATAGTGGAATTAGGGGTTCCAAAGACAGTAAAAATATAAAAAAAATGTACTAAAACTTGAGCTAGATATCTTGTGCTACCATGAGGTACAACGACTAATGAATTAATGTTGGTATGAGGCATAACCTCTATGGTAAGTGATAAAAATGTTAGCATTATAGAGTAGCATTAGGGATTCTAAATAGAGTTAAAAGATAAATAACTTATTTTAGCATAAGCTAGATCATTTGTTCTAGTAGGAGGTACAACCACTGATGAACCAGTGTTGGTATGAGCCATTAATTTTATGGTAAGCATTATAAAGTTATAATTATAGAGTGGCATTACGAATTCCAAATAGACTAAAAAAAAAAAAAATACTACAACCTAAGCTACACCGCTCGTGCTAGTAAAAGATGTAACCACTAATAAAATGATGTTGGTATGAGGCACAACCTATATGGTAAGTGATAAAATATTAGAATTGTAAAATAGGCATAAGGGATTTCTATCACATACACAAGTAATACAAATTAAGATCACATGATGGCTACAAATAAGAATCTACATAGATATCTCTAGCCTCTATTGTGTTTCACCCTATCTAAATAACACTCCGAAGTCCTAATAAAATAAAATGGGAAATGATTTGCATGAAGTCTCAAAGAGTGTTGTAATAGGTAAAAGATAAATAACACATGTTAATAAGATAAACTATTGATAATTACTATAAAACAAGAAAAAAAAGGTACTAATTTGTAAATGCAACTTTTATTATGTATATAGAACAAATGCATACAATAACCTAACATATATGAGAAGGAAAATATGAAATTTTACCTCTTCCATTTCTTCAACATGGGTAGTTTTAGGTTCATTCATCAAATTAGCGAAACTCAATTATTTCTACATATATTCAACAAATAAGTTAATATGCATTCATAAAATATTGAGTACATGTGTATACATTCATTCGTAATAAATTTCAAAATATAATCTTGACCTATATTTGATTAAAAAAAATGTCTAGGTGTTCTTACAAAGTTCCTTCCCTTTCCTCTATACCTCGAGCTACGTGGAGTACCCTAAAGAAGAAACAAATATAATATAAGAGGAATCAATAAGACACACCATGATTTGAACTGAAATTCTAAAATTAATAGGTGTGTAAGATATTATTTTGCATAGCTCTCAAGACCAAAGTTAATGGTAGAAAGTGTGGCACTATCAACTTGTGAAATTTCAGCCCTCAACAAGCCATATAAAATGGCAAAGAGTGTTTTTTTATAAATATGAAATAAATTTGTAAATGAAATAATGTACAATAATTACAAGAAGATCATGGAAGGTAAAAAAGACACAAGAAGGACTTGAATGACAATATTGGAAGGATAGTTGCAAGACGAGAAAATTTGGGGCTCAATAATGTTGCAAGGCCTAATTTTTTTTCTTTAAAAAGACAGAGAAGAAAATGAGAGATGCAAATGAACTTTTGGCACCTTGTCAAGAAATAAAAGTGGAGATTCATGATCTACACACTCTTGCAAGACACCCCATGTGATATGGAGGCTCTTTGATTTGGATGAGTATATGGAGGATGAACTCATGAGGTTCATTAGATGGAGTTTTTATATGCTAGGAGAAACATATGTGGACGGAAATTGGATGGATTTGATGAATATGAGATCCATTCAATGATTGTAGGAGATGGAAGAGGATCTATAAGAAGGTTGGATGAAAGAGGGATGATAGTTATGGTATATGGAAGAGAAATGATGAGTGTGGGATATGGAAAGGTTTCAACATACTATCAAATTTACATGAAGTAATTAGATGTGACGTCCTTGTAAACTTAACTTGGACATGGATATTCTATTGGCTTCCTTGTAAGACTTCTTAAAGATTGGGTGTTCATTGTAAAAAAATTAGGAAAAGACATTTATAGAACTTTGTGTTGTTAGTGTCATACAAATTAAGAAATAATATTTCAAAGCTAATGTATTATTCTACTTTTAAGAATATTTATAAAACTTTAGCTCTAGTGTTCTTACTCCTAGCCTTACACCTCTAGCAAAATGAGTACTATGTTGTGTTGTTGTACCACTTATTGCACATTGCATTGCATATTATTCACATATAAATCTAAGGTGCTCTATAAAATTTTAAAAAGATTACTTTTATGAATTTTAGGTGATTAAATAATATCTTGTCAAAAATCATGAGGTTCATTAGATGGGATTTGAGTAATGCTAGGAGCAAGATATGTTGATGGGAATTAGATATAGATTTGATGAATGGGAGGGTTTCAATGATCAATGGAGATGGAGTAGGATTTATAACAAGAGGGGTTTCAATAATGGTATGAGATTGAAGAGGATCTATAAGTGGGTTGGATGAAAGAGGGATGGTAGTTATGGGACATGGAAGAGGAATGATGAGTGTGGGGGATGAAAAGGTTTCGAAGTGCTAAAAACTACACACAATGTAATTAGATGAGATTTCCTTGTCAACTTAACTTGGACATGGATATCCTACTAGATTTCTTGTAACACTTCTTAGAGACTAGGCTTTCATTGTAAATCAATTAAGAAAAAACATTTAGGGAACTTTGTGTCGTTAGTGTTATACTAGCTAAGAAAAAATACTTTTAAGCCAATGTATTATTGTACTTTCAAGAGTATTTAAAAACTCTACCCTGGGTTTTCTTGCTCCTAGCCTCACATGTCTAGTAGAAAAAGTACTCTATGATGTTCTTAGACAACTTGTTACGCCCTACATTGTACATTGTTCATATCAATATAGAGTGATCTATAAATTAATTTATTTTTAATTTTATGATATTTAGGTGATTAAATATTATCATGTGAAAAATCAAACAAATAAACCTTTGTCTCTTAACAACCAAAGACCATCGTCATTAAATTATCTGTTAGTGTTAAATCTCCACCTCTATATGAATAACAAGTATTCCTATAATGTATACATGGATGAGATGAAACTCTATTCTGAGATTCCTCAATATCCATCCATCACACATGCACTAATAGCTAAACCAAAAATTCCCTAAAGACTGTAATGATGCATATGGCACAAATGAGGATGACACTAGTGACATAGGTGACACAAGAGGAGATAACACTAGTGCTGTAGGTGGCATAAGAAGACATGATATTTGTGGTACAAGTGATGCTAATGGAGTAGTTATAGGCTATGATGACCAAGGTACCATATGTGATGACCCTAAAGGTGCATCTATTGATGGTCAAGGTGTCAGTGGTGAATGAAAACCACATAGCTTTGAGCCATGCTCAATGATATCATTTTTCCACGATGTAGCTACATGAGGAGTCTAGAAATCAATAGAATCCTTTACAATTGATGGTGATGGATTGATTTTTTACCAAGAAAAAACTTTGTGAAATCATATGAAAATCAAGATGAAGTTGTGTTTTAATTGCTTGTTGGTTTTGAAAATTTGTTTTTTTCTAACATGAAAAACTTGAGAGCAATAGTCATGTCTTTTTTTTTGTTAAAATGTTTGTAAATTGTCATACAAATTTCAAATAGCAATGTGAGAGATATTTGTCTTGTTATTTTTCATGCCTTATTTTTCTTTTATGTTGTGATGTTGTGAAAGTGTTTCAATCACAACATTGCTCCTTTGTGATCACTAACCATTTTGAAAGATGTGGGTATACAAAATAGTCATGATAACAGGTCGGCATGACTTTGAAAATATTAGGGCTAAGTGTCAAGTTAAGGTTGTGAAGGAATGATTCAATGAAGATCGCATTATCATATCAGGATTCTACCTTTAATTTTTTAGGTTTTTAAGGTGCACAAAGCATAAAGTGGCAATCAAAGTTGGAATCATCATAAGTAGTCAGATAAAACTTGATGTTTAAGCTACAAGGATGTGAAAGAAAGAAAAATCTATTAAGTTTTGAGATTATTGTATCTTCATGTGTGGTTAAGAGTAACTTGAGGTTAAGGTGGTGAGGTAGCAAAATTCTCATAATTGTAGCTTCATAGGGTTAAGTGTTCAGTTAGGATTTCAAGTTGTGAGGTTGTGATTGAAAGAAATGGTTAACTTTAAAAGGTTATCACAATGTCATGAGTCAAAAGGCATTTAATTTTCATGTTGTGAAGATGTATTAAAGAGACAAAAGAGTCAAGATGGAAATCATTGCAACATCACATGGCTAAGCTAGGAGAAATAATTTTGAGTTGTGAAACTATGAAGAGTATTTTATAGTTAAATGAAATGATTGTCACACTGTCATAAGAGTTTGAACTATAGTGAAAGTTATGTTGTGAAGGTGTGGAAAGTAACCCAGATAGTTAAGGTCAAAGAAAATTGCAGCATCACAAAACTATAACATTTGACCTCATTTTTCTACCAAAAATTTTGACCATCAATTAAAAAGGTTTAGGTTGGTCAGATTATAGAAGGACTCTTTTTTTTTTCTAGAATCTAAGCCCGTGTTGGTCAAAATTTCAACCAACATAGGCTTAACTCTAAAATGAAAAATGATTTTCAATTTCATTGTTTGATGGAGTGCATGAAGGAGCTGGAGGTGGAGCACGGTGTAAGGTTTTTCTTATTGTGGCATTTGATTGGTATTGTTTTCTTCTACATTTTTCAGTCCTTCTACATTGTAGGTCCTCATTGCACTTTTGTCTACATTTGTTAGTCCTTATTTTATGCTTGTGCCCCCCAAATTGAGTGATTGCAGGGAATATGGCAATGGGAGGAGAAGAGAGGATGTAGAGGCATGCAAATGCTCAAGCTCATCATGCCAAGCTTCAAAAAATTGTGCAATCTCTTTAAAAACTATGATAGCTTGTTGCATAAGGTAATTTATGCATCACATAATATGAGAAGAGCTGTAGTTTATTAGATTGGGTCCAATGCATAGCCATGTAACCATATCTGATTGTCAAGTGAAGAAGTATTTTAATCTTCTTTGTAAATTGAAAATTAATTAGTTAATTCAATACAACACAATGCAATTGAAGACATTAAAAAAGTTTGAAGGTATTTCAAAAAATGATACATTATACTACTTTTATTTGCCCCAAAACTTGCAAGATACCTACGCATAATGGCTTCCTTACCAAATCAGCAATAATATTTTTCTTTTTCTTGCTAGTCAAATGGTGATTAAACAAGATTTAAATATTTAATTGTAAAATTTAAATCTTGGCAGGCTTCTATTGGAAGATGCAGTGGCATTCTAGGTTTGAGTACAAAAGAATGCACAAATACAAAGGAAAAATTCAAAAAATTAGAGGTCTTAGTGATTACATTCTAAGGAAAGAGGTGTTTCAAGAAAAATTTAAAAAACATGATACAACCAAAAGCAAGCAAACAAGTCTCAGATGCAAGTTCCATGTGTACAAGCAACATATATAAATAAAATTGTCTTTCTCCACAAAAATCTTAGATTCTTACATTTCTAATAAAATATAGCTCTTTCCATATGATGTGATGTGGCAAAGAAGGTATTGATTAGACAACAATTGAAGGAGATGGTGCCACTCTTAGGGGTAGTATTGGTAGGTACCCAATATTTCCTTTTTTTAAAAGATAATTTATTATTGTAATTTTCACTCATTCATTTATTCTTTTCTATATCTTATTATATTCTTTGGTCTGAACAAACTAGAGTTGAAGTTTTTCGATCCATTTTTGTTACTAGATAAATTCTTAGGTTGGTTGGTCTCTACCTAGAACTATTATTTGGTAACAAGTATTTTTGGATTCTATTTAACAAATCAAATATGTGTATATGGTGTTGCAGTAAGTGCTCCTACTAGCTTTCTAGACCATCCTCATAGAGGTATATTTTTCTATTTGGATCTATCAATCTTTTAGTTCTATTTTCTTTGCTCTACTTATCATAATTTACGTTTAGATAATACATTTTGAGCAGGGTTTGAGATAGTGACATGCATGCTCAAGGTACCATGGAAGTTCCTCTAGACTATCAATTGATTTGAGAGGTTTGGGTGTCTTTTCTACCACTTTTTTTAAGACTTTACAATTTTTCTTTCAGTTTCCCATGTCTTGATGATAAGAGTCTGGTGGGATTGTGTGTGGGTTTTGGAATATTTTAGTTTATGGACTAGAGCAATCTTAGGTAGCATTTTACATTCATATTGTTATAGTATAGCCTAATATTTTTCCTATATTTCTATCGAGATATCATCAGTTTTAGGGTACATAGAATATGTTCTTTTGGTATAAATGTTAATTTCATTGTATTTACAATGCTTGTTGAGAAATTGGCCAAGTTAATATTTTAGTTCAACTCTTCTTTTAACTATCTTGCATTTTGTAAGCTTTATCATACCATTTTGGTTTGTGCATATTTTGTTTACTATCAGTTCTATATATCATATTTACATCGATCTTGACTAAATGGTTACATTTTTAGTATCACAATTGAGTTATGTGTTTCAGACTCTATCAGCCTTTTGTGAATCATGGGTCAATGTCATTTAAATTAAGAGTCTCATTATAGAAACTTTCTTGACAAGAATATTTCAATGGAAGATATTAATGAGGCACTTTGTAATATGGCCATTGAAAAGAACCCTGAAATGGATATACTTCTTATTGAGCTCTATCTTGCTTTATGGCCTTACATACCTAAAGACTTCTACAATGTGTATCTGAAAGGAGTCCAAATTAGTACTTTAGGTTAGTTATTAATCAAGACCTTATAAAATTCATTCCTAAAGGAAAGGATGAAGACTTTGTGGATTGTTGCAACCTATTACAATGCTCAATACCTCCCAATAAATTATTGCTAAAGTTGGCCTGCTGAATTAAACTTGTTACTCAAATGATTGTGCATAGCTACAACAAAAATTATTTTTAAGAGAATATTTATCTTGTACAATCTTGTGTTTGTTTTCCTCTTTCCCTTTTCTTGTATGTCCTTGTGGTTAATACCCTTAGGTATGTTCTACATCATGAAAAGACTAATAAAATTATTCATGGCATCACCTTACTTAAGAATTCCAATTCTCTCAACTCACACTTTGCTAATGACATCTTACTTTTTATCCAACATTCTACTGAAGAGGTGGTCAACACTATGGATTCCTTGGAAGCTAGATTTGAAGTTTGGAGTGCAGTTGGCTTCTACACTCAGGACTTCACCCTTTGGAGCTTGCCAAGTTGGATGTAGCTTGAAATTAACATGATAAATATTGTGTACATAGAATAAGTTGACTTTAGTAATGGTTGATGAATTATAATTTGTAAGCATAGGATGGTGTATTTGAATGCATGTATAAGTAAAACAATGATATGTGATTCTGAGACCTAGTTGAATTCATTGTTTGTGAAACAAGAAATCATGGTCTAAGCTAAGTTATTGTCATCAGGTTTATTTTTCCCTTTTTGAATAGATTTTTTTCCAAATATTTTGAAATTTTCCAACCAATAAATATTTGAAATCAATTTTTTACAAAACTAGCTCCTATGGGACCTAGTTGAAGGAAGATCATAATTAGAGCGTAACATAAGTTTTCATTAAATGAAAGAAACAAAGTAAAGGTTCCTAAATTAATTTCTATAATAGGTTTTAGAACATATTTTCTTACATCAATCAATGATTTGTAATTGACATTTAAGGATATAGAAGTGTATTGAGGTGCTGGATACTCATTCTCTGAGACCAACATTATAAGTGACCTTAGTTTGTCTAGTCAATGACTATTTAAACATTGAAATAAAAAACTAGTAAGAGGCCTAAGACTACACAAAACCTATTTAATTCATGCAAAAATGTGTGGGTTGTCATAATTGAGAATTCTACCATTTACATAAGAAAAGATAAGTACTTGTATTATAACTCAAAGTACTACATGCCCCTATATTCTTTTAGTTAACACCTTTGCATCATAGAGTTGATATTATTGGCTATACAATATATACAATGGAAATGTCTTATATTTTGTAGGTGAACATGCCAAAATTTTGGGCTCATGAATTTTGATGACTTGGAAGTTGGAACACCAGAACCAACTTTGCACTATTATTGCTTTGTGTAGAGGATTCATTTGGTCATTTATATGAAATACTAAGTGATGAAATTATCAATAGATGCATTCATGGCTTTGAAAAGTTAAAAAAATATTTAGAAGTCTTTATTTTTAAAATATTTTTTTGAATCATAACTTGTGTTTGTGTGTCACAATGTTACTTTATATTCCTATGGATTTTGGTTTAAGGATTCATTTGAGTAGTCAGTAAATGATAGATATCTTTGATGTCTAGCTATTTATGCATGTTTTTATGTTGGTCTTTTACTTGAACATGGAGTAGTTCATGCCAATATTGATTTATGTTTTCATTAAGTCAAAGGAGCAGTTGGTGTTATACTTGCAAATCCTAGCTATCAATTTATTAGCATTGACATGGTATAGGTTCTATTATGAATTGTTTTCTAATTAAAAAAGTAATAGGTTTCACAAAGGATTGAAACAAATTACTAAATATAAACTTGTAGAAAAGTTCTCACACTTGAAATAAGGAATATGCTCTTTTTTCCAAGCCATATTAATAACCAAACCACCAACTGGTCACAAAATACTAATCCCTTAAGCATAATGTTGTTTTTATTTCTACAATGTTTCCTCTACTAGAAAAATGGTATAGGGATATTCAGAAGAGGCAACATTTACCCATCAATTGGGTATGGATATTTATATTGCCATGAGATATATTATTTTAAACATGTAAACAACATTTTGCAAAGACCTATAAGTAATGCTATTAAAATCACATTTAGTGCTTTACAAAAGATGAGTAGTATCCTATAGATAATAAATATTATAATTATTGTTATTATTATTATTATCGGATACAATTTATTAATTGTGTGTTGTCTTTCATGTTAAAAAAATGTCATATCAATTGACAGACAGTGTCTACAGAGCTCACTCATTTAATGAAGGGAAATTTGGATAGAACTAGTATTCATCGAGTTCACTCGGTTGCTAAAGCATTCTTGGAAGTTCACAATGTTAATTGGGATTCTAATAGTTAACACAAGAAATCATTCCAAAGTTAGTTTCTATTGAGTAGGGTCGACTTATGAATGATTTTTTTTTTTTTTGGCATATGAAGCTTAATCACTTTATGTATTGATTCTAGCTAAGTATGATGATGAATATTGGCTATTTTAATTTGAATTTGGGCTGACTTGACAATCTAGAAGGTATAAATCAAATGCCAAGTTGAGATTTCTAGTGTGTGCATGTGTATTGATTCAATTGAAAAGAAAAGACAGGGAGAAAACTTGAAGGATAGGAAGGTATCCTTGTGAAGCAAAAAATTAATATTCAATTAGGAAAGATCAATTTTAAGTAGAAAAGAGATCTAGATTTAGCAATTCAATTGCATCACAATCAGGTCATTTCATTGTTACTCTCTAACCATTGTAGCAATGATCCAAAGATCTCTTAACATAGTTGGTCTAATAGCCAATTGTAAATCCTCTAACAAGGTGGAAATTCCATTGAATTTTTTTAAGACCTCTTGCAAGGCCACTCCTAGTAGGGTGATTAAATCCTCTAATAGGGTCACACCTAATAGTGTGTTTTGTAAACATTAATAGCATTGGCTCCTAACATAACTCACTTCAGAAAAGTGAAAAATAGTAACTAGTTACATTGGTGGTTTTTTCCAAATTGTGTTTCCACGTTAAATCCCGATGCCTCATGTGTTCATGTTACTTCTTTCATGCTTGCAAGTAACTAATCATAACATTTTAAGATTCACAAAATTAATAATCTCTCTACATTTATCGAGTTACAACATTTTTTGTTTGTTTATAGAGCGTCGGCTGCAATTAGTTTTCTCAAACTAAATTATATCGTTGACATATAAGGGATTTGGGATGTATTTTAGTAGTAACAGATTCACCCCCCCCCCCTCTTAGTTACTCCTTCTATATTTCCAACAATTGGTATCAGAGGTTTTGGTGTTTACATGAAATGTTTCAAGGACCTAAGCTAAAGATTAGGATGTCTTATGAGAAGGAGATTCCAAAGATAAATAAATAACTTTTAGCATGGCAAGGACTCATGAGACTTCATCTGGCCACCATCAGTGATTTAGGCTGCAAATACCTTGATGAAGAATACCAAACTACAACTAGTGCATTATTTGTTGGAGATCTTGTTTAGAAAATGAACCATGACATCATGATGATTGATATTGCATTTGCTCTTAGCTATGACGAATTTGATGAGATCAAAGACTATAAAACTACTTTTGATATGTGGAACAAGATAAAAGACATATATGGTGGTGATGATAATGTAAGCAGAGCCAAAGTAGAAAGCCTTAGAGGATAGTTTGATCAAATGAGAATAAGAGAAGATGAAAATGTTACCAAATATGTGGAAAGAATCAAAGCTAGTACCAATGCAATCAGATCTTCTTGAGGATAAATCAAGAAGGAAACTATTGTAGGTAAAGTTCTTAGAATATTACTTCCTATCTATGAAATTAGAGTATCTTCTATTCAAGAAAATAGATGTGACCCAAATCAAATGTTAAGTTTAGATGCCTTAGTAGGAATATTGATAGCTTTTTAGCTAGACAACTTTGACAATTATGTTCTAGCTTCAAAAAATGTTGAGTCTGCATTTGAAGCTAAAATTTTTCTCAAAGAAAAAGCAAGAAAACAAAGGAGATTCAATCAGAAAGTTAAGAGGAAATAGAGAAAAGTTTTGATAGTGATCTTGAAGTTGTTAAAGCTTTACTTGCAAAGAAATATTTTAGAGGTAGAGGAAAGTACAATCATAAAGTTCCTTTAATCTAATTTTCATGTGAGGAAATTGGTCATATTGTTGCTAGGTGTCCAAATAGAGAAAGAAAGGATTAGAAGAAGAGTCGTAAGTACAAAGGCAAGAAGGAATCCAAAAGTCACAAATCCTTCAAAGAAAAAGGTAAGAAGACTTGTTTTATGGTTAAAGATTTTGATAATAGTGAAGATGAATCTGATGAAGAAGAAGATAAGATGGTACTTATTTCTCATGTTAGAAAAAATGACACATGGATCATAGATAGTGGATGTTCACATCATATGATTCGAGAGAAAACAAAAAATTTGAACACTATGATGGAGATAATGTAAGGTTTGAAAACAATGAACCCTGTTACATAAAAGGGAAAGGTTGCATCTCATTAACCAATGAACTTGTATGTGACAATTCTTATTGGGTTGAAGGAATGAAACATAACCTACTAAGTGTGGCATAACTAATCAACATTAAATTCAAGGTATAATTCATGCATGGCAAGGAAATACTGTCGGATGACAAAGGGAATCTGATTCAATTAGTCAAAAAAAAAAAAAGCAACCTATTTTATCTTGATCCTGGTGATTGCTCATGTTTTATTGCTCAAATGGAAGAAAGTTGGTTATGGCATAGAAGACTATGTCATGTAAACTTTGATAATATGGTCAAGATAAGAAAATTTAGAAAAGTAAGAGGTATCCCTAGTTTGAAGAAACAAGATGTTGGCTTATGCAAAAATACTTAGATTGGAAAAATGGGAAAGACTAGTTTTAAAACCAAAAACTATCAAACTAAAGATGTCTTGGAAATTGTACATGTTGATTTATATGGACCTATTTGAATATAAAGTTATAATGCAGAAAATTTGTTTAATTCTTTTTGTTGATGACTACTCTAGAATAATGATTGTTATGTATCTTAGAAAAAAGTTAGAAGCATTTGAGAAGTTCAAATGGCATCTGGGAAGAGTAGAAAAAGAAACAGGAAAAACATTGAAGTGCTTAAGAATAGATGGAGGTAGTGAATTCATCTCCAATGAATTCAATAATTTCTGCATTGAAAGAGGAATCAAAAGGAAAGTATTAGCCTCTAGCACTCCTGACTAGAATGGAATAGCTTAAAGAAGAAATAGATCCATCATGGATTTGCAAGAACTCTAATGATTGAAAAGAATGTTGCTATCAACTACTAGAAGGAAGTCATCAGAACTATAGTTCATACTTTGAATCAAGTATAGTTGAAGAAGGACTCGCATAAAATTCCCTATGAATTATGGTATGGCTACAAACCCAATGTAAGTTACCTGAAAGTATTTGGCAGTAAATTTTATATCTTGAAAGAGTCTAGAAAAGGAAATTTTGATGTGAAAGGTGATGAAGATATATTCTTAGGATATTCCTATAGAAGTAAGGCATATAATTTTTTTAACTTGTCTACTCATAAAATCACAAAAAATGCACATGTGAGAATTGATGAGTTTTTAGAAAAGACTGAAGAAGAAAGATAAAGTGAACTATAAGATTGAAAATTATCTATTTACTTCAAACCTAACACATTTCTAGGCACATATAATAATAAGGAGACTTCACCTCTCGAGTCTCCATAGTTACTAAGTTGCAAGAAGTAAAAACAAGTCACTAGGACCTAAGTCACATTCTGAAGCTACTGAGTCAATGTCTACCAAGTCTAAATGACTTGAGCCTAAAGTTGAAATTCAAAATGAAGACATTGTAAATCATTCAAAAGGAAAAGAGCCTATTTGCCAAATATGTCAAAAGGCATCATTTACTTAATCAGATTATTAGGGTTAAATCAAAAGGTACTATGATAATAAGAAAATTAAAATTTACATGTTTACTTGCTGATTTTGAACCTAGAAGTATTAAGGATACTCTAAAAAATGAAAGTTGGATTGAGGAAATGAACGAAGAAATATAATAGATAGAAAAGAATAAAACTTGGACTCTTTCTCTTTGAGCCTAAAGATAAAAATGTGATTGGAAAAAAATGGGTATTTAGAAATAAGTTAAATGAAGATGGACAAATATCAAGAAACAAAGCTAGGTTAGTATGTAAAGGGTACTCTCAAGAAGAAGGAATTGATTATGGTGAAACTTTTTCTCCTGTTGCAAGATTAGAAGGTGTTAGGACCCTACTTGCATATGCAACTCATAAAGGATTCAAAGTATATCAAATGGATGTTAAATTTGCATTCCTAAATGAATTTTTTTATGAAGAAGTCTACATTGAATAGCCAGAAGGTTTTGTTGATCTTGACAAAAGGGACATTGTCTGTAAATTACACAAAGCACTGTATGATTTCAAACAAGCTCCTAGAGCCTTGTATTAAAGACTAATTAACTACTTGATACAGATTGGCTTTTAGGGAACAAATCATAACTGTAGTCTATATATCAAGAAAGGACTAGATAACAAAATTGTGTTGGCAGAGATATTTGTGGATGATAATCTATTTATATGAAATGATGACCTATGCAAAGCATTTTTAGAATAAATGAACAAAGTGTTTGAGATATCCATATTTGGTGAAATAAAATTCTTTGTTGGATTGCAGATAGAGTAGAAGAAAAATGGTATCTATATCACTCAATCCAAGTATATAAAAGAGATACTCAAGAAGTTTAGAATGGAATATTCAAAACTAGATGGTACCCCTATGTGTATTGGACTTAGGCTTACCAAAGATGATGATCCCAAAGAAGTAGATCAAACCTT
This sequence comes from Cupressus sempervirens, assembly GCA_028749045.1. Classification (NCBI taxonomy): domain Eukaryota; kingdom Viridiplantae; phylum Streptophyta; class Pinopsida; order Cupressales; family Cupressaceae; genus Cupressus; species Cupressus sempervirens. Next base: position 703,769,011 of record CM053783.1, on the reverse strand, counting down.
ATAGAAATCAATGATTGGAAAATTATAGTATGTAGTTAACACAACGCTTGAAATTACCTTAGCAATTGGGATAGTGGCAAGATTCTTAACTAAACCTAGAGAAAATCACATGATGGCAATCCAAAGAATCTTAAAATATCTTAAAGGTATTGACGACTATGGTTTATGGTACAAAGTTTGAGGGAACCTAAACCTAAAGGTATTTACTAATGCTGATTACATAGGAAATCTAGATGACAGAAAAGGCACTAGTGGTGGAGCTTTCTTTCATGGTAAGAGGCTAGAATCTTGGACAAGCAAGAAGTAAAACTAGACATCCCAATCTATAGTAGAAGTAGAGTTTGTATTAGTAGTAGTGAGTTATTCTAACATTGTTTGGTTCAAACAATTACTAGAAGTAATGAAAGTTGAAATCAAAGAACTAGTAGTCATGTATTGTGATAACACTAGTGCAATTAACATATCAAAGAACCTAGTGATGTATTCCAAAGCAAAGCAAATTTCTATAAAATATCAGTTTTTCGGAGAACTGGCATAAGATAAAGAAATTAGATTCAAATATGTCCATACAAAAGAAAAAATTGCAAACATATTCACCAAGCCATTACCTAAGGATGCATTCTTGTATTTAAGAGGTAAGCTAGGGGTCATTCACATATTTTAAGCTCACTAAATAAAGTTTACTAATGCATCAATAAGAACCAAGTTAATGATCAATTAGTTGATGCAACATAATCAATTGAATATTGCATATGAATCAATAATCAAGGTACATTGATACAAATGTGGCATGTATTGTCTTTGGTGTGTGTTGGCAAAGAGGAAATGTTTACTATCATATCTTTATCTTTCTAAAATTTTGTAAAGGGAGAAGTTGAAAATAAGTTATCCAATTCTTTCAAAAAGGGTGAATACAACATAAAGAAGAAGTTCTTGTGTAAAATTGAAGAAGGAGAAACTTTCTATCAAAAGGAATCTTGTTCTCAAAATTTCATTATGTTATGACATATGTTTTCATCAATGCGAAAGAGGGAGACTGTTGGATACAATTGATTAATCGTGTGTTGTGTTTGATGTTACACAAATGCCATATCAATTGACAAACAATGCTTACCAAGCTCACTTGGTTAGTGAAGATAGTTTTCCTTGTCTATCAAGTATTCATAGGTTTACTTTGAATAGATGATAGTGTCTATTGAGCTCACTTGGGAGTTGAAGAAATTTTGGTAGAAAAGAGTGTTAATGAAGGGAAAGTTGGATACAACTAGTATTCACCAAGTTCACTTGGTTGCCAAAGGATTTTTGCAAGTTTGTAGTGTTAATCGAGCTTCTAATGGTTAACATATTAAATCACTCCAAAGTTAGTTTCTACTGAGCAGGGTTGGCTTATGAAGGATTTTTCTTATTTTTCCATATGAAGCTTAATAACTTTATGTATTGATTGTAGCCGACTATGATGATGAATATTGGTTATTGTAATTTGAATCTGGGCTGACTTGACAATCTAGAAGGTATAAATCAAAGGTCAAGTTGAGATTTCTAGTGTGTGCATGTGTGTTGATTGAATTGAAAAGAAAATCGAGGGAGAAAACTTTAAGGATAAGTAGGTATCCTTGTGAAGCCAAAAAGTAATATTCGATCAGGAAGGGTCAATTTCAAGTAGAAAAGAGATTTGGATTCAGCAATTTAGTTGCATGAAAATCAATTCATTTCATTGTGACTCTCTAACCATTCCACTAGTGATCTAAAAATCTCTTAACAGAGTTGGTTTAACAGCTAGTTGTAAATCCTCTAACAAGGTGGCAATTCCATTGAATTGTTTTAAGACCTCTTGCAAGGCCACTCCTAGCAAGGTGATTAGATCCTCTAACAGAGTCACACCTAATAGTGTGTTTTGTAACCTTTAACAGGGTTGGCTCCTAACAGGGCTCACTTTAGAAGAGTGAAAAATATTAACTAGTTACATTGGTGATTTTTCTCAAATTGGGTTTCCACATTAAATCCTAGTCTCTCATGTGTTCATGTTATTTCTTTCATGCTTGCAAGTAACTAATGATAACATCTTAAGATTCACAAAAGTAATTCACTCTCTACATTTACTGAGTTACAACAATTTTTGTTTATTACTGAGCATCAACTACAATTAGTTTTTTCAGTCTAAATTTTATTGTTGGCATCGAAGGGATTTGGGATTTATTTTAGTAGTAACTAATTCAAACCCCTCTCTCAGTCACTTGTGTATTTCCAACAATTATCTGATGGAATTAGCATTATCTATAATAGATAGAGAGATGCATTTGTAAAGGGATATGCAATATTATTTTGTTTATTATTATTATTATTATACTGTGAGTAGCAATAGAGGATCTTCTTTGCAATTCTTATGTCAAAGGTAATGGAAAGGATGTTTCATGATAGAAAGGTTAAAGCCCTCCTACTACCCTCAAACACTTGGCCCCTGCTAAAGGTTGTGGAGAAGCCAATTCTCATGTAGCTTAAATCACTTTACTACAACCATGTTAATCTAATTAGATTTCAACATTTTGTTTGAAATATACTTTTTTTTTTAAAATTCTAGATTTGATTATATACATTTTTTAAGTGTCAACATTTTAGATTACATTTTGTGATCAATTTTTTGGATCACGGGATATGATCCCAAACATTGATGCTAAAAAAACACACAACCAAATCTAGAAATAAATAAAATTATATAATCACATTCAAAATACATTGATAATGGATTTTTTAAGAGGTACAAAGACACTTAACTAGTTTTTATGAATGTTTTCTAACCTAGAATGCTCTTAGATGCCAACTCTATGGAATGATGAACTATAAAGTGTTGTTCAATCGGGGCTTGGCTAAAATATGCAACCTACTTTCACCCCTCAAAGATTTCAAGGTTTGTTCATATTTCTAACTTTGAGTAATTTGGTTAGAAAAACTCACAAGGAATCCAATGTTCTTTATTTTTCATTCCTTTGGGCTTTCTTTTCTCAAAAGCTACAAAATCCCCATGCATCATAAATTATTGTTATAGTGCTTGTCCTTCATAAATATGCATTGCAATAAAGTGCCATCGAATGCATTATTCTTTATTGGTTTTGATTAGCAATGCATCAGTGTTTTTGATTGTGCAAATAGGGAAGTTGTTAACTCTCAAGCTTGTAAATGTCATCACACAAGCATTTTGTAATCAAATAACTTAAATGAAGTTCCAAGTTTGCTAGCCCGGAAATCTAACCAAGTCTTGTTATATTTCAGTTCATCCTTATATCATTACCATTAATATGGAAATTATGTTTTAGTTAGATGACTCCTCTTGTATAGATGGATTTGTAGCTTGGTTGATCTTTATGGGTTCATACTTGAAATAGGTATTTTTTCATAGAAGTGTGCATAGATTAATAAAAAAAAAATTGTTTTTTGATTAAGTAGTCTTAATATTGGCAACAACACATTCTCATCTCTCTCACATATTGAATGCCCTTTCACTCTTTTGACCAAAATTTGGTAGATGAATAGAGATATGTAAGAGGCTTACTAATTTTTCATCCTAGTTTCACAATATTCCTTTAAGAATTTTATAAAATAGTTTGTTGATGTCTATCAATCACTTTCTTTAACTAACTTTTTAAATATGTAAAGGAGATATTTAGCTTATTGCTATATTATTTTCTAACTATATTTTCGTGTACATTGGTGATATAACAAAATATTAAATGCAAAAATTTGATATCTATTTAGGAGGAAACTAGACAGATTTATGCATCAAGAAATACCATATTTGACATGAAAAAGGAGTAAAATGTAGTAGAAAGTAACTAGCAGAAATGCATAAGTCTTAAATTACATAAATTGCTTTGATGCATGTTGGTACATTGATGCTAACTGAAACTCTTTAAATACAACTATAACCTAGTGGATTAATAGATAAAAAGAAGCTCTATAAAACAACACTGAAACTAGTGGTGACTTAAACCCTCTAAAAGAGGTCTTATTTCATGCACTCAGATCAACATAAGAGCCATGCCAACTAAATGATCCTATTGTTTAGAACAAAGAAGGAAATAAGTGCTTAGAATATTTGAAATAAACCCTTGACTGCCAGATATGAACCATGTGAAAAAAAATCACTACATCATCTTTCTCTTCTTATGTTTGTGAGTTCACCATCCTTATAATTGTGTTTGGCTTATTATTAGTATACTTTATTTTCTTTGGAAAAATCATCTCTCCATTGAGCATCAACATCCACAAGTATTAGAGATTGTATAGATTCTAACAATATTTCCTTAGCTCTTCTTTTGATGACATCAATGGATAATTTTTAGAAATCTTAACCTGCATAGATCACTTTGAAATCCTTATTGTGCACAACCTATGTCAACTCCCAAACAATTTGGTAGCTTGTGTTTGAAGTTGTCATGTATTGCAAGAAAGTTTTGGTGTCACTAAATGGGCCATTTGAATAAGCTTTTAAAAAAATAGAAAAGTTCACATCTCACCTATAAGACACCCACACCCTTAAGAATCCTTGATTCTTTTGGTCTATTTGTTCAATATAAAGCTCTAGACTAAAACCTACTCTAAGGTTTGTCTTCTTTTTGTGGGGGAAATGGCAAAGAAAAGGAAATGAAGTTTGTTTAAAATAATAAATTTATAAAGAAATTGAAGAAAGACTTTGGATGCCATATTTACCTCATTCATCAAGTTGTTGATGCTTTCTTGGTTTTGTTATCTTTCCTTCTCTCTCCTTATCTTTTCTTGCTATTGTTATCTTCCCTCTTTGTCTCATCTCTTCTTCTCTTCTCTCCTCTATTCTCTTCTTCTCACAAAATGGAAAAATTAATGTCTTGTATAACCTATAAATGGTTTCTATATGATTTTGAAAAGGAGGGATGTCCAACCTTAATGGGCTTGCCGCTCTTTTACATTTTTTGTTTTGTTTTCTATATCATAAGGAGCGTTTGGGAATAACTAAATATATTCAGTCATTCCCCACGATATCCATCTTTGGAAGTATATTTTGAAGATAAAACATGAGGACATGTGCCCATACAATATTCTCTACAATTAACACTAAGGAAAATTAATTCATTATACCACCATGCCATAGTTGATTAAATCTTCTAGCATTGTATCAAGGGTGCTCTTAATTGCATAGCTTCAATACAGAGTTTGCAAAAATTATTAAAAGCACTTATTTTACCTCAACAAAAATAAGTACAAAATCAAACTTCAAGTTAAGGAATCAATTACAACATAAAATATACTATTCAATTAGATTCGAATCATTGGTTGATCTACTAGTAGGAAACATTTTAACTGAAGCAATGGTAAATTATTTGATTAACTAGCTATGTTTCTAATTGAGTTCCACAACATGAACAACATATTTCACTTTATGACTTAGGAGCTCTCTTAAATAGTCAATACCAAGATACTTCTTTCTTCACTAAGTTTTGTATTTGTTCCCTCAAAGCATGAGCTCACTTGAATTTAAAATCTTCAAGTGCATTATTCAAATTTTTGCTAATCAAGCATATCAAGGTAAGCCTGTAGATCTAATATTGATCACATGTCATTCTTAATAGTATCTTCTAAAAATATTCAAATTTTATAAGTGACAAGACCTGTAATTGTGCCTCAACAATATTTTTCTTGCAAGTTGAAGTACAGACTTGTTAGAGATAAGTAAAAACCTAACTTACTATCATAGTAAGATCCTAATCAGTTTCTCTATTATAGGCAATCTATATCAAATGTTTAATGCATGCTTATAAAACAAACAATTATGTCCTATCCACTCAATTTCAAGCAACTCAGAGCAACACAAACTTATTTCTGCATAAAACATAATTATTATATTGATAGTAGAAAAATAGAGTTATGGTAAAAATGTGGCTGACTTATGTGTTCAAGAAAAATCATTAGTTAAAGAGTCTTTCTTTTGGAGCACTTCAGCATAGGAGGATTTTTAGCCAAGATACTAAAGAGAATTGTTAAAACTTAAATTTGAATGATACTTGATTGGCTTGAACAAAATAGAGTGAGTAGAAAGATTTTGCAAGTAAAGTTTCATTTTTGAAGCTGCCCATGGTAAATCCTCTGTAATTTCTCTATCAAACTACAGTGCCAATTGTTAGTTGACAAAATATGGAGTAAGTATAAATAATCGTAGTGAAGGGTTAGATTCATCTAACTTTCAAGAGGACCATTAATTCTAGTTCAAACTCTACTAAAATATAAATGTTTAATCTCTAAATGTTTGATAAGAACTTAAATTAAAAAGAAAGAATAAATGTAGACCTTTTCCACTAACTCTGCTAGTTTCTCTGGCATTGCAAATGCCTGATTTCTTAAGGGCTTAAAATTATCGAATTCTAAAGATGGTTCCTAGCCAATAGATGACAGGTCCAGTTTCAAGGTAGTAACCTATGTAGTGATTTTCATTTTTTATTAGATCTTTATTTGAGTTGAATTCATATTATATAGATTAGCATAAAAAAATTGCACGAGAAGTTTCATATATGACCATAACATTTCTCTTCGATGAACAATATGGCAAGCTCAATTTCCAACCAAAGTCTTCAAACTCTAGAAAATTAAATAAAGAAATAAATTTGAACTAAGACTATTGGATTAGAAACATAATAATCATTTGATTCATTCCAAAGCTTGATCATGAATACTGTGTAAACTTCAGTTTTTATATACTCTTAGACTAAGTTGCTCACTCAGATTTAGGTTCAAATGCAAGTTTGAGATTTGGGTTTGGAATTCATTTTTTTTTGGGGTGACCTTGAATTTTTTTGGATTCATCTATACAAAACTTTTTTTTTTCATTAAAATATGTGTGTATGTATATGACATATATGTATATATATGTAGCAGAAATAAGTTCATAAACCATTATGCTATTAGTAAAGCAACATAAAAAAATACACCACTGTATATATTAATGAATTAGTCTAAATGACATATGTTTTAACTTTTTTCCCTTTTAGTGATCTATTTTAGGGTTAGGCTATACAAGAACTTTAAAGATGATAAATAAATTGCATTTTTTGGTCAAATTCTGCCTAGGCCATGCTACAGACTTGGGAATTTCAAATAAAAACAAAAATAGTAGAGGGTTCATTTGACAGAATTTTGGCAAACTGTGAAGGTTCGTGGGAGACTTTTGGAAGAATGTGACAAGGACCAAACTTTTACAAAAATTGGACAAGAGTTTGGAGTTGCTAGGTAAGAATTTGGTAATGAAGCTATCAAAGATAGTTAGAAAAACTGGGCAAAGCCAAAAAATCACCAAGGCCTAGAAATAATTGATGGTGCCCTATGCATAAATTTCCATTGTTTCCATGTTGTATCAATCAATTGTTTCTTATTCAAGACATTTAATTTGCAACCTTTTAAATCTTTACAACGATAAAGTTGGAGCAGGAGAATTTTTCTTCTCAAAGGTGTCCTTTGATTGTAAAGTGTTCATTCCATTATCTATTGAACTAGATATTTCTTGTTTTTTGAACAAATAATGGAATGGATACTTTACAATCAGATGACACCTTTGAGAAGAATTTTTTTCCTACTCTAACTTTATCTTTGCAAAGATTTAAAAGGTTACATATTAAATGGCTTGGATAAGAAACAATTTCTTGATATAGCATAAAAAAAAATTTAACCAAATATTGGTAGAAACTTTGACCAATTCTTGATAGTTTTCTACCATGAATTGGTCAAAATTTCCACCAATTATAAAAAGAATTTGACCAATTCTTGATAGTTTTCTACCAAGAAATGGTTGAAATTTCCACCAATTCTAAAAAAATTAAACCAAACATTGGTAGAAATTTTGACCAACAATGACAAATTAGTGCTAGCAAAAATTAAATTTTTTTATTAATGTATTGGTCAAAATTTTGACCAACCTATACGTTGGTCTATATTTCGATGAGAAAAATTATCACAAACTATTTGGTCAAGATTTTGACCAAAATTCATTGAAAATTGAATCCAAATTTACAAGTGCAAGAAGTTAGTGATAATCTCAAGTTAAAGTGAAAAAGTAGCAAAATGCTCATGATCATATCTTCGTGGGGTTAAAGATGTGGTTAAGAATTGAGGATGCAAGACTGTGAACAAAGAAAAGATTAGGGTTAAAGTGGTTACTACAACATCATAGCTAATAGCATAGTCAAGGAATTTTTAGCTACAAAGAAGTGATAAAGGACCATGTAGTTAAAATGTTTACCATTGCATCTTTGCAATTGGTTAAGAGTAACCCAAGAATCAAGTGGTGAAGTAGGTAAATCTTGTGGCTTTCGATTTTCAGGGTTTAACTATGAGTTAAAATATTAATTTGTGAGCTTGCAAAATGTATTGAAAATACTTATGTTCAAAGCTAGCACAACATCACAAGGTTTCAGTCATAGAAAGGTCTTTGGTTGTAAAGCTGCAAAGTAAACTAGCCGACAATCAAAATAATGACAAAAATATTGCATGATTAAGAAGAAATTAGTATATGGTTGTTGTAAAGAGGAAATATAATTAATATCTCAAGCATTGCAACATCATAAGTAAAAGGAATGTTAGGTCCTAAATCATGGTGAAGATGTGAAGTAGTAAGTTTGATGGCCATTGCCAAATCGGAGCAATTAGTGAATTGAAATGGTAAACAATTATGAAGCAACAATAAAAAAGAATAAATTGATTGTTGTTTCACAGGCCCAAATGGTAAATAAAAAAATGAGGTTGTGAAGTGGCAATTGAAGGGAAGCACAACATCACAAGCTTGATATAATAGTTAGAAATTTAACTGATGAAGTTGTGAAACAACTTAAGAGAAATAATTTTGTAGGGTCCCATCTTTAAAATAAATAAAGAAAGAAGACCACAACAAAGAAGTGATAAAGAGGTCATCACATAATTTCAAATCTCCATTTTAAAGGCATAAAATTGATTGTAAAATGGACATATCTAAGCTAGAAGGAAAAGTATGAGTAGGAAGCATGGATAATTGAAAATGTGAAGGTGCAGCTAGCTTTCTAAAGATTTCAAGCATGCAATTTTTTAAAGACATCGATTTCACACTCCCTTTTACAAAGACAAATACATTAGGTATTTTCATTACTAGTTACATGATTGTTTGAAAATTTTAGGCCACATATAAAGCTAGAATAAATTCTAAAAAAATTCTAGCATCCGGTAGTCATAATTGTTAAGGTTGTTTTCCAAAGATAGCACAAAAAGAAGAACTAATAGCAGAAGTTATAATAGAATAATCCACTTTAAAAGGGAAAATCCCTACCCCTTTCGTGGATGAATGGATGTAGATTCTACTTGGTTCTTCAAATGTAGAAGTTGAAAATAACCATGCTTTATGGGATCCCTATGCATTCTACAGAGATGCAGAGGTGATTGATAGAAATGGAAGCGAACTATTCTGGTATTTTTACAAAAATAGGATAGAAAAGATCCCAATATGCAACACTTGAAGAAGGAACCTAGGAATGTTAATTGTGTTAGAGGTCTTTGTGGATATTGAAATAATGAAGCAAATGATAAAATGTTACAACCCAATCAGCAAGTCATATGATAGGAAGGAAAAAAGTATCTTCCTAGGATTGGATAATGAGACATTCATTGAAGCATTTGACTTGGGAGGCCCTATGTCATTGCTAATTGACATAGAAAAAATTAATGAAAATTTCAAAATCCATAGGAATTTCTACATGGGTGGGGTTGTGACTAGACACATCTTTTTTGTCAAGAAAAGAGCAAGGAGAAATACCCAAAAAAAAGAAGTGGATGAATCCATGCCTCTTGAGTTATTTCAAAGGTATATGAAGAAAATTTTTTATGTGTTGAAAAAAACCCCAGGTTCAGATCGAACCATGTATTCTACTGATGCACATTACATCATGGAATTAAAGATTTAGGATCCCAACAAAAATTTAGGATATGATTTTATCAAATATATCATAAAAAAAAATGCGTGAAGAAATTGATGTTACACAGGAAGGAAGGTTGGAGAATTTTAGGTCCTTTCACTACTCTATGTTCATGCATCTAATCCTGTTTAGAAATGTGGATCTCTTTGATCAAATTTTCTTAGAGTGTATAGAGGAATAATGGGAGATATTACCTGTGCAAATATACACAACCATATGGCATATATTCTTCCTATACTCTAATGCTATTTCTTTTTATAATGACTTTGTCTGTCATATGTTAAAAATGATAGGAGTTGTTAATGAAAGAATACCACATAATGTGAAGAATATAGTTAAGCCAAATTTATGATTTGATGAGGGAAAATAGATAGGGTACAATAGGGGTGGTGTTTTTCTTTTTGAAGAATATATTGTTATTAGGGTTTTTGGATGATCTAAGCCCCTTGATCTTCTTCCAATGTTTGTGCCAGAGAGGTTAGGAGTTGTAGAAATATTCTAGCAAGTAATTACATTAAATATAGAACTCTTATGTAAACATGTCAAGAAGGGCACTTTTCTATGTATGTGTGCTAAAGTAGGAGACTTTGAGATAGGGGAGAATGCAATTGAGGAAACTAATGCTTTCCTTAGAAAATAAAAATTTCCAATGGCTCCTACTAGAATCTATGATTCCAACATAGTGATAACTTTAAGAAACCCCTCCTAAAAAAAAAGTCTAAAATGCTTGCAAATCCAACATTTTGTGAGCTAGAAAATTTTAATGTTGTGGGAAATTTTTTTGTACTTAATGATAGAGAATTAAATGATGGTTATATTTCCCTTGCAAAAAATAAATTAATAATATTAAAGGTGAATTAATTTTTTTGTAAATGAATAATAGTGGTCTTGGCTAATATTTAGTGGTAAACTAAAAAATTGTTTGATTCACATGTATTGGCTAGTGACTATACTGACTACTAAGTAGTCAATTCAACTTGTGTACTATCTTAGGTCTATTATTAATAATGTCACTATGTTAGTGTCACCATTACCAAGTTGACCACCATCACTTTAGTATTGTTAATACAATAGTTTTATTGATTGTTGATTAATTAGAGCTCAATGATAGAAGATGCATTTTGGGGTCAATTACTTGAAAAGACTTGGAGTTGCATGAAATTCTTTGGAATGGAGGCACATGGAAACATTTGCACAGAAACCATTAACTAGAATGTAGTGAACATCACATCAAGATTAAAATCATATATGTGGTATTGATAGTTACAATTGTTACATTCCATTTATAGCCACATTGGCAAGCACTTTGCATGTTCGACATTAATGCGATTATATGTTTCACACTTGAAAATTAATAGGAATATGAAAAATAAGATATGAAAGATCATGAATACTAAAAAATTTAATGTAGTTACCATTAAATACCCTCTTCAATTCCTCTTTCATTATCATTTCTCATATTCTTGAATCTAAATTTGCTTTGCAGAGTTTCCTAGTTTGTAGAATTTCTTTATCATGGACATGTCAATTTGACTAGAATCCACTACAATGGGTCTGCAAAATCCCTTTTTGGGCATGATACCTGACGATGTCCTAGCCATGGTTTGCAAGGAAGATGCTTGAGGTCCCTGTTAGATTATGGTGATTGATCAAGAAAGTACTATACATACTTCATAAATTCTTTATTAATTATAAGCCTAAGCTGGTAAAAAATACTTATATAAAACAGCTTAGGTTTAGGGATTGTTTCATAGTTGTGAAGAAAAAATTGGTTGTTGTGATAGTATTGAGCTATAAGGGATTAAAATTTGTAATTAGGCTATAATCACTAGATTGTAGTAATATCAGACTTGCTATTTGGTTGATGTGGCCCAAGGATTAGGTGAACCACATTAAATCTTGGTTGTTGTCTTCTTTCCTATGTGATCTATTATTTTCTAATATTGTTTATATTTGCATGCAATTTTTATTTCTATCTATGGTTTAATCCTAACAAGTGGTATAAGAGTTAGGCTATTTTTTAGTTATCCTTTATAGGAAAGTTTCATGGTTGAGTGAGAGACTCACTATTGAGTGGGAGCAATGGAAGATGAGGGTAAGATGAGGGTTGATAGGTTTAATCACTAGAAATTTTAGTTATGGAAGATGCAAAAGGAAGACTATCTCTATTGGAAGGATTCATGGAAGTCATTGGAAGGAAAAACCAAGAATTAGGTATCTATTTCAAATGATGAATGGGATCTTTTGGATAGAAAAGAACTTGGAAGCATTTGATTATGCCTAGCACCATCAGTGGCCTTTAATATTACAAAACAAAAGACAATAGAAGAGTTGATGCAAACCCTAGTGAAACTATATGGAAAGCCCTCCACTTCAAATAAGGTATTTCTCATTAAGTGTTTATTTAGTAAGGGGGATCTATTGGGAATCATGTAAACAAGTTTAATACTATTGATAGTCATCTATCTTTTGTGGGTATCAATTTTCATGAAGAAACTAGGGCTCTCTTGATTTTGTGTTATTTGCCTAAAATTTTGAATGGCTTAGTAATGGCTATGAGTAATTTTGTTCCAATATTTAGTACCCTAAAATATGATGACATGGTTTGTGTTATTTTGAGTGAGGAAACTCATAGGAAAACCACAAGTGGGTCTACATTAGGAAGTTCTTTTAATGCATAAAGTCCAAGTAGAACAATTGAGAGAGGAAGCAATTATAGAAATCATGGGAAATCAAGAGGAAATTCAAAGGGGAGGAGGTCTCAATTAAGAGGACTGAATGAATGTTGATACTATGGAAAACTAGGGCATATAAAGAAATATTGTTGGAATTGAAAGAAAAATGAAAGAGCTAAACCAGATGGAGACAACGAGGCAAATGTGATAAATAAAAAATCTAAAAAGGATGTTTTTCTTCTATCTTTAGAAAGTGTTGATGATTCATGGGTTTTAGATTTTGGTGGTTAATTTGATGCTACACCTCATAGCGGTTATTTCATTAATTATGTTGAAGGGGATTTTGGGCTTGTTTATTTGGGGGGTAATGAACCCTGTCATATTCTTGGAAAAGGGAAAACTTAAGATTAAGTTGCAAAATGGGAATCATTGGCTACTACATGAGGTAAGACATGTTTCAAGGTTGAGTAGGAATTTAATTTTTGTAGGAAAATTCAATGATGAGAGTTGTATAGTTATTCTTAATGAGAAAATTTGGAATTTTTCAAAAGGTTCCCTTGTAGTAGAAAAAGGTGTGAAACTAGGAAACTTATATCTTTGTATAGGTTATATTGTTCCTTCTATTTTAATTGTTTCTAAGAAAAATGAATATTTAGGAATAGTTGCTACAGTTGAGCAAGGAGAACAAATAGCTTATGTAAATTCTCATACAACATTGTGGCACAATAGACTTGGGCACATGAGTGCGAAAGGTATGAAAGTAGTTTTTTCAAATAAAGTTTCACCAAGTCTAAAATGTGTTAATATGGATTTTTGTGAATTTTGTGCTTATGAAAAACAAAAGAGAGTTGTAAGAATTTACCTAAGGAAAAAAATCACCCAAGAACTAAGAACTCAAACACTACCACGACTGTAGACTAGAAAGAGAGTATGATTAAAATGATGCTATATTTGTTCAATATGCCATGTGAAAGTATACTAGGAGTGCCTAAATATAAAGGCCTTTGAGATACATCTAGAATGTCATGTAATCAACATCATGATAAGTCATACAACTAGGCAGATGTCTACTATATATGGGTTATCCTCCATTAATCATAAAAGTGTGGATGAGAGGATAAGCCTACAAGGGTGTGACAGACAAATTAGTGTTGTAGAAAACATGTGCTAAAATAGAGTTGCATACTCCTATGTTGTCAACATGACCACTCAAAAAGGTGCACAAAATCCTAAGTGTCTCACAAAATATAATAATAAAATAATGTAACATGATAATATAATTCATTGACCTAAGTAAACTTAAGTAAGTGTAAATAGTAAATACATATTTATACTAAGAGGAGTGAGTTTTGTGAAGACTGGGAAGGAACACAAAAAGGATAAATTAGAGCTTGTGTATACAGATGTATGGGGACTAGCTCAAGTATCTTCCCTTGGTGGTTCTCATTATTATTTTATATTCATTAATGATACAAGTAGAAAAGTATGGGTTTATTTACTAAAACAAAAATTTGATGTATTTCAAACTTTTAAGCAATGGAAATGCTTGGTTGAAAATAAGACTGGTAAGAAATTATAATGTCTCAGATTTGATAATGGTGGTATCATAGTCATGAATTTGAATATTATCGCTCCACTTATGGTATTCATAGATAGAGATTTATTCCAAGAACTCGATGGGCAAATTGAGTGGTTGAACACATGAATAGGACTATAATGGAGAGTGCAAGGAGCATCAGGTTGCATGTTGGGTTGCCCTTACACATGCGAGCATAGTTTGTTAATACTATTATATATTTTATTAATAGAGGTCCCTCTACTCCATTGGGTTGTGGTATTCTAGAGGAAGCATGGACTGGTCAAACGGTGAGATATTCATTTTCCAAGACCTTTAGTCATAAATCTTTTGCTCATATAGATTCTAAAAATAGAACTAAGTTGCAAGCTCAGTCATAGAAATGTGTATTTTTTGGATGTGGCATTAATTAATTTGGTTATAGGCTTTGGAATTTTGAAAATAGAAAAATTGTAAGAAGCAACGATGTCATATTCAATGAGAAAGTGTTGTACAAATAACTATTGCAGAAACATGAGAAGAAAGAAGATAGTTATGTAGTGCTAGATGATACTCCAATAGATGATGTTCTAGCCATTCCTCATGATGTACAACAACTGTAACAAAAAATACCACAGACACTAGTGAATGTTAGGTAGTTAATGAGGGAAATTAGACCTCCAAAAAGATTTTTCACCTCTTTGTATTCTATTTTATGTACCAATACTAGTGAATCGAAATGTTATGATGAAGCTATGCAAGTGGATACTAAGATTCAGTGGGAGTCTGCAATGAAAGATGAAATGAACTCTTTGTTGAAGAATAAGACATGAGATTTATGCATGTTGTCTGTAGGTGAAAGAGCTTTATAGAATAAATGGATTTATAGGTTAGAAGAAGAGGATGGAGGTAAGAAAATATTTAAAGCCAAGTTACTTGTATAAGGATTTCCACAAAAAAAGGGCATTGATTTTGATGAGATATTTTCTCCTATTGTTAAAAGACTTCTATCTATATTGTTTTAACTATTATGACTACTGAAGATTTTCATGTAGATCAAATTGATGATTAAAATAGCCTTCCTTTATGGTGATTTGGATGAAGAGATATATATAGATCAGCCATGAGGATTTGAGGTCAAAGGTAAAGAGAACTTAGTGTGCAGATTGAAGAAAAATTTATATGGCTTAAAGCAAGCACCTTGGTAATTGTATCCAGAGTTTGACAATTTTATGCATGATCATGGATACAATAGGTGTCATTCATATCATTGTGTATATTTTAAGAGGTTGGATAATTAAAACTACATTATTTTATGTTTATATGCTGATGATATGCTTGTAGATGGGTCTAACATGGATTATATTATGGGGCTAAAATGCCAGTTAGCACATGCATTTGCTATGAAGGATTTTGGGCCAAAAAAACAAATCCTTGGTATGAATATTTGTCTAGATAGGAAGATAAGAAATATTGACACTATCTCATGTTGATTATCTTGAGAAGGTGTTGTAACATTTCTCTATGGGAAATGCTAAAGCTATTAGTACACCTTTGCCTAGTCATTTAAAATTGACCAAGGAGATGTGTCCCAAGACATAAGAAGAGGAGAAAAATATGTCCAAGGCACCCTATGCTTCAGTTGTATGAAGCTTGATGTATGCTATGGTATGTACAAGGTCAGATATTGCACATGTAATGGAAGTCGTTAGCTTGTATATGAGTCATCTAGTAATTGAGCATTGGAATGTTGTCAAATGGATTCTCAGATATTTGATAAGAACATTCAATAAGTGTTTTCACTTTGGAGTCTCTATTATTTATTTATAGGGCTATTGACTTAGATTTGGTAGGGGATATTGATACCACACAGAGTACTACAGGTTATGTCTTTAGTATTAGTGGGACAACCATGAACTAGGTCTCTAGTTTACAGAAGGTTAATGCTTTATCTACTATAGAGGGAAAGTATGTTGCTACTATAGAGGTAGCATAAGAGATGATATGGCTTTGGTTCTTCTGAAAAGAATTGGAACACTCTTAGAAGGATAATTATTTGCTTACAGATATTCAGAATGTCATTCATCTTGCAAAGAATTCAGCTTTGCATTCAAAGACTAAACACATTCAATCATATTACCATTTCATTTAGTTAGTTTTGGAAAATGGATAGTTAAAACTAGATAAGATACATATAGATGAAAATCCAATATATATGTTTATAAAGGTATTAACAAGGGAGAAGCTAAACTCCTGTTCAACTTCGATTGGTCTTCTAGACTAAACATGAATAAAAGAATAATAGAGTCCAGGGTGGTTTGATCAAGTGGGAGTCTGATAGAGTAGTAGTATAGCAACAAAATTAGTCTCCAAGTGGGAGATTTTTGTTTAGTGTGGAGCTTGATCAGTCCCCAAGTGGGAGATTGTAAGATTATGGTGACTGATTAGGAAAGTACTGTACATATTTTATTAAGATTTTGGGTCGACATGTAATTATTAATTATAACCCTAAAGTAGTAAAAATACTTGTATAAAAGAGCTTAGGGTTAGGGAATGTTTCATAGCTATGATGAAAAAATTAGTTCTTATAGTAGTATTGAGCTATAACGGATTACAGATTACAATCAAGTTGTAACCACTAGATCGTAACAATATCAGACTTGTTGTTTACTGGACACAGCCCATGGATTGGGTGAACCACATTTAATCTTGGTGTCTTGTATTCTTTTTTGTGTGATCTATTATTTTTTGATATTATTTATATTTTCATGTAATTCTTATTTCTATTTTTCATTTAATCCTAATAGTCCTTTTGTCTGTCATGCTTTATTCATGGTCCTTAGCCATGAATTCTTAAGAAATGATTAGAGGTACCACATGTTCAAAGATATTACCTCTCACTTCCTTACATCTCTTCTCATCCTTGGAGACATTCAAGTAGCCATTCTAATGCTTCTATGCAATATTTTTAAGGAGGTTATCCCACAATAATGAGTTATACTTTTTCACCAATTTTGACATTGAAATCAATCTTTTTGAGACAAATGTCACATTTGAGTGACTATATATCTAAATATATGAATTATTTGGAGAAGATGTAAACTAATGATTTTTAGTACTATGTTCCTACACTATAATCATATATTTTAATTTAAAAGAAAAAAAAATATTTAAGACAATTTTTTCT
This sequence comes from Cupressus sempervirens, assembly GCA_028749045.1. Lineage (NCBI taxonomy): Eukaryota > Viridiplantae > Streptophyta > Pinopsida > Cupressales > Cupressaceae > Cupressus > Cupressus sempervirens. The sequence continues at coordinate 703,751,638 of CM053783.1, read as the reverse complement.
TCTCCTACAAACTGGTACATATAAAAAATCAAAATTTTTAAAGAGTAACACTTCACTTAACAAACATAACTTTTTTTTTTCTAGAAATAATAATGAGATAATTCCTTCAATCTTGGATTTGTAACATCAATATAAATTTACATTTCAAAATAGGAATAAATGAATAAGTAAATTAATATTCAATATTTTATATGAACATTTGTATATAAGGTATAATTTGAACTTTATATTTTTAAATCAAATTTCAATATTATCTATACATTTTAAATTGCATGATCATTGATCAAGATCCAAGATTCATGAGTCATGAATCATGATGTTACATGTATCATAAGTTTAACTTTAAAAAACTATTTTTTATTTATTTGATCTTTTAAAATAAATTATTAATAGTTAAAGCTATTATAACTAATAACTATAAATAGTTAATCAAATATGAAACCATAAAGCGACTATTGAAACCCTTTTTCTATTTCTAACTTTATAACTATTAATAGTTCATTGTTTATAGTAAAACCATAGACTAATATTTCAATAGTGCATTGAGATACCAAAAACAATTATTTTTATTGATAATATTTTAGAGTGTATAATGTACATGGGTAAAATTACAAAGTTGTGTCAGCTTTTAGGCTGACTTATCAAAATGACTGAATTTGAGTATTTCTATTTAAAAATCGATTTTGTTGAAACATATGGTCTAGAAAATTGTATTATAGCTAAGTTATACATAGTCTCGCACTTTTCCAATTGGAGATGGCTATTAAATGCATGTTTTATACTAGTTTGTATCCAATTACTAAAGAAATAAAATGATTTCAAAAAATAGAGTCATTTCAATAACACTTACTATATTTTATGATTTTTTTTAATAACATAGAAATACCATTTTATAGAACTTAGGGTCCATAATATTATCATATAGAGTTTTTAGTGTTTTAATTAGATATAGTATACTGTAATTAAAAAATTATATAAGAACATATTTTTACACTTGAAAATATGTCAGTTTTGAGAAGGAAAATAATGTTAAATCATATCAAAAAAATATAAAAATTATATGACATTCTAGAGGACAATGTCCTTTTCTAGAATGTATAATTTTTCTCTTGGTTAGAATAGATTTTTTTTGAAAAATGTGGTGGGAGATGAAAACTATCAATTTCAAGTGAGTTGAAATTTGAATTATTATAAAAGAGAAAATATAGGTCCAGAGCTGATTTTTATTTTTTATTGTTCTAGCTATATATGTTATCTGTAACATAGTCTGAGATCAAAAGGAAATAAATTTATTTCCTTTTAGTTTTGTGGTGGGAACTAGACCCCCAATTTTCAGCATTTTTGAGTAGCTAAAAATTATCTTTCAAATTTAGGAAAATATATCAATTCTTATTCCAAATAATTATTGAAAATTATAATTCTAAACTTCATTAATTTTTACCCATTTCATTATTTTACTTCATTTTCAAATTAAAAATAATTATTCAAATTTTATGTCATTAAAAGTGAACAACTATACTTTTGTTAGCCTTTTCCTTTACCAAAGGGTAACACAGGTTTTTGCTTTCAACCACATAATATTGATTCATAGCATAGATACAAAAAATAGCTAACTAAATTAGCCTAGTTTTACTATTTCATAATTTACATTAAAGGGTAGGGCTCAATCCAACGAAAATTATATAATCTTTAAAATACTTTTTTGCCCAAAGAGCAAGGGTCAAGTAAATAGGATTCAAGAAATGGGGAATAAGGAGGTTATGAACATCAATAGGCTGAGGGGCCGAGGGCTTTAAGCCTTGAATCAAAAAGGTCTTCAAGCCCCCTCACAAGGAATCTCTTGGAGAAGATGATGTCGTTGAACACATCCAGCCATGTGAAGTTAGTCTTGCTGATGTTATTTAACAACAACCACTTCTATAGAAAATCCCTCACAAACCATGCCCACTTTCAATAGTGAGTCAATAATCATTCATTCATGCTGAGTAGGAAGGGATGCTTCTATACAATGCTCCCTATGCCTTGCTCCCAATGCTTGTCTGCTATGTTTGCAAAAGGGATGTCAATTCTTGGCCCTAGTACCTGCTTGACCAATACAAGAATTTTGACGTCATATTTTTCAAAAAATTTCTTGGGTGATCTCACAATATTGGGTACCACTTTTGTGGCACGGAAAAAATTGGAAATAGATTGAAATTTCCAATTTCTGAATTTCAATTGTTTGCGCAAACATTCCCTACATTTATGTTCATGCAAACATAAACAAATATAAATAAAAATGTTTATGTGAACATAAGTACTATAAATGTTGGTGTGTACATACAAAAGTTATTATTTTTATTGTAAACTTGCCATTTTTTGAAGACATATGTTCATACAAACACATAAAATATGTTTACATAAACATTATTTTCATGTGAACATATGTTTTTTTTTTAAATTTACTATTTTCTTTTGAAAAAGGAAAAAAATGGTAATTTGACCCTCAAAATTGAAACCAAATTATCTCCTACTATAAATCTATAATTTTCAAATTGTGCCACTTCAAGAAAGATTTCCAATTACTATAATTTTAATAGGTATTATATTCATTAAGAATTTCAAAAATGAGTTTAACTCATTATAGGTTTATTAATGATTGAACACATACTGACTTCAACACTTGGGGATAAATTGTGAATTATGTCAAGAAAAATTTGAAAAATATCTGAGAAATAGGTTACTAAGAGATTTTTTTATAAAAAAATGAAAATTTGATTTATGATATATTGAGTTCAAGTTTCCTACTCAAAATGAACCTATGTTTGAATTACAATTGATGTCACTTCAAACCTTCATAAACTATACAAAATTCAACAAAACTAAATCAAACCAAGTGTATCCCCTAGATATTGATGTTTTTGATTAGGAAAATAGGTTTTATAGGGATCCTGAAATCCAAAGTTTTATAGCATAAAACAACTTAAAGCAGAAAAGATAGAAAAAACAAAGCCTGCCTCAAAAGGCCAGAAACAAAAAGGCCCGAAGCCTGAGAAACAAAGGCCAGGAACAGAGCCTGGCAGGCAGACTAGTGTCCCTTCTTTTCCATTGCCTGCAAGGTTTTTGCAGCGTCACTTTCCTTCTGGTTGGCCTCTTCCTCCTGGATCGTGGGGAGGAAATGCATTTGGTCCCGCTGACTTTCCTAGATTCTAGTCTCTTTTTGAGGATCTTCCTAGCTGGTTTCATGCTTTGTACTCTGCTCCACATTCCCTACAAGGTCAACATTGGTCAGATAGTCCCCCAGATTAACAATGTTTTCATTCAAGGTATGGAGGGTATCCACAATCTATTTAGTCACAACCTGGTGGACAGAATCCAGCCTTTGGACCTTCTGCTCGAGCTGAGTGATTCTGTCTTCCTGATTGTCTTTGGGGTCCTAGCTTCTATCTTTTTCCTAGCTGCCCACCTGGTCTTTACTACCCCTGGCCTCATGATCCTTGACATCCCCCCTGTTGTTGGTCTGGTTGGACCTATCCTTCAGAGTCTCAATTTCTTGAAAAAGCCACTTATTGGAGCGGAAATTGTCAGTCAGGCTGTTCTTTACATTTTTGAGAAAGTTGAAACCCATTTCATGAACATTGTTAGAGAGAACCAGAAGAGTTGGGTCAAGGAGCTCGTCATAGTGGGTGCTACTGTTGAGATCCCCCAACACCTGGATTTTAGCAAGTTCTCTAACAATGCCCCTACTGACACTATCCATATTGAAATTTTTCTAGGCTCTTCTCTTATTTATCCTGATGGCCTCCCCCCCCCTTTTCAACCATGATTTCTATCATCTCTTCTAGGGACAAAATAGGGACCTCCAGGGGGGAGGTGGGCGCAGTAGGTCTGGGGGGCAAATCAGCGTAGTCACTGATATGATCATGGGTTGGGGTCTGGTCTAATTTTCTTTTCTTGGGGCTATCCTGGGTTACCAAGAGGGTTACCTCCTTCTTGTCATTATCTTTCTCCTTGTCGTCTTCCAACTCACTTTCCTTCTCTTCCACTAAATCCACCTCCTCCGACTCCATATCCGACTCATCACTAGACTCCTTAGGATGAGGGGTAGGGGGTTAGGGGGAGGGCACCTGGGGCTCTTCCTGCTAGGGAAGCGGAGAGAGGGTTTGGCTTTTGGGGTTTCAGACTTGACAGATTTCACAACACGCACTTCCCTTGAGTCTGAGCTGGCTCTGTCCTCCGAGGAGCCACCCGAAACCCCAATGGACTTGATTCTTTTCTAGGTTTTCAAAAACTCGAAAATGAGGAGCGAAAGACCTTCGTGAAGGGTGGGGTTCTTCACAGGACATTTCTTGTAACTCTCTATATTCTTAGTCATAGAAGTATAAATATAGAAAGGAAAGGAGATTTTCACTTTATGTCTAAAATGATTAAGCAGAACAAAATGATGGGTCCTGATTCTATCAAACCTCAGCTCCAAAGTGACATACTCCATGATGATTCTCAGAACAAGCCCCCAGAACTTCTTGATGGACTCAATGTCATAGTAGGTGTCAATATTTACTAGTTTTCTTTTCTCCTTGTCATTCTTGATGAAAGCATTGACAGCATTGGCGGACATCTTCTTATCCCTGAAGAAGTTCATGCCTTCCTAGGAGAAGCCTGTCACCTCCGCGATGAGACCCTCTGTGATTTGGTGGGAGACACCATCAATTTTGACCTTTCCATTGTGCCAAGTATCAACCATAATCTTGGTTACCCCCGTGTCGAAACCATGGAGCCTCTCCATGAAGCTGGTTACGCCGCCCTTCTGGATATTTTTCACATTTTATCATATTTTGAATTAAATAAAAAATGCCATGGTTATTTCAATTTAAATTAATTTATCAATTATCATTATCAAGCTAAAGAAATTTAGCAAATATTGATTATAATCTAATTCAATTTTAATTAAGTAAAAATGCTACAATGATTAAATCAAGCTATCTCTATCTAGTGATTAAAGATCGATGAATGATAATTGATTACAATTTTATATTTTTGAATATTCGATGTTTCATTAATTTTACATGTTTAATTTTATTCATCCAAATCATGGATTTTGAAAATTGTGAAGAACTTCAAATAATTGGTATGTGTATAACTAGTTACTGCACTTTTTGATTTACGTTTTAATTTGAATTATGCAACAATAAGATAGGGGAGAGGAATGAGTAGTCGCAAGGGCTAACTTTGTCAACATGTAGCCATTAACTGAGATATCCTAAGACCTTAATTTTTTTATTAGAAATCTAAAATGGACATTGAACTACCTACAAGCTACAACTATGGTTTGAAGTTGTGACTCATCACACAACTCATTAAAATAGTGCACCTAGTGAGATGTCCCCAAAAAATAACTTTTTCAACATTCGACCAAAGCTTAATTCAAAAATATCTAATAATTAAATTTAAATTTATTATTCGTCATTAATAGAGAATTGTATAATTATATAAAATGTAACTTAAATGGACCATATAGTTATTATTAATCACAAATATTTGTTATATATAACTTTTATATATAATACAAAATGAAAAATACTTTATCAAAATAATTTTTGTTTTGTTATAAAAATAACACATTAGTATATAAAATACATCTTATAACCAACACAAAGGGACCATAGTTGAACACTAAAAGTTTTTGACAATCTCACAGATTTCATAAGAAAATACAAAGCATTTGTTAGTATTCACCTTTTATATTTGTGATGAGATATATTATTGATATGATTTAATCTATGCATATACATTGCTACCCCAATACTTGTACACATAAGAGTAGTATTTGTACACTAATATATCAATGTTTATTTAATTGAGCATATTATGTTTTGAGTGACACACATATATGAAATAGATAAGATGTTTTAATTTTTATTTGAGACAAAAAGTTATATATTTCACTCATTGATGAGTTCATATATTTAATTTTTCTATAACATTTATAAGTTTTCATGTGTTCAAGTACTAGTATATTTTTTTATTGATGTTTTGATTTTTTTAATATGTACAAATAGGTCAATTAAATATAATATATAGTAAAGATGTGTTGGAATATTGAACTATATGTTCATGATAGGATGATTGACTATTGGACCCTACTTAACTATCGAGTCCTCTCCCCTAAATTATATTTTAAATAATTAATATTATTTATGCGAAAGATTTAACAATTCATGATTTGATCTAGACCGTTCAATTAATGATAGATCAATGATAATGGTTCTATTTGAGACCAAATTTTAAAAGATTGAATTTAAATTCTATTTCTACTGGAAATCGTGACATATAGTTAAAGATTCTTTCTTATAAGTTATAGTTATGTCTGACTCCCAGATCTTGACTATTGACTAAAAGAAAGATCGATTTCCCAAGATGAATTTTGGACCAATTTGAAGAATTTTTTCTCATGTGCCCATATTCATCCAAAATCATGACACATGTACAGTCATTGCAAAGCTTGATTAAGTGTCAGAATTCGATTAATATTAATAATAAATATATTTAGTCTTTTAAAAAATTATTACTTAACCCTAACTTAGTTATTATTAATTAAAAGAAAAATCAATAACACAAGATTAATTTTTTAATTTTTGGAATGCTATCACTTTTGTTAAGAAACATCTAGAATAATGGCATGCTTCCTTAGCAAGTATTATGATTTCTGATGACTCTTGAGAATAATGAGAACATTCTACAAATTGATCCAAAAATCATATCGATTATTAAGTTTGATTTTTATTAATTAATTTAATCAAAAGGAAAAAATTTCAAAATTTAAATGTATATTAATTACGTAATAATTTTTTATTTTTTATTATTATAGTTATTTAGATTATTGAGTCTTTATGTCATTTACATGTACATTGTACATAGTATTAGTAAAGTATCTAAATCTATTAATTACTTAATACTTATGGGTAAAAGTACAAAGTTGTATTACCTTTCAGGTTGACTTATTAGAACAACTAAAATTGAGTATATTTATCTAAAATTCAATTTTATTGAAACATATGATCTATATAATTCATTCTAACTAAGTTATATATGGTCTCACACTTTTCCAATTGGAAATGTTTATTAAATGCATGTTTTATACTAGTTTGTATCTAATTACTAAAGAAATAAAATGATTTTAGAAAAGTGATGTTTCAATAACTCTTACTACTTTTTATTATTCTTTTAATAACATATCAACACCATTTTATAGAGCTCAAAGTCAATAATATTCTCATATAGAGTTTATAGTATTTTAATTAGATATAGTATATTATAATTAAAAAAATCTACAAGCATGTATTTTAACACTGAAAAAGATATCAATTTTGAGAAAGAAAAAAATATTTTAAATCATATCAAAATAAAATAAAATTATATAACATTTTAGAGGAGAGAGTCCACTTCAAGAATGTGTAATTTTTCTTCTGGTTAGAATATATTTATTTTTAAAAATGTGGTGGGAGATGAAAACTATCCATTTAAGTTCGGTTGAAATTTGAATCATCACAAAAGAGAAAATATAGGTCTAAAGCCAATTTTTAGTTTTGATTGTTCTAGCTATATATGTTATCTATAACATAGTTTGAGATCAAAGGGAAATAAGTTTTTTTTCATATAGTTTTATGGTGGGAACTAGTCTCCTAATTTTTAGCAATTTCCAACAGCTAAAAAATTATCTATAAAAGTTAGTAAAATATATCAATTTGTATTCCAAATAATTATTAAAAATTACAATCCTACGTGCTTCATCCATTTCTACACATTTCATTAGTTTACTTCATTTTCAAATTTGAAATAAAAATACCAATTTTATGTCATTGAAGGTGAACATTTATACTTTTGTTAGCCTTTTCCTTTACAAAAGGATGACACAAGTTTGTGCTTTTACCCTTACATTTTTACTTTTAACTATTAAACTTTTATGTTTTTAATGTATGAAGTTTAGAGTTCTCCAACTCAATAGTTTGATATGATAGAGTTTTCAAATTATAACTTTTCAAAGAATAACTAAATTGCATTTTATATTCTAAAGACTAAAAGTGTGAAAAATGAGTATCACAAGACAACACTAATTATCAGAGTATCTGCTAGCACTAGTATTGTTGAATCTCAATTCTCAACTCCAGTTTTCAATTTTTTTTAAAAAAATAATTACAATTTATAGCAATGGAAATCTTGATTCTTATTGTCTTTGTTTTACACTTTACACTTTTTTTAAATAGGGCTTGAAGAAGAAATTTTTGTAATAACTAGTAGCAAGCATGCACAATTTTTTTTTTTAGAACTCTAGTACAAGTGCAAGCATAAAGGAAAAGAAAAGCATTAAAGAAATCAGGCAAGTGGTATGAACCCCAGGTTTCATCGATTAATGTCATGATTTTTTTTTATCCTATTACCCATGGAGATTTGAGAATTTTTGGAATTAGCCATTCATGTTGGAATGGAGTAACTAAGAGTGGGGGGTGGAGGCGGGGATAGGGGGGCTGAATCAATTACTCCAAAAATAAATCCACAGATCCCTTAGGTGTCTGATAAAACTACTTACTAATTTCACTTAGTAAACATACATAAATTGATGTAACTCGATAGATGCAGTGTATGTTAATTTTAATAGATCATAAACATTTGAAGTGATTAACATGAAAGCATAAATAAATAACATGAACACATCAGACACTAGATTGAACATGGAAACCCAATATGGGAAAAACCAGCAAGTAATTAGCTAAGTAGGAGATAATTTCCACAGCTAGTCAAATTGTGATATGAATATCAGGATGTAACTGTGTGATTTTGAGTCAAACTCGATGACCCATGTTTCATGAGTAGTGATTCAACATGAATCCATCTCTCATGAGAATAAATGGAACACTTAGCACTCATTGGATCTAGGTGATGCTCACAGGGGTGAAGCACCGGGACTTCCCGGGAGGTCACCCATCCCAGTACTACTCTAGCCTGAGCGCGCTTAACTACAGAGTTTCCTCCATAGTTAAACCCAAAGCTTGCAACCCCATTTGCAAAATCTTCACCAAATGATGATTGACCCATGAGACAAGATTGCTAAAAGATGAAGATTCACCACTAAAGTACTCTCTACCCCAAAAATGTAGTCATGGATACCTTAAAGAACATGAGGAATTATACCTTACCTCCACCAAAATGTCTATTAGAGAAGGATATCATTTCTAATAGATTGGATGAAAATGTATGTAGAGAAATAATTATTAAGCTCCAGGATGTTGTCAATTTTGAACAAAAGATGTGGATGGAAAATGCATCTTGTAAAGGATTTTATCCTGGCATGGACTACTGAGCTCAGATGGAAATATATGTTGAAAGTTTTCATGAAATTTTAGCTCAAGTGCTTGAGCAGATCCAGAAAGAGTAGATCTTGATTCTTCTGATTGGTATTTTCTGGTAGAATTCAGCTGTGATGAAGAAGACAAAGCATAAAGTTTAGGTTGGTCCCAATAGAGGAATAAGAAGCACAAAATGGTGGAGATTCCAAAAAAGGCCACAGAATATGCCTTACAAATACTTTCAATGGGTAGCTAGTATTTTGATGCTAGAGAAGAAACTTTTTGATAACCCAAGCCACTAGTTATGAAAAGAAGGCCAAGAAATTGGAACTCCAAGCTCAAATTCTTGATGATAGGGTAATAAAGGCCAATGAATCTATGAATGATGATAACTTCATAAAAATAGAGGAATTCAAGGGTTTTACATTCAAATTGAAATAAAATGGGATATCTCTACAAGTGAAGCCAAGTGACTTAGATGAAGTAGCTATTGAGATGGTTCATAAACTATATGAGTATGACCTTGCCAATGAAACCCTCACTATGTAAGAGGCTAGAGACCTAGTAAAGAGAACTAGTATGATTGTCTTTCCAGAATGGGATATCATCTCTTCATTCATATTAGATCAACTGAGAAGAAAAGAAAGAACCATATCATTTGAAGATGAGAATCATATGGGAGAGTTGAGAAGCTATGGGTATAACATTGATTCCCAAGCTATAGCAATATGGAGATTAGCTACAAAAAACTCAAAGCCTACTCTTATGGAAATTAAATATTCCCTAAGGGAAATATTAAATTTTGTAATGTGCACTCTACTACTAGTAGCCAAATTTATGCAGTACAAAATTCAATAGAAATGGTTGGCAAATATATGATATATTTACTAAAAGAACAACTAGAAAGAGCCTATGAGCGGTACATTAAAACTAGGAGGCATTATGAAGATAAAATGAAGAATACATATGTCTTTTAATGGAGAAACCTTTAGTTGGAGAATGAAATAGTGACATTAAAATGCACTACTAGGTCTACTATAGAGGTTAAAGATCAAAGCATACAAACAAAGGGCTAAATACCTAAGATGGAGGATGTGATAATCTAGGCTATGAAAATTGATGAAGAAGATTTTGAGTTTAGAAAGGAGATTGAGATTAGAACTATCAAAAACTTGTTGGTTCACAAGATAAATGCATTGAACCTTATTTCACAAAATGTGCATTGTAATTATCTTGTTTTGTAGAGGGCTAAATACAAATGCTCCAAGGCATTTGCTCTGTTGTCTCCTCTTTTTAAGACATGGGGTTCATAAAGCTTTTTTTTTATAATATTGTAATTTTGTTGAAAAAAAAGAAATATCAGATAAAGGTAATGATTATCAATATTAGGAAAATGATAAACAAGGTAAAAGATTTGAGTGGTTCCTTTGCTCGTAAGTTGCAATTAATTCAAAATAAAATGAAGGAAATTACCATAGGAACATCTAGTTTTGTGCCCACCATTTTGGACAATGATTGAGGAGTAAAGGATTGAATGGAATGGTCATCCTCTTTTGACAATATTTTGAATCATCCTAGTTATGTGGTATATTTCAATGATGAGGCAAGTGTGTTTGTATTATATCTAATAGATATGCTATACAAGTTAGAAGCTAAAATATCAAAGATAAATCTAGAGGTCAAGGCCATAAAAGATGTAAAGTGGAGAAAACATGTTGAAGAATTGAATGGAGTTAGGGATGCCAACTAGCCTGATGTGGACACCAATATTGCTATCTTGGAAGTTATACAAGATATAAAGGTGATACCATATGGTGAAAGTGGTTAGACAGTTCAAAAATGTAGTTAGAGGTAGAGGAGATGAAAAGGAAAGGAAAGTGATATACAATTAAAGACAAATAGGAAGATGATCAAGATGCCTACAGAAAGTGCCATCTACCAAATTTGCAACTACATCATAATTTTAATTAAAGTATAGAGAATGTTTGTATAAGTAACATGTGAAATATCTTTTTATTTTATTTCCAATAGAAGTTTAGCATCTATCCACCCATCTAAATCTTGTTGCACTCCTTCCTATAAAAGGATTTTCAAGAATGAATGAGGGTCTAAATAATGTATAATTTTTAATGTTTATGCTATTTATAGTCAATTTTATTTTTATGTGAATCATATATTACTTCAAATTTTCCTACTGAATAGATAATGAAAAGTGGCTAACATAATTTATCATATTTTGAGTTATAGTCTTATATTACTCCAATCATGTATTATTTTCAAAGAATATTAATATAGTGAGGGAGTACTAGATATCTATGTCTCTGATTTCTATCTCCATTTTCATATGCTTGTTATTTTTGGATTGAATGAGAAAAGTTCATGCAATTTAATGTAGATAGGATAGGTTGTATGCCAATTTGTTGTTTCTTTTAATTCAAGGAACTAAGTAAATGATTTCATAAATTGATATTGTTTCTAAGCATATGAGAGGGATATCATAAAAATGGAGTATAGGGTTAACAATTGATGAATTTAATTGGATGTTAATTAAATAGGTCAAGTATTTATTCACGTGACTCTGTATGGTAATGGATAAGACATTGGTCATAATTTGTGAAGTGAAATGATTCAATTATTTGGTTACACAAAGCACATTTAAAATAAAATCAATATTTATTTTTTGTAACGAAGAATTAAATTGTTGGTCATTACTTATTTGCAATAGCTTTTCTTTGACTTATAGTTGGCTACTATAATCAAGGAGATAATTACAAATTCAAGATTATTTTTGACCATTTTCTACCATAGGGGATAGATCTAAAAATAAGAGTATGAGTGAATGAGATTTGAAGAGGAATATCAAATAGCTAGTCATTTCAATCCCTAAGGTGTAGATGCCTTGGCCGTATAGAGTCTAAAGTGTAGACAATCTTAATGCTCTATTGAATTTTTTCTAGATTTAAAATGAATTTAGTTGAATTGGAGAATTAGCTAACCTTTAGATTGAGTTTTTTTATGTCATATCCTATTATTGGGTTGTTTGCAACTTGGTAGTTTTAAAACACCAACATAATGGTGACTCTACTAGCGAGCCTTTGAGAATATCTCATATCTAAAATGATAGAGTTTGTGTTGAAAATAACTATTTAATTATGTATTTTCTTTGATGTTACACAAAATTTCATGTCATTTCCAGTCAATCTATGTCGAGCTCACTCAGGCACTAAAGATAGATTCCTCTATCTGTCGAGCATTCTAGAGTTTTCCAAGCTGAGAAGATAGTGTCTACTGAGTTCACTCAGGCATGAAAGCAAAGTTTACACAAGTTGAGTATTAACTAAGCTCACTAAATTAATGAAGAAAATGTTGACTGGACCAGTGTTAACCAAGCTCACTTGGTTACCAAAGGAACTTTGTAAATATGTAGTATTAACCAAGCCCACTTGGTTAACATAGGAAAAAAAATTCTAAGTTAATATCTACCAAGCAAGGTTGTCTAATAAAGGATTTTCTTGTTTTGGCATATTGAGTTCGATTGATTTGTTTCTTGGTTTTATCCAACTAAGGAAATGAATATTAAGTACTCTAAATTGTATTCAAGTTGAATTAACAATGTATAAGATATGAATATAAAGTTAAGTTGAGAATTGAATGTGTGGAACATAATAGAAGATTTGAGGATTCTTAGAGGAAGTGAATTAAAAGGATAAGAAGAATATCCTTGTTGGCCTACAAAGATATATTCAATCAAGAAGGATCAAGTATATAAGCCAAAATTGAGATCTATAATCAACAATTTGGTTGCATCAAAAATTAGATCATCTCATTGTTACTCTCTAAGAATTGTAGCAATGATCTGAATCTCCTAATAGAGTTGGCTTAACAACTATTTTTAAATCCTCTAACAAGGTAGTATTTCTAGATTGAAGTGTGTAAGGACCTCTAACAATGCCACTCCTAACACGGTGATTAAATCCTTTAATAGGGTCACACCTAATAGTGTGGTTTGCAATCTTTAATAGGGTTAACTTCTAACATGGCTTACTTTAGAAGTGTAAAAATCAATAACTAGATTCTATTGGTGGTTTTTCCCAAAATGGCTTGCACATTAAATCTCGATATCACTTGTGTTCATGCTATTTATTTTATGTGTATGCAACTATATGAAATAAGACTAATCACAAAAAACAATACTAAAATTTTCATTTGTCAAGTTATATCATTTGATAGTGTAAATTGAGTGCGTATATGTTTTCCAAGTAACAATAGAATAAAAGTTAATTAGAGTTTATATTTTTCTTTGTATTGGAATCTAAGGGATCAAGGATTTATTTTAGTGGTAACTAATTAACCTTTTACCTCTTATTTAATCCTCTTATGTTTTGAACAATTGGTATTAGAGATTCTTGGTTCTTGAAGAAAAGGTTTCAAGGACCTAAGCTAAAGATCAGGATGTCTTGCAGAATGGAGATCCCAAAGCTCAACAGAGATCACTTAATGGCATGGAAAGAACTCGTGAGACTACACTTGGAAACCATTAGAGATTTATTTCTAAAATATCTAGACATCTATTGGAACTATGACTATTGAAGAAATTATAGAGAAGAAGAGTCAACATCATGATTATTGATATTGCTTCATCTCTCAACTATGTCAAATTTGATGGGGTTATAGACTATGGAATATGATATGTGGATCAAGCTAAAAGTATTCTATGGAGGAGATGATAATGTAAGAAGAGCTATGGCTAAAATTCTCAGAGGATAATTTGATCAAATAAAGATGACAAAAGTGTTAGATTATGGTGACTAATTAGGGAAGTACTATACATATTCCATAATTCCTCGTCAGAGTTCAAGAGCTCCTATAAAAAGTTGTTGGGACCTATTTTATTGGTATTTTGGGATGACATGTAATTATTAATTGTAACTTTAAAGAAGTAAAAATACTTATATATAATAGCTTAGAGTTAGGGATTGTTTTATAGTAGTGATCTGAAAATTGATTATTGCAGCAGTATTGAGCTATATGGGATTTACATTGTAATTAGGTTGTAATTTTTGGATTGTAATAATATTGGACTTGACATTTTATGGACATAGCCCAAGGATTGGGTGAACCACATTAAATCTTAGTGTCTTGCATTTTTTTCTATTCGATGTATTATTTTCAGATATTCATTATATTTGCATGCAATTGTTATTTTTGTCCATGGATTAATCCTAACAAGTGGTATCATAGTGAAGTTGTTTGTTTTTTGTTAAGTCATCCTATACAAGAAAGTCTCATAGTTGAGTGGGAGCAATAGAAAACAAGAGTAAGCTGAGGGTTGACAGGTTTAATGGGTAGAACTTTCAATTATGGAAGATACAATTGGAAGACTATTTTTATGAAAAGGATTTATGGAAGCCATTGGAAGGCAAAGCCAAGAATCAAGGATCTATGTCAAATGACGAATGGGATATTTTGGAAAAAAAGGCACTTGGAAGAATTTGATTATGCCTAGCACCATTGGTGGCATATAATATCACAAAAGCAAAGATGACAAAAGAATTGATGCAAACCCTAGAGAAACTATATGAAAAGCCCTTCGCTTAAAACAAAGTATTTCTCATGAAGTATTTATTTAATGTGAAAATGGTAGAAAATGGATCTATTTTAGATCATTTAAAAAATTTTAATACTATTACTAGTCTATTATCTTCTATAGGTATCAATTTTGATGAACAAATTAGGGCTCTCTTGATTTTGTGTTCTTTGCTTGAAAGTTGGAATGGCTTCGTAATGGTTGTGAGTAATTTTGGTCCTAGATCCAGAACCCTAAAATTTGATGATGTGATCAATGCTTTTTTGAGTGAGGAAACTCATAGGAAAACTTTAGGTGGATCTTCATTAGGAAATTCTTTAAATGCACAAAGTAGAGGTAGAATGACTAAAAGAGGAAGAAATTCTAGAAATCATGTAAAATCAAGAGGAAAGTCAATGGGGAGGAGGTCTCAATCAAGAGGACCAAATGAATGTTAGTAATATGGGAAACCAAGGCATAAAAAGAGATTTTTGGAATCAAAATAACAGTGAAGGAGATAAACTAGATGGAGACAAGGAGGCAAATCTAGTAAGTAACAAATCTAAAAAGGACATATTGCTTCTATCTTTAGAAAGTGTGGGTGATTCATGATTTTTAGATTCTAGTGCTTCATTTCATGCTCTCATAGAGGTTATTTCATTGATTATGTACAAGGGGATTTTGGACTTTTTTATTTATAGAATAATGAACCCTATCAGATTGTTGGAAAGGGAATCATTGGCTACTACATGAGGTAAGACATGTTCCAAGGCTGTGTAGGAATTTAATTTAAGTAGGGTAGGTTGGTGATGAGGGTTGTGTAGTTACTTTTAGTAATAAAAATTGGAAGGTTTTAAAAGGTTCCCTTGTAGTAGCGAAAGGTGTGAAAGTAGGTACCTTATATCTTTGTATAGGTCATATTGTTCCTTCTACATTAATTGCTTCAGTGAAAAATGAATGTTCAAGAATAGTCATTGTAGTTGAGCAGGGAGAATAAATAGTTGTGATAAATTCTTATACAACTTTGTGGCACAAAAAAATTGGGCCATGACTAAGAAAGTTATGAAAGTACTTTATTGAAAGAATATTCTACCAGATCTTAAATGTGTTAATATATATTTTTTGTGAAAGTTGTGTGTATGGAAAACAAAAGAGAGTGAGTTTTGTGAAGACTGGGAAGGAAAACAAAAAAGAGATATTAGAACTTATGCATACTGATGTATGGGGACTGGCTCTCAAGTAAAAGCACAAACCTATGTCACCCTTTTACAGAGGAAAAGGCTAACACAACTATAATTGTTCACCTTTAATGACATAAAACTGGTATTATTATTTAGAATTTGAAAATGGAGTAAAATAATGAAATGCATTTAAATGGATGAAGTTTAATATTATAATTTTTAATAATTATTTGGAATAAGAAATGATATATTTTTCTATTTTCTAATGATAACTTTTTAGTTGCTGAAAATTGTTAAAAATTATGGGTCTAGTTCCCACCACAAAACTACATGGAAATAAACTTATTTCCCCTTGATCTCATAGTATGTTATAGATAACATATGTAGCTAGAACAATCAAAAATAAAAATAGGCTTTAGATCTATATTTTCTCTTTTATAACAATTGAAACTTTAACTTATTTAAATCAATAATTTCCATCTCCCACCACATTTTTGAAAATAATTATATTCCAACCAAAAGAAAACTTATATATTCCTAAGGAGGACTCTCTCCCCTAGAACTTCATATAGTTTTTAATTTTTATTGATTTGATTTAATGTTTCTTTCTCAAAATCAACATCTTCCTCAGTGTTAAAATAAATACTTGTAGAATTTTTTAGTTACAAAATATTATATATAATTAAAACACTATGAAATCTATATGTGAATATTCTTGACATTGAGCTCTATAAAATGATGTTTATATGTTATTTAAAAAAATTGTAAAAAATAGTAAGAGTTATTGAAACATCAATTTTTTGAAATAATTGTATTTTTTAGTAATTGGATAATAAATAGTATAAAAAATGCATTTAATAGACATTTCCAAATGGAAAAGTGTGAAACCATATATAGCTTAGCTAGAATAAATTTATCAAGATCATATGTTTGAAAAAAATTGGGTTTTAGATAGAAATACTCAAATTCGGTCATTCTGATAAGTCAGCCTAGAAGGTGACACAACTTTGTACTTTTACTCTCTCATTATTATGTTACATTTATTTGTGATGAAACTAGAAGAATATGGGTTTATTTCATTATATTTAAATCTAATGTATTTTAAACTTTTAAGAAATGGAAATCCTTGGTTGAAAATGAGACTACTAAGAAATTAAAATGTCTTAGATCTAAAAATGGTGGTGACTATTGCAATCATGAATTTTAAGATTATTGCTCCACTAATGGTATTCATAGAAAAAAAATTGTTCTAAGGACTCCATAGGAAAATGGAGAGGTTGAATGAATGAACAGGACTATAATGAAGCATGCAAGGAGCATGAGGGTGCATGTTGGGTTGCCCTTACACATGTGGGCAGAGGCTATCAATACTACTATATACTTGATTTATAGAGGTCCCTCTATTCCTTTGGGTTATGGTATTTTAGAGGAAGCATGGAGTGGTAAGAAGGTGAGTTATTCTTTTTTCAAGACCTTTGGTTTTGAAGCATTTACTCATATAGATTTTGAAAATAGAACCAAGCTAGAAGCTAAGTCAAAGAAATGTGTATTTGTTGGAGATGGCATTAACGAATCTGTTTATAGGCATTGAAATTTTGAAAATCATAAAATTGTTACAAGTAGGGACATCATCCTCAATGAGAAAGTGTGGTACAAAGATCTATTGCAGCAACATGAGAAGAAAGAAAATGATTATGTAGTGTTGGATGATACTTCAAAAGATGATGTTCCAAACATTCCTCATGATATGCAACAACCACAACAAAAAATACCACACACTGTGGTGAATGTTAGATGATCAACAAAGAAAATTAGATCTCTAGAAATATTTTCTCCCTCTTTGTATTCAATTTTACTTATTGATGCTAGTGAACCTAAATGTTATGATGAAGTTGTGTAGGTGGATACTAAGATTCAGTGGGAGTTTGCAATGAAACATGAAATGGACTCTTTGCTAAAAAATAAGACATGAGATTTATGCAAGTTGCCTATAGGTAAGAGAGCTTTACAGAATAAGTGAGTTTACAGATTAAAAGAAGAGGATGGAGGTAAGAAAAGATATAAAGCTAGGTTAGTTTTAAAATAATTTGCAACAAAAAAGGAAATTCATTTTGATGAGATATTTTCTCCTATTGTTAAAATGAATTCTATTTGTACTATTTTAAGTATTGTGGCCACCAAATATTTTCATTTAGAGTAGCCTGATGTTAAAATAGCCTTGCTTCATGGTGATTTGGATAAAGAGATATATATAGCTCAGCCATTGGGAGTTGTGGTCAAAGGTAAGGAGAACTTATTGTGCAAATTGAAGAAAATTTTATATGGCTTGAAGCAAGCACCACGGCAATGGCATCTAAAATTTTATAGGTTTATGCATGAGCATGGCTATAATAGGTTTCATT
Organism: Cupressus sempervirens; assembly: GCA_028749045.1. Lineage (NCBI taxonomy): Eukaryota > Viridiplantae > Streptophyta > Pinopsida > Cupressales > Cupressaceae > Cupressus > Cupressus sempervirens. The sequence goes on along the minus strand of CM053783.1, from coordinate 703,733,166 downwards.
TAGATCATTGTGTTTATTTTAAGAGGTTGGATGATGACAGACCTGTACATTATTTTATTTTTATATGTTGATGATATGCTTGTAGCTAGGTTGAACATTGATCATATTAATGGGCTAAAATGTTAGTTAGCAGATGCATTTACCATGAAGGATTTTGGGGCAGTAAAAAAAATATTTGGTATGAAGATTTGCAAAGATATGAAGAATAGAAAATTGATGCTATCTCAAGCTAATTATGTTGAGAAAGTGTTGCAACATTTCTCTATGGAGAATGCTCAAGCTGTTAGCACAACTGTACCTGGTCATTTAAAGTTGACTAAATAGATGCTTCCCAAGACATAAGAAGAGGAGAATAAGATATCCAAGGTACCCTATTTTTTACCTATGGGAAACTTGATATATGGTATGGTATGTATCAGGCTAGATATTGCACATGCAGTGGGAGTCATTAGTAGGTATATGAGTCATCTAGGAATTAAGCATTGGAATGCAGTCAAATGGATTCTCTAATATTCGAGAGGAACATCCAATAATTGTTTACACTTTGGGGGCTATACTATTTCTTTATAGGGCTATGTTGACTCAAATTTGGTAGGGGATATTGATACTAGGTGGAGTACTACAAGTTATGTCTTTTGTGTTGGTGGGGCAGCTGCAAGCTAGGTTTCTAGGTTACAAAAGGTTAATGCTTTATGCACTACAGAGCCAAAGTATGTTTTTGCTATGGAGATAGCCACAAAGATGATATGGCTACAGTTCTTCTTGGAAAAAATGGGACACCCTTAGTAGGATAATTATTTGTATATAGATAGTAAGAGTGTCATTCATCTTGCAAAGAATTTAGCTCTACATTCCAAGACCAAACACATATAGTTATGGTACCATTTCATTCGGTCAATTTTGGAGGATGGACGGTTAAAGCTGGACAAGGTACATATAGATGATAATTGAGAAAGTATGTTTACAAAGGTAGTAACAAGAGAGAAGTTGAACTCCTCTTTAGTTTTAATTGGTCTTCTAGTTGAACTCCTCTTTAGTTTTAATTGGTCTTCTAGACTAAACATAACTAAAAGAATAACAGAGTCCTGGGTGGTTTGATCCAGTGGGAGACTCATGGGGTAGTGACATAGCTATAGGGTCAGTCCTCAATTGGGTGATTATTGTTCAGTGTGGAGTTTGATAAGTCCCCAAGTGGGAGATTTTTAGATTATGGTGAATGATTATGGAAGTACTATACATACTCTATAATTTTGTACCAAGGTTTAGGGTTAGGCTTGGTCCTGAGCGAGGGTTTGGGGGTCGTCGCCCCCAACACAATCTAGGCTTTCAAGCCATTACTATCTAAGGGTTTGGGGACAAAGCCCCTGAAAAAAAATTTGGGCCCTATTTTATTGAGATTTTTGGTCGAAATGTAATTATTTTTTGTAACCCTAAAGTTGTAAAAATACTTGTATAAAAGAGCTTATAATTAGGGATTTTTTATAATGGTGATGCAAATATTGGTTCTTGTGGTGGTATTGAGTTGTAAGGGATTACAAATTGTAATTAGGTTGTAATTAATCAATTGTAATAATATCAAACTTTTTTTTTGGTGGACATAGCCTAGGGATTGGGTGAACCATGTTAAGTCTTGCTCTCTTGTGTTCTTTTCTATGTGATCAATTACTTTCAGAAATTGGTTATATTTGCATGCAATTGTTGTTTCTATCCATGGTTTAAACCTATCAAGAAGATGAGAACATTTTAAAATATGGTGAAATAATCAAAGCCAATGTTTGTGCTATCAAAGGTTAAGGAGGAAAGATTGAGGTTAAAATAGCGACAAGTAAATTTCTTAGAGAACTTCTTCCTATATATACAATTAGTTTATCATCAATTCAAGAAATGAGATGCAATCCAAAGAATGAAATAACATTGGATGCAATAGATGGAATATTGAGAACATTTGAGCTATACAACTATGATAATTATGTTCCTAGTTCTAGAAATCTTGATTTTGCATTTGAAGCCAAGTTGTCACTCAAGAAGAAAGCCAAAAGGTAAAAACCTAAACAATTTGAAAGTGAAGAGGAAGATAGTTCTAATAATGATCTTGAAACTATTGAGGCATTACTTACAAAAAAAATCACAAAGGGAAAGGAAAGTTTGAAGGAAAGATTCCTTTAGTCCGTTTCTCTTGTGAAGAAGCTTGATACATTGCTACAAGATGTCAAAATAAAGAAGATCAAGATGAAAAGAAGCACAAAAAGTACAAATAAAATAAGGATTTCAAGAATAGAATAGACTACAAGGACAAAGGTAAGAAATCTAGTTTGATGGCTATAGATTCATATAGTAGTGGAGATGATGAAATTGTATATATTATTATAAAAGATGAATTTAATGATAAAAGAGATAAAATGTAACTTATCTCTCATATTAGAAAAAATGGTACATGGATTATTGGTAGTGGTTGCTCATATCATATGATTAGTGACAAAACAAATTTTGAACATATGGAACATTATGATGGTGATTGTGTGAGGTTTGGAAACAATGAACCATGATGCATAAAGGGAAAAGGTTGCATCTCACTAACCAATGAACCTAGATGTGATAATGCTTATTGGGCTGAAGGACTAAAGAATAATCTATTGAGTGTGGCATAGTTGAATAACATGGGATTCAAGTTAGAATTCATGAATGGGAAGGCCAAACTACTTAATGGAAAAATAAATCTAGTTGGGTCTAGGAAACAAACAAAAGGTAACTTATTCTACCTAGATCTCAATGAATGGTCATGTTTTATTCCTCACATAGAAGAAACCTAGCGATGGAAATAAAAGGTTATATCACGTGAAGTTTGATAACCTAATCAAGATAAGAAAGAAAAAAGAATAAGAGGTATCCCTAACCTGAGGGAACCAGACATGGGCCTATAGAAAATTTGTCAAATCGATAAGATGGGAAAGACAAATTTCGAAAGGAAGGACTATCATTTTGAAGAAGTCTTGGAGCTACTTCATACAAACTTATGTAGACCTATTGGAATTGAGAGTTACAATGGAGATAAATATTTTTTTCCTTTTGTTCATGATTATTATATGATGATGACTATAATGTATATGAAAGAAAAGTCTAAATCATTTCAAAAATTGAAGTGGTATTTGGCAAGAGTAGAGAAAGGAACTGGAAAGAAGCTAAAATGTTTGAGATTAGAAAGAGGTAGTAAATTCATTTCAAATGATTTTAATCAATTCTGCATTGAATAATGAGTTGTGAGACAAGTATTAGCCCCTAGTATACCATAGGAGAATGGTATAGCTAAAAGAAGGAATAAATCCATCATGGATTATGCAAGAACTTTAATGATAGAAAAGAGAGTTGTAATCAATTACTAGAAGGAAGAAATCAGTACTACAATGCAAACCTTAAATAGAGTATACTTGAAGAAGGAATCAAATAAAACTCCTTATGAAATGTGGTATGGCTACAAATCTAATGTAAGTTACTTGAAAGTGTTTGGTAGAAAATATTATGTCTTGGAGGAATCTAGGAAAGGTAAACTTTAAGGCGATGACGACATATTCCTAGGATACTTCTATAGAAGTAAAGAATACAAATGTTTGAATTTGTCAACTCATAAAATCATAGAATATGTACATGTGAGAATTGATGAGCTTGCAAAAAAGAGTGAAGAAGAAAGCAACAAAGAATTTGAGGATTATAGAAGGTATGCCTACTATGAACTTGACAGTGCCAAATCAAATTAGAAGTTAGCAAAATTCACCTCTTGAGTCTGAAAAATCTCCACAAGATACCTAGTTACAACCAATGCAACCCAAGTCATCATATGAAGGAGCTGAGTCACATTTAGAAGCTACTAAGATATTGCTAGAGAAAACTGAGTCAGATTGACCCAACTCATAGATAGTAGGATCTAAGCTTGATATAGAAGATCAACAAGAGATTAGTGAAACAATTATAAATCCAAAGTGCCTATACTAGCTAGAAATTTTTAAAAGTACCATGCATCTGATCAGACCATTGGAGAAAGTCAAATGGAGAAATGATAACAAGAAAATTAAAATGAACATGTTTGTTTGTTGAATTTGAACCTAGATAAATAAAAGATGCTTTCGATAATGAAAGTCAGATGGAGGTTATGGATAAAGAAATAGAATAGATAGAGATGAATAAGACTTGGATTATTTTTCCTAGACTCAATGATAAAAATGTAATTGGCATAGAATGGGTATTAGAAAATAAGTTGAATGAAGATGGAGAAGTTTCTATAAACAAAGAAAGGTTAGTATGCAAAGATTATCCTCAAGAAAAATGTATTGGCTATGGTGAAAATTTTAGTCATCCTACAAGATTAGAAGGTGTTAGAACTTTACTTACTTATGTTGAACATAAAGGATTTAAAGTTTATCAAATGGATCTAAAATCTGCATTCTTAAATGGAATTTTTGAAGAGGAAGATTGCATAGAAAGACCTAAAGGTTCTGTGGATCCTAGAAAAAAGGATATGGTCTATAAATTATAGATAGAATAATATGGTCTCAAGCATACTTCTAGAACTTGGTATGAAAGATTTCATAACTAGTTGATAAAGATAGGTTTTCAAAGAACAAATCATAATAGCAGCCTGTACATCAAAGGACTAGACAGGAAAATTGTGTTGGCTGAAATCTTTGTGGATGAAACTTTATTTACAAGAAATGATGATTTATGCAAGGAATTTTAAAAATATATGTGTAAATAATTTGAGATGTCCATGTTTTGAGAGATAATATTCTTTATTGGATTGTAGATCCAATAGAAGAAAGATGGTATCTACTTTACTCAATGCAAATATATCAAGGTAATACTAAAGAAGTTTGGAATGGAAGATTCAAGACTAGTTAGAACACCTATGTCTACTAGACATAAGCTTTTAAAAAATGATGATTCCAAAGAGATAGATCAGACCACATATAGATCAATGATCAAAAAATTAAAATCCATAGTTTACACAAGGCCTGATATAGCATTAGTAGTTGGTATGGTGGCAAGATCTTCAAAAAAATCCGAAGGAAAATAACATGATGAAAATAAAGAGAATCATGAGGTATTTGAATATATTGAAGAAAGTAGATTATGGTATTAAAAAGGAGGCAATTTAGATTTGAAAGAACTCACAAATGTTAATTAGACAGGAAGTGTAGATGATAAAAAGAGCACTAGTGGTGGAGCATTCTTTCTTGGTAAAAGACTAGTGTCTTGGACAAGTAAGAAGAAAAATTGTACTTCCTAGTCCACATTAGAGGAAAAATATGTGGCAAAAGTATTTAATTGTTCCAATGTTTTTTGGTTCAAGTAACTATTGAGAGGTTGTTTGGTTCAAGTAACTATTGATTGGTTCAAGAATCCAATGGTTATATTCTATGATAACACCAATGTAAATAATATATGAAAGAATCCTATGATGCATACCAAAACCAAGCACATTGCTATAAAATATCATTCTTTGAGAGAATTGGTATAGGATAAAGAGGTAAGATTGGAATATGTGAATACTAAAGAAAAAATTATAGGCATATTCACTAAGTCATTACTTAAGGATGAATTTTCTTTTATCTAAGAGGTAAGTTAGGAGTCATTCCCCTATCTAAATATCACTAAAAGAAATGTAGTGATTCATCAACCAAAGCATATTGAAGACCAGTAAGTTGATGTATTATTGAAGAGAGAAAATTACATATGAATCGGCATATAAGGTACATTGATATTATTTGAATATTGTGTTTAGCATGAGATGTCAAAGAGGGAGTATTTGCTATTATAATATCTCATAGAAATTTTATAAAGAAGGGAATTATAAATTACACAAAACTCTGATTACTTCCAAAAATGTGAAAAAGGGAGAACTTGTTCTGAGATTAAAGAAGGAAAGTTTTCTATCAGAAGAAGATGTTGAAAAAAAAGTTTGCAAATAAAGGGAGAAACTAAAGGTAGAGAGTTCATAGTGATAGAGGAAATTCTCATGGATGAGAATCATAATAAAATTTAGTGTTGATCTTAGATTGGTTTTAACAATTGAGTGTCAACACACTTAAGACATTTACTTACTTCATGCCAAACTAGTAATGCATGCCAAGTATAATATGTAAATACAAGACCATATTGAGTTGCAATGAGTTTTGAGTCACTCATGTGTTGATTCACTCAAGTGCTAAGCATATAGACCATGCCAAGTGATTCAAATGCCAAATGAATAGTAGATGCCTAGTAGTTCAAGTGCCGAGTAAGAAGAAAAATTGTAGTATATGTCAAGCATTAGTAACTACATATGCCAAGTAACACAGATTGTACATATTTTTTATTTATGGCACAATAACCTATGTAAACCATTTTTTAGCTAAAATAAGGATAAATTTCAATTCTTTAGAGATGAAGGAAAATCTACATGCAGATTCCCTATGTAATTACATGTAGCCAATTACAAAATGGGAAGGTTTAAATAGAAAAATAGATGAATCTTAATCGTAGATTCATACCTAACCCTAAGCCACCTAATTCTTCTTAGGAGGAAAAAACTCTAAATTTTAGAGAGAGAGAGAGAGAGAGTTGAGAGCATTGTAAAGGGGTGAATGATCAAATTGAAGGAGCAAACAAGATAGTTTGTAGAGCATTTAAGGTGACTTAGTAGTAAAGAGTGAATTGAAAAATTAGTTAAGTAAAGAATAGAGGATAGAGGATACAACATTGATACATCAGATCATGAAGGATTAATAAAATATTGCATAGAGGTTATCTGTTATTAGGCAAGCAAGTGCCAACCGCAAGATCTATGTTCAAAAATTTTGAAAAGTGATTTTAGTTAAATCTCCTAGGTCAATTAGTCCTAACAGGCTTTACCAAATCCTTTAATAGGGGGGCATTCCAAGTGAGTGATCTAAAGTCCTTTAATAAGGCACACTTCTAACAGGGTGTTGAAATCCTCTAATAAGGTGGGACTTAATAGTCTTTGTAAGCCTTTAATAGGCTAGGCCTTTCACAGGGCAGATTTGTTAGAGTAAATAATTAATTAATTATTAATTATTTATTCTATTACTTAAGCTTACTTAGGTAATTGCATGTAGTTAATAGTTATAGAGATTATTTGTTGACAACATGGGAGTTTGTTCCCTTCTAGCATGTTCTACCTTTTTTCGAAAGTTTTCTTAGTTTTCAACCTTATCTTCTACCACCTTCCAAGCTTGTTCTACAAGCTTCCTTGAGGCCTTTATAAGTGGTCTCTCTCTCTTATTATAAATCCATCCATTCACATAGAAATTTTAGTTTCTCTATTATGAAATATTTTCTCTTACATTGTTTACTTCAAGCTCTTAATCCTTTGGTTTCTCTTTGGAAAGCTATTTGCATGCAAGTGATCTTGGTGCATTGAGGAGTCAGATTTTATCAACTTCTACATGGTATCAGAGCCTCCCTATTGCTTCTTCTTTGAAGCATTTTTGTAGCCGTAATTTGGAGACACAAACCTTAGTTTTTTTGTGCATTTTTCTTCAATTTAGGGGTAGAGAAAACTTTTGGAGCACTTTCAACCCAGATGGATGCTGCCTTTGGATTTGGGAGGCCATTTACAATTAGGATTCCTATAAAATTTGTCAAATTTGGTTTCCAAGCATCAAGGAATTTTTTTTAGCACCCCTAATAGGCTACCATATGGATGTATGGATGAAAAAATAAAATAAAATAAATTAAGGAGTGGCCACCTCTGCAACACTCATGCGCCACCATGGCACTACCCTTGCTCAATCTGCATGTCACTTGGATGGTAGCACTACCAGCCCAACCCCCCAGCTCCTCCATGGCCACCTGTGGGCCACCTCCACTCCACCAAAGCTAGCAACGCCATCGAGTTTTCCTCCTGGGTGCCACCACCACTGGCAGACCTCCTCTATCATAGCTTCGACATCTTATGTCATATCGATGTCACTTTTTAGACCATTTTACATCATCAAATAGGGTGTTGATGTCACTTTCCCAATTGACACATCATTTTACCAGTCACTGATGTCATCATTGTCAGACACCATGCTGACATCATTTTTTGTTGAGGTGATGTTATCATTCTAACTACTAATGTCAACAATCTAGCGATTGGAATTTTTTTTGATGATGGCCTAGAGATGATCGTATGGATGTCAAATTTAACATAGTGACTATAATTTTCTAGCAAGGTGGTCTTTTGGAGCAGCAGTCAATTTTTTGGCTATAATTTGAGCATACAAAGGTCTTTTTCCAATCTAAAAGAAGCACTAGAAAGCTGACTCAGATGAATTTCATTTGAGATGCCTTTTTTGGCATAAAAGTAGAGGCTTTTGTGTCCTCCTTCTTTGCATCAACAATCTAGGTTCTTTTCCAATTTTTTTGATTTTCATAGTTGTTTTTTTTGTGGTATTTGAGGGATATTATCTGTTGTGGGGGGAGGGTGGGGGGAGGGGTTATTTTTTTTATTGTAATTTAATTTAGAATAAGACCCTTCTACTTCTATCTTCTTCTTTCTCTCAATGGTAGATCTATTTGTGAACCATCTTACACCACACAACTACCACACCTAGAAGGCACAAATGACACAGCTTCTCATGTCAAGGGGCTTATGGTCATGTCTGGATGAGAATAAAAATATTCTTACATGATCTTTTGAGCTTCTTCAGCACAAGAACAAAATGGATGAGGCCATGGGATTGATTTCACTAAACATTTTAGATAGTCTACTATTTCATTCGAATGGTTTGACTAGTCCACAAGCTTATTGGCTAAAGTTTTACACTTTTTTGGGTCAAGTAAATGATTTTTGGGTACTTCAGTTAGATGTGGAGTTGACTTCTTTGTCATTAGCCAACTTTGCCACCATTGAGGACTTCTTGATGAAATTCAAATCTCTATGTGTAGTTTTACAGGGATGAGGAAAAAATAACACAGATCTGATAGGTGCATTTTCTTGATACTCTCAAACCTATGGGAATAGTATCAGATTTTTTCTTCTACTTTCTACTCCACTATGGATGCCCTTTGTGATAGACATAGGATGCCTATATTTGAGACATTTTATGATCGGTTGATATAGGAATAGGAAAAGATCCAATAGGTGGATGTATTTAGATCTTCCAGAAAAGCATTGGTTCCTCAAAATTCTAAAGGGAATTTAGAGAAGAAAGGAAAATTGAAGAAAGATATATCAAAATTTGATCCTTAGCCTCCAGCTAATGCTCCAGCAAACCCTTCCAAGGGTAAAGAATCTTCAAAGTCTATTGAGTCTACTTCCAAGACCAAGAAGAAATTGAGTGAGACCTACAATTGTGGTGGCAAGGATGGACATCCCAATTCTAGGTGTTGGAAATGTTTGGAGGCTTTAGAGGAAACCATGAAGGAGCATCATATTTCAACTTCTCAATCTTCATCCCCCCTGTAGGCAAAGGTCATGCTCTTTCAACTTGATCTACGACTTTAGGGCCTACATGGATTCTTGATTTTGGTGCCTCTCACTACATGAAAAACACTCCTATGTTGCTTACTTCACTTGCTCCTTGTGCTACCACACATATTGTTGTTGGAAAATCTTTACAGCTTTTAGTTTTGGGTTCTAGTTCTATTTCACTAGATGGCGGCTCTCTTCAGGATGTGCTCTGCGTCCCTGATATTTTGATGAACCTATTGTTTATCTATTAGATTTATCACTCTAGATCTAGGAGGAAAATTGAGTTCTCTCCACATGATATGGTATACAAGACTTACATGATTATGAGATGATTGTGGCTACTACGGGTGTTGATTTTGCATCTTGCCTCTACAAATTTGATGGATTTGAGTCTTCTAAGGACACAAGTTCATGCTTAGTTGCACATGTAGATTTAGTAAGAAAAATTTGACATGAACATTTTGGGCATATCAATTACACATATCTTTAGTAGATAAGCACACAAGCAATTATTCTTTAGCTTCCCCTGATTTCCTATCTAGATGGTATTTGTTGGGGATGTCCACTTCGCATGCAACATGGGGATTATTTTCCACATGGATGAGTCACTCGTGCTTTAGCACCTTTTTAGTTGATTCATAGTGACCTCTTGTCATTTCCTTCTCCTTCTTTTTAAGGTGCCAGATATGTGCTTACATTCATTGATGACTTCTCTAGACACACTTTGGTGTACTTTCTCAAGTACAAGTCTGATGTCTTTGATTCATTTTGAGTCTTCAAGGAATTTGTAGAGAAGTAGTTTGGTCTTTATATTTGGAAAATATGCATGCACAATGGGGGGGAGAATTTGAACTAAGCTTTCAAAGATTTTTGTTCTGAGCATGGTCTTCAACATTAGTTTTCAGCGCCTTCCACTCCTTAGCAGAATGGTGTAGCCAAGAGGAAGAACATAACACTTCAAGAGATGGATAATTGTATAATTTTGTCCAAGTCCATGGATTCATGTTTTTGAGTAGAGGTAGTCAATTGTGCCAACTATATTTAGAATTGGATGCCTCACAAGGCAGTTTGGCATATGACTCCTAAGGAGGCTTGGTCCCATGTCAAGCCTGATGTATCATCATTTTGAGTTTTTGGGAGTATAGCATGGGAATTTATACTTGATTATTAGAAGAAAGTAATGGAATGAAAGAGCTGACCACTCATTTTTGTTGACTACTATGAGGATGGTAAGGCTTACAGGTTGTTTGATTCTTATTATAGAGAGGTCCTATTTTGATGGGATGTCCAGTTTGATGAGAGCACTCATGCAGTTCATTCCTCACCTCTTGCACCTACTTCATATCCCACTCCTCCCTCTTCTTTTCCCAGTTTTTCCATAGATGATGAGGATGATGATGATGGTGATCCCTAGTTACTTCTGCCACAAGATCCTCCCCAAATGCCTAAATGGGCTCAAGCTACTATTGAGGTTACAAGATCTCTAGCTAGTGACCCTTCCACTTTTCGTCACACCTGTTCTCATACTACAAGTTCAAGTCTTCTTAGTCATGCTATTAGTGATTATCCTTAGAAATTTGCAAATGTGACAGGACATTCTAAATGGGATAGTGCAATGGGGGTGGAATATTCTTCTATGGTGAAGAATCACACATGGGATCTTTTTCATCTTCCCAAGGCAAGAAAGTTAGTGCAATGCAAGTGGATTTATCATACTAAGCATGTTGCTGATGGTTCCATTGATAAAAAATAAGGTTCATCTTATTGCAAAGATTTTTTCAAAGGTCAAAGGTTTTGATTATTTTGAGACATTTTCCCTTGTCACCAAGATGAATTCTATCCAACTTGTCTTATCATTTGTAGCTTCACAGGGATGGCTGATTTATCAAATGGATGTGAAGAGTGCCTTACTGCATGATGATATTACTGAGGAGATTTATATGGAGTAGCCTCTAGGTTTTGTGTAGGATCACTCCTTGGTTTGTAGACTTCAACACTCATTGTATGGTCTCAAGTTTGGTATAAGAAGATGGACTCCTTCCTACTTGCTATAGGCTTTACTCCCTACCATTTTGATCCCACAGTGTACATTCAGTGTCTTGGAGATAAGATTTTGATTCTTTTTCTATATGTTGATGATCTTATTCTCATGGGTAACTCATCATCTATGCTTCAAAATATTAACTGTGCATTGATGGACTAGTTTGAGATGACTAATCTTGGTTTACTCCACTATTTTCTTGGTCTTCAAATTAATTAGTCTCTTACTAGGATTTTTGTGTATCAGTAGAAGTATGCTCTTCACATGCTTCATCACTTTGACATGCTTAATTGCAAGCCTACTCCCACACCTTTTTAGTTGGGTTTCACTTTGTCTACCTCCTACTCTTAACCTTTAGTGGATGCTACTTTGTATTGGCAATTGGTTGGTAGCTTATTGTAGTTGATGCACAGTCGTCCTAATCTCTCCTTTCTAGTTGGCCTTGTCTCTTGATTTTTACAGGACCCTCATGAGAGTCATTCACAAGCTTCTAGAAATATTTTGTGCCATATATAGGGCATGCTCATGTATGGTATTCATTACACCATGAGGACAATACACATTGTTGGCTAAAATGACCTAGATTTGGCTGGTGATATCAATGATTGGAAGTCTACTTTTGGCTTCATGTTTTGTCTTAAATCTTGTCCCATCACATGGTCATGCAAAAATTACCATGATCAAGCTCTTTCATCTACAGAGGCTGAGTAATAAGCTGTAGTACTTGCCAGTCATGAGGCTTTATGGATTTGACAGTTGATGAGTAATTTTGGTTTTCCTCCTGATTGTGCCACTATCTTGTGGTGTGATAATTAGAGTGTCATCCACATTTCACACAACTTGGTCAAGCATCAGTATACCAAGCACATTGAGTTACATATCCATTTCATCTATTAGCTAATCTAGGATAGTGTTATTGCATTGGAGTACATTTCCATTGATGTAGAGGTTGCAAACATCTTCACTAAACATTTTTCATGATCACACTATCTTCAATTGCGGTCTATGCTTGGGGCTAAGAAAATTGTCCTTGGGGGGACAGGTTGAGGCCTTCTTTCCTTCACTTCATATTTTTTAAACATTTTTTTTACCTCTTTTTGGAGGAGGGTTTTTCCCATGTGGTTTTCCATCTTTCTGCATTTTAAGAGGTTTCATTTTCTACATTGTACATCTGTACCTAACATGGCCTTGTTGCCGAGACCCATTCTATATTTCATCTTAGTTTTTGTGAGCTTAAGGCATTCCCCTAAGTTACACTTAAGGTGGGGTGTTAGAGTAAATAATTATTTATTTATTCTATTACTTAAGCTTACTTAGATAAATGCATGTAGCTAATAGTTGTAGAGATGAGTTATTGACAACACGGGAGATTATTCCCTTCTAGCATGTTCCACCTTTTTGTGGAAGTGTGCTTAGTTATCAACCTTATCTTCTTCCACCTTCCAAGCTTGTTCTACAAGCTTCCTTGAGGCCTTTATAAGTAGTCTCTCTCTCATTGTAAATTCATCGATTAACATAGCAATTTCATTTTCTCTATTGTGAAATATTTTCTCTTGCGTTGTTTGCTTCAAGCTCTTGCTCCTTTGGTTTCTCTTCGGTAAGTTGTTTGCATGTAGGTAATCTTGGCACATTGTGGAGTCAGATTTTTTTACCTCATACAAGATCATGCTTCATGGTCAAACCATTTTAACCTTAATTTGCTACACTTTATTGTTGTAGTAGTGAAGATTTTTGGGTGTAATCCCCACTACAATTTTACTTTCTCATTTGGAGGGTTTAGGGGTAATCAAATTTGGTGTCAAAGGGTGTGTGTTTGCTTACTTACATGTCTTTAGAAGCATTTAATTTATATGTTATTTCAGTATGTTAATGCATGTGATGTGTGAATGGTAAAAGTTTTATGGGCCCAAGTATAAAATCCTAATTCACCCCCCTACACCCCCACCCCCCAAGAAGATTACCTTTCCCACTTGTAATTCCAACAAATGGTATCAAAGCCAAGTTCTTAGAAGGAGAAGTTTTGCAACTTAGAGGAAAGATCTTCAAATGGAAGTCTACAAATTGAGAAAGACTGTTGAGAACAAGGAGACATAGATACATCTTCTACTATGTCAATTGAATAAAGCTAGAGATTCTTTGAAATGTTCCTTGAAGACAAGGAAAGGAATTGCCATTGTAGAGAATGGTACACAATCCAAAGGGATTAACACCACAAAGCTATTTGTAGTTGGTAACTCTAGTGAATTTGATGATGCATTTGTAGATCTGATGGAGAAGAATAAAATCCAAGCTGAAGAAACTAGAAATCTCAAGTTGGAGCAAGAATCACAAGCTATACTACTATGTGAGTGATTGAATAGAAGAATAAAGTCATGGAAGAAAAGGCCATGATTGAAGAAGACAAAATAATTCTAGCAAATAGACTAGAAGAGAAGTCAATAGAGCTATCTAAGATCTCAAACATGCAATTGGATATCTTGAGAAAAATGATGAATGCTCATCATGAGTTGAATTTCAAGGACATTGAGATAACTACATTTAAGTTGTTGAACAAAAAATTACAAAATGACCTAAAAAGAGAAAAGGAATTTTTTGAAAGTTTCAACAAGCCTAATGAAGCTGTTACCTCTGGTTTTGCCACCAAAAGAATTAAATTCAAATCCACGGCCTGTTCAACGGTTAGCCAAAAAATTATTATTTTAATGCCCCAACTCGCCAAGGTTCTGTGACCGTTAGATTTTAGACAGATCGACGGTAGGCACGATCTCGTCATTGAAATTTGCACGGGAGATAGTATCGGCGACATCGCGCCCGATTGACACGTGTTTGGTGGGCCCTATGGGTGGGTCACAATGGAGGGCGGGTCAGGAAAGTTTTTCGGCACTGCAGGTGCTATGGCGCTATCGCACGCCAATCGGAAAATCTCCATGGCGACATAGCGCCCGGCGGAGATGCTCACGTCGGCGAGCGGGTCACATTGCCAAAAAAATGTTGCGACGATCGAATAAAGCTTGGCAGGCCAAAGAAAATAAACAGTGAGAACTTTAGACAAATATTGGGCCCCATCGCGTACCTCATCTGCCCAGTTGGCGGAGGCCGTGTCACGACAGCGAATCAAAAAGAACCATGCACAGATAGGGACACGTCATCGGTTGGGCGCTATGGCGCTATGGAAATTTAACCTCAATTTTCCCATAGCGACATGGCGCCTGGTCGACATGTGGTCACCCTGTGAGGCCAAGTCGCAAGATTGCCCAGTAGTGTTTCGATGGGCTAGTGAGGAACCACCGCGTGTGACCAGGCTGGAGTCTCTATCAGTACGGTTGGCACAGTCAAGGTTTGTGATCTCCACCGTCAGATTTGATTGCATCAACGGATGGCGCCATCTCGCTATGGCGGAGATGCGCAGATATTATCATGGTGACATAGCGCCCATCCGCCGCATGGCCACTCTACGGATCAAGTCTCAGGTTCACCAATTGGATGATGCCATGTGTATATGTCAGGACACTGCAACCACAAGCCTAGTAGTTTTTACGAAGGACGGTGAGTGAAGTACGATGTCACTCTGATCGTCAGATCTGCAAGATCTATGGCTGGCGCTATCTCGCCATCAGGAGCTGCCCGGACTTTAGCATCGGCGACATAGCGCCCATGCGACATGTGTCCTGGAAGGGCTGCGTTTCATGTCATCAAAAGTAGATAGGGTGGGGTGACTGACAAACCAATAGTGGGACGCCACGTGTTGGCGGGCCTGGCGAATCAATAGGAATGGAGGGTTACAGAAGGTCAGGTTCTCCACCGTCAGATTTAAAGAGATCAACGGTAGGTGCCATGTCGCCTTAGTAAAGTTGCGAGATTTTTACCATGGCGACATCGTGCTCGACTAACATGTGTCGGTGGGGTCAAGTCTCGCCGGATGCATCATCGAGGTGGCGCTGATTCGGATGGGGCCTAGTCACAGGAAAGAGAGTCCACGGAAAATCAGAAACAACCACGTGTGCCAAATCAAAACACAGATATGTTGAGGGACCAAATTTCCTGATACAATCAGCGCATTAAGAGCTGGATTCTCCACCATCAGATCTACAGGAATCTAGGGTTGGCGCTATCTCGCCATGGAGGAACTGCACGGATTTTACAATAGCGAGTTAGCGCTCGGAAGACACGTGTCCTCACGTTTCGGTTTTCAACGTGGCAATTAGCTAACGACCAGTGGTTAGGTGATAAGGTGGCGTGGTTAGTTCAATGAAGACGGTCAATCGCGGAAGGACTCTCCAAGTGGCAAGACAAAGGATTACGATTCACTCGCGTGGCCTAGTCGGCTTATAAGGAATTAGGTCGACTGATAGGCTTGGATGATTCATGAACCAAAATGCAGAGGCGATCAACGTATCTTGCGATCTGATCTTCGCGATCATTTCTGACCTACCAGGAATGAATGCAGGACATAAGGACACTCCACCCATCCGGTCGATCCATCTACCATGTCAGGGAATGTTGTGGCACCGTTTCTATCTTCTCCAGGCTCTTCTCAGAAGAAATGAGATTTCTCGGTATGCAGGCCAGGATTTCAATCTAGATCCCCGATTGGATTCTCAAGACAGGAAGTTAATGCCAGTAGGTAAGGAGTGAATGTAACGCGGAAATCTTCAGTTGTGCCTGATCTATAAAGGTAGTTTCGTGATCTGTTCTAAAGGTTGATTCTTCCTGATTTCCTCTGCTACTGCTTGCAGACTTGCAGTGTAAAACCCCTTTATCTCTAAGCCATGTAATAGCCTGTGTCATCTCTTTCGGCCATCAGTGTGAATGTGCATCACTTTGCCTCCCATTGGTGTATTGCTGAGATCAATGATCTACATATTGTATCTATCTTTGGCCTATCGAATAATACATAAGTGAAATCTCCTTTTCCTAGTGTCATTCGGTTGGTTTCTTCTGATCTGTATGTGATTACTGATCGATATAAGTCTGGATGTGTATCACTTTTGTATGTTATTCTGGTTTTGTAGTATATATATGGGCAGGAATGCGTCTGAACACTCTATTTTGGTGCATCACTGCCTTAGATTAGACTAGGTAGATTTGCCTTGATGCTCTCTTTCTCCCTTTCCCTTCTGAGAATAAATAGGTGCGCCCTGACAGTAAGAGGAAGCCGGCCTTCTCCGGAGATTCAACCTCGTAGTTCAAGTCCCACAGCTTGGAGGTTGTTTCGATGTTTCACTAGGTTGTCCTCACGCATAGGCCTTGGACAAGGGTGCAAACCTATGTGACAACAGTTTGTGGCACGCCCGATGGGACCTATATCAGAAGATTTCGTGTCTACTAGTGTCAAAAGAAGAAAGATTTTATGAGATTAATGCTGAAGAAGTAGTGCTAGCTTCAGTATTCAAGCCTTCAAGAGGCTGATTCATCAAGTACTTGGCGACTCTGAGCATCAACAAATCTGGTTTCAGGCCAAAGTTGCAAAAATTCATGCCCAGAGCTGAAACAAGGGCATCTTTTAGAGGTAATTTTAAATATCAAGAACTCTCACTTTCAAGTCCTAGAAGGAGGGCTAGAACTTCATTATCACCAGTTAGAGGTGGAGTAACAATCAACATACCTGTGAGATCTGTCTCTACTCCTCCTACTGTCCGAACTCAGCCTAGATTGCCATCAGCACTCATCAATAGAACACTTGTTTATATGGCACAACCAAGAGTTCACCCTTTTGCCACCTTTAATGGTGGAAGTCCTCTGTTGTTAGCCCAAACACATGATATACCAGTAGCTGCACTAAAAAGCATACCTGATTTTACTGGTGAAACTTCTATTTCCCCCCTAGAGCATATCCAAGAGGTAGCGAATGTTTGCAATATTCATGGTATTACGGAAGATGATGTTGTTGTCAGACTTCTAGCTTCATCTTTAACAGGAAAAGCATTACAGTGGTATAGAGGCTTAGCTCATGGTTCCATAACTGATTGGGATGGACTAGGAGCAGGATTATGCAAACATTTTGAGGATAAGAGTGACCATTTGTCACTATTAGAGCAGCTGACTACAATAAAAAGAGCCCCCCATGAATGTATGACTGATTTTAATTATAGATTCCAAAAGACATGGGATAGAATACCTACTATAGTGAAACCTACCCCTGGTAATGCCTTCTTGCATTACCTTAGAGCTTTTAACAGTGATATTGCCACTACAATCCAAACTATGGGAGGAGATACATTACCTAACGCTTATGAGACAGCCATAAAAGTTGAGAATATTCTAATACAAGGACGAAAGTTGGCCCCAAGGCCTCCTATGCCTTTCTTTCCTGATGTCCCCAACCACCAACCAGCAATAGCCCCTCTCCCTACAATCTCTACATCGCAAGCCCTTACTCCAGTTCCCCAAGCTTCCACATCCTCAAATGGAATAGATGAACTCAAGGAAATGCTACAAGGCCTAGTATTGAACGTAGATAAAAGAGAAAAGACCCTAGATAAAAAATTACAAGAGCAGGGGAGGGAGTTGAAGGACCAAGGGAAGAGACTAGAGGATAGTTTTTCTCTAATACACAAGATGAGTAACAAGGTGGTGGCCTTAGAAAGACAACAGGCTCAAGGTGGCAAGCCTCCCCAATTGCAATATCAGGCTCCAAGTGGTGGTAGGCCTCCTAATCAGTGGAATAGCTCTTTCGATCAGAATAGGTAGAATAGTCATGCTTCTGCTTCAAGCTCAAATCAGAATAGAGCTATAGTCCCTCAAAATAACTTGGCCCAATACCAAGATTTTTGTCCCTCAGGAAACTATTCTTATACCTACTACTTGTGTCAGAAAGGAGAATCTTATTTGGCCCTAACTATCCAGGAGTCCACAGTAAAGCAACCACACAAAGAAGATCATCCCAAGGAGGCCCCATGTGTTCAGAGGCAGGGTGATTTCTCTTTTATGAATCACCAAATGGAGGAACATTGTAATGTAAACCAGGACTCCATTGCTCATAACACAAGAAGCAAGAAGAGAGCTATGGAACATGTTGCTCCTCCTTCTCCTAAGCAGGCCTCAACTTCAAGTGTTATACCTAACACACAAACAACAAATGAGCAGACGAACACTTCACAACAGCAAAAGCAAGGTCCAAGAAATAAGGATGCAAGTGATCCCCTTGTTGCCCCATCTCAACCTCTTATAGGTGCAGGCCCTAAAGTTTCTACCAAAATTCCTAGTTCACCATTGAGTGTGGTAGAGCAAATGAAGAAGAACAATGTAAACATTTCCATGTGGGATGCTATTGCTACCATACCAATGCAGAGGAAGATGTTGCAGCAAGAATTGGAAAGGATTGAGCCCAAGGATCAGTCATCTACCATGGAGAGTGCCACTAGTTTAGTACAACCAACAGGAGATGTGGAGGAAAATAAAAAGGTTAGACCTCCTCCATTTTATGTTTCTCTGATTATAGGGGGCAAATTAGTCCATAATTGTATGATAGATTCAGGGGCTAGCAGCTCAGTAATGCCTAGGTGTGTTTCTGATGCTTTAGGGATGAAATATGAGCCCATTGCTAAGGATGTGTTACAACTAGATGGGAGTATTGTCAAAACCGTAGGCATCCTTAGAAGTGTGGAAATGGCCCTACATGCATTACCTAGTTGTACTGTGATTCAAGACCTATCTATGGCTGAGGTTAAGCCCTATTTTGCCATCTGTCTTTTGAGAGACTTCACTGCTCAAATTGGTGGATTCATATCTGCTGATTGGTCTTACATGTCATTTAAGACCAGATATGGGGCCAATGCTTCAATAAGAGCAGAACCTCAAGCCCTTCACCACACTGAACCCTACACTCCCAATTTCATCAATATGAATTGCCCTATCCTAGAGGTGAATGAAAATGACATAGTAAACGAGCCTGTCACTTCCATAGCAGAGATTCCTGATTTCTTCTTGGATGAGTGGGCAAATACATGTCAGTTTGAACCTATGTCAGAAACCCTTGAGATAGGCCTTAGTACATATTGCATAATAGAAAAGGAGGTTCAAGTTCCTGACCTTGTTAGGACTAATGACGACATAAATGGAGTATGGAGAATGTACTTTGATGGCTCAAGGAATAAAAATGGATCAGGGGCTGGTGTTATGTTGATCTCTCCTACACAAATAAGATACTACTTCTCCTTTAGGTTCCAATTCAGTTGTACCAATAATGTGGCCGAGTATGAATCCTTGATCCAAGGTCTCCTACTTTCCCAAAAGAGGGGAATTCAAGCCTTGAAAGTATATGGGGACAGTGAGTTGGTAGTGAACCAAGTGAGAAATCAAAATATCACCAAAAATGGCCTGCTCAAGTCTTATAAACATAGAGTCTGGGATTTGCTAGAAGGTTTCAATGCATTTAACATTCAGAGCATTCCCAGGAAAGAAAATAAACATGCTGATAGACTTGCAGCAGTTGGTGCATCTTATGATGTGCCAGGGAATCTTGGGGAAGAAAAGAAACAACAAATAAGGGTAGTGGTGAGGCCTGCTGTTCCTGATAATAATACTCACTGGAAAGTGTTCGAGTCCTAATATTGTTACAACTATTAGAAGCATGGACATAGAGCCTTTCAGTGTAGATCCAATTCCATGTGGTCATCAAACAAGCTAGCAAAGGTGAGAAGCTATGCAAACTCTTATAATTGGGATTATAATAAAAGATACATTTTAACCATTATCAAGAATATGGACACATACCTTAGAATTGCATTAGGAATCACTTTAGTGGTAACTAAAAAAGGTGGTTGAGTCAAATGACATACTTTAGCTATTTGAAAGCTGGTCCTATTAGCAAGCATTGTCCAACTATGTCAAAAGCACCAAATTGTGAATTTGATAAAGGAAAAGGCAAGGTAGATGTTGAACACACCAAGAATAAGATGAACAAGGCATGGAAGAAGAAAGATGGTTGAAGTACATCAATTGGAGAAGGATCACTTTACCCAGTGGGTCAAGTGGTCACAACTCATCATACTAACCAAATAAAAGGTATGTGGGACTAATATTCGAAGTATCATATCATACATTAGCTCCAAAAAGAAGTTAGTACTAAAGAAAACACATTAGCATAAATGAAGATGCGAGATGTTAAAAATTTAAGGTTGAATTTTATGTGTTCGTGTTGTGGTTGTGCATGAAAAGATTTTTAATGGATGTCGAGTAGAATACAAGTTAGTGTTGAGCTACTAGGCTAGCTAGTTGATGTTGAGTCTATAGTAGCTACTGAGTGATGATCATATGTATAGATGTCAAGTTTACAGTTGTACAAGCACTAAGCGTCAATTGCAAGGGTTTTTGAAGGGTATACAATTATTTTTCACTCATTTCTCATCATTTCAAATTTGAACAAGAGTTGAAAGAGTACAAGATGATTTAGAAGTTTGTTTGAAGTGACTATGAAGATCTCAATGATAATTTCACACCAAGTCTACAAGATTTTAAAGGTATCTATTCACAAGCCAAGCTACATAGTTTGCATTTGTAAAAACCCTAGTTTGTCATAATGGGATCAAGCTCAAGAAATGTAGAATGGAAAGAGGTCTTGAATGTCTAGTTAGTCATTAATTAGGTAAAATAAATAGATTTCAAAGCAATTCCATATGTTTATGATAAACAAGATTCCTTAGGCACATTGTCCATGATTCCACCAAAACTCATTATGGTCCAAGATGTTAGAAAATGCTACAACTATAAGATAAGATGTAGTGCCTACCATCGTTCACATTCTTTTGACACATTGTTGCTATTATTATCGGACTATGTTAGCCTAGTTTTATGTTGATGGTTAGTAGCATTGTTTTGAGATGATAAGATATTATGCTATGGATTCAGTTAATGTATGATGAGATTATTTAGACTCTACATTTCATGAATGCATGATGATTATTACATTGCTTTTAGTTATTGATGATGATTAGTTAGATTGTTTATTATCACATGTGTTTTATTATGGATGCTTACCCCATATTTGCATGTGTATGGTGTGTGTGTTTGTTCTTATATATGGCATTTCTAATGTGGTTAAGGAAGGGAGTCGTAGTCACCTGCTAGTCGGGATCTACATGATGCACCACTTCCTAACATTGCATGTTTAGCTTAGCATTATATATATTGTATGTACATGTGTGGTTTTTATGCAGGTTGTAGGTACTGGGTATCAACTTCCCTAAATTGCCAGGATGAGCATACCCAATTACACTATCTCAATGATAAGAGAAGGGAGATAAATTCTCAAGTCCAAATCCCAAACCCTTAAACCATTTTTCCTAGTCAGATAGGACAACTATCTAGATATTGTACCTTTTGAATGTGTCGGATGACATAATTTGTGATTTTTAACCCTTTAGACTAATTTTGTATGAATTGTTTTATGTTAGGTTTTCATATTTTATCTTGGAGGTCTATGGTGAATTTTCTATTAATTAAGTCTTAGTAAATAGATTTAATTAATAAATTAATTATTTGGAAAAAAATAATATTATATCATGACCTTTAGATATTTTAAATTAATTGAGAAAAATAATTTAATAAAAGAAATTAGAAATTAAAATTAATAATAATTACAAAATAATAATAAAGTAATAAATAAATAATAATAATTAAAGTTATTAGAGAATTAAAATAAAAGTTATAAGCTTGCCTAGGAGTAAACACACCTTTTGATTTGTACACGTGTCAACAACATAGGAGTTAGTGCACCAATTAAGCACATGGTGACTACAACCTTATGACTCATCTAGAAGGTTGGAATAGACTCATGCTTAGTTGTCAACACCTTCTAGTTGTTTCTAGAGACATTCTAGGTGCTTCCTGAGAGTTCTTTATATTCAGGCACTCCTAGAGGCTTAGAGAGAGAATTTGGAGAGCATTTTTGGAGGACTCGAGAACGTGGGAGAAGGAAGGCGCTTGCTCTATAGTTTCTGAGGAGAAGCAAATTAGCATCAGAATTCAGGTAGCCTCTTGTCATTTTTTCCATGTTATTTCCACTTCTTGCACTTCCTGTCTTCTTCGTGTCTTCTAAATGCTTTCTAAGGATTTTTGCATATCTTGCTTGCATGCTTTTGTTATGGGTAGTTAAATTCTTTATGAGAAAACTTCCTATTTTTAGATCTGAAGAAATTATGGGACTAGGGTTAAAATTTATAATCAAACCCATTAGAAGAATTATTAAGTAAATTTAGGGAACAAAGGTTATATAGGAAAACTCTTAAAATTAAAGGCCTTTTTAAAAAAAGAAATTTTGTATATGTTATTGATAGAAATGTACCTATTTATATCTGCACACACACATAGACACACACATATATATATACATTTATATATACATACATACATATATATGTGTGTGTGTGTGTGTGTGTGTGTGTGTTTATTATTAAAATGTTGTTGTGCTAAAACAGAAAACTCTGCATATATATATATATATATATATATATATATATATATATATATGTATATATATATATATATATATATATGTATATGTATATGTATATGTATATGTATATGTATATGTATATGTATATGTATATGTATATGGATATGTATATGTATATGTATATGTATATGTATATGTATATGTATATATATGTATATATCTATACATATATATATGTATATATGTATACATATATACATATATATATACCTACAAATATATATATATATATATATATTGAAAAATTGAATATTACAATCACATTGAGAAACTTTATTGGAAAACATCTGAATCGCACATTTGATTAAAGTTTATTAAATAACATTGTAAAAAATTTAATGTGAAAATTGTATTTGAAATATGATTATTTTAAAACTTTTTTTTTAAACAAATGAATCATAGTTTAAAGCGGGTTGGGAGGCAAAAGCCCATACCCCGCTGGCATAGTAAGAGCAAAGTACCTACGTCACAAGTACTGCGACAATAGGTGGTACTTTGTACCTCTATCACCACAGGCCCTGCAACCGTAGGATACCTACGTACCGCAATAGTGGTATCCACATATATGTGATGTGTTTTTTTTTATAATATATATTGTATATGTGTTTTTCAATTTGAATTTTATGAAAGCGAAAACGAATTCGTTCTCATTTCGATTTCTTATAACATTTTAAAATATCATTATTATCATTGAATAGTGATATATATATATATGTGTGTGTGTGTGTGTGTGTGTACGTATGTATGTATATATATATATGTACGTATGTATGTATATATATGTATGTATGTATGTATGTACATATGATATTAATAATTAATAATTATTATATTTGTTAAAAGTTTTGTATTAATAAATCTTTTCTTTAATACTAAATTAATTGGTAATATTATAGTCTTAACAATAAAGGCTATTATTTAGATGATTTAAATTGTGAAGGCAAGTGTAATGAAAAGAATTGGTAATTTCTTATGTTGAAAATTTTACAATGTAATTTTTAAATAACATTATTTATCAATATAGCATTTAGAAAATTGAATTCTAAGAGTTAGAGGGAAAAGTTTTAATCCATCAAAACAATACATGGGTTAGGAAAATGTACAAAATATTTCTCCATTCAATATCTAAATTTGAAAATGAAAACTGAGACCTCCACACTTAATTCAACTATGTGATTTTAGTAAACCAAAACATGTGCTTTCATTGTGTATTCTCTATGCTATCTATTTTGGGTTTTTGGGTTGACTAGTGTTGACCAAATATAAGACATCTACTAGAGGCTTCGGGGTTATGATTTTGTTGTCACGATGATGTCTTAATTCCGATCTTTATAAACCCAACCATGGTTATGTGATGGTATGCTCTATGAGATGTTTGTATTTACTGATTGCTAATGCTTTCCAGTCTTCTTGTTTGAAGCTAAGATTCATATGTATGAGACATTTGACTTAACAATTTTGAGTCATCGATCAATTATACTTGGGTTTACTTTCCAGTCATTTGATGGAATTGAATTGTTATCTGATCTTGATGATGTCATGTTGTGACATGTTTTGACTCAACCATTTTGGAGTCTTCAATCATTACTATTTTGAGATGCTTTTGGTTTCTTATTAAAAACCAATGATTATTGTGATTATCAGGGATACCTTCAATTGCCAATAGAGAACTATTGTGGTCATGATTATCTATGATGATTTTTAGTTGCTTATAGAGATTTGATGTTTATATTGTGGATTATCTTTTGTGATTTTGAGATTTATGATTCCATGAGCTTAGTGTAGGTTATCTACTTATAGTGTCAGGAAGTGGCTTGCAATGGGGGCGGGGGCCCTAAGAGGTTGTCAGGGTAACTCATTATAATTTTCCTTAATAAGTGAAAACATTCACACCTAATACTAACTAAATGAACCTAAAAAGATAATTGTTTTTTTCTCGCCCATGCCTCAAGTTCTTGTACATACTAAGATGGGAGTAGAGAGAATTCTTGGTTGCGACCTTGCATTCTATAGTATGCCTCATCTGTATAAGAGGATACTAGTGGCCGCACAAGGATCACTAGGGGGTCGAGGTCTATTGGGAGACTACCAGGGTAACTCTAGTATGATTTGTGCGATGATACTTTCTCGCTTGCATAGTAGCTTTCCTACATGTCTTTGTGTGCCTTTGGGATTAGATGTCAATTTTGTGATTGGAACCTTTGAGTTAGTATACTTTTAGGATTCTTGGACTTAGAGAGTATTTATGCTATGTGTTTTTGATAACCTATTTGGGACTTGAGATTATCTCCTTAGCATGGTGGGAGTGGACCACTTAGGTGCCAGATGGTTAGGTGGTAGTGCTTTATTACTCTTATCATTTGAGATCCATTTGAGACACTGTAACTGATGCATTCATGATTATGATGGTGAAAATGTATCCTTATATTGATGACTTTCATATGATGTAGTATGATTAGGAGTGACATTCCTACTACGTTAAATACCAATAATCTCTTCGGTGATTTGGAATGTTATGCATGGAGGGATCGCTAGGATCCATGATGGTCTAATGATGCTATTAATGGTTGGGAGGAACTATGCACTTAGTTATTTATGTTTGTGATAGATGGTTATCTTTTATGATGATGTATCATGTATGATGTATGTTTTCATTTATGTTATTGCATCATGGATTAGAATTGGGATGATGATGTACTTTATTTACACAAATGTATATTCTTTTATGCCTTTCATACCCTATGACATGTACATTGGATGATTGAGAAATCTGAAATGTAATCACTTAAAGGACACTTGTATATTGTTTAAGTACATTGGATGTATCATTATTATTTCATGAGGATGTGATGTTAGATGAATATTTAATTTAGATGTAATTCAATGTTAAGGGATCAATGAAGAATGTAACCTATTATGTATGTATGCTATGTTTACTTTCACTTTTACTATTGTTATTGTTTTCGTTACTATGTATAAGTTGTAAATGGTTTTACTTTCATTTTAAAAACAAAAGAAATGTTGCCAAACTTAGTGAAATTCTGGATTAATTCTTTGGATCCCTTGGCAGGGTGTTACATAAGAGAAATAGGTGACATGGAGATAAGAGAAGCCTATAATAGATTGTGTGATCATGGCATCTTGAGAGAAGACTTCAAAATCACTAAAAGGAAGTGTTTGATGTGTGCCCTAGAAATTCCCACCATTTTCAAAATAGATTGGATGAGAATAGTATTGAGAAAAATTCATGATGGATCCCTATGGCTGGAAGGAGGACCAATAAATATTTCAAAAATAATAATCCATAGGGTGACTAGTTTCCCAACCCTATATTGGCCAAAGACTCTACGAAGTGATTCCAAAGAGGCAATAGAGAAGAATATAGGAGCAAAGTGGAACAAATATGGAATGAAAATTGACATCATCATAGATCCACTAATAAACTTTGTAGTAAGGGTTATTTCTTACAAGTTTTATCAATTAATCATATTAAACAATGTACACTATATTCTGGTAGATGTTGGATACAAAATTGTGAAGAAAGATCATACCTATGATCTAGCGAAGCTTCAACTACAATAAATAATGGAAAACCTTGGAGTGGTGAGGAAAACTAAGAGTGCATAGTTTAAATTTGGATCAATTCTAATTTTCATATTTTTCTATGTACATAATACATTCCCATCTTTTAAAAAAATAGGATGGAAAACAAATAGGATAGATTTTGCTCAGATAAATGAATACATTAAGCAAATGGGTGAAAATTTTGAAACTATCATAAAAAACTATTTTGAAGACTTTAACAAGTCTATGAAACAAAGGATGAGGATATTTTTTTCCTTTTTTACTAATACTACAATGATATATGTTTTCTTGTAGATCTACATTTCATATATGTACAGGCTGCCACACCTAGGTTAAGATGGCTAAGACCCTTAGGATATGAGATTAATGTTGATGAAGCCTTAACAACCATTACTACACTTCTAGCTAAGGAAGTTGATAAAATGGATAAAATCTTTGGCAATTATGATGTCATGAAGTCAACAATGGAAATGGAATTAAAGATAGCCTCTACATTGAAAGGAGATGAAGGAGATGAAGAGGATGAAGAGGATGAAGAGGAAGAACAAAAAAAACTAAGGAACCTCTTAGATTAACCCAAGGCATGGGAGAGGACAAAGAAGAAGAGGAAATAGAGGGTACCAAGAAAGAAGAAGCCAAGGAAGTACCAACACATTTCAAGCCAAAGAAAAGAAAGACCAAGGCACAACATGTAGCCAAAGCAAAGAAAATTACTAGGCAAAGTCTAGAAAAGCCAACAAAACCTTCCACTAGAGCAACAACTCAAGCCACCACATAAAAGGCCAAGGAGAAAATAAAATAGGTAGAACAAGGAGGCCATGTGGAGAAGAAGCAATGAAAGAAATACATTGCACAATCTGATTCAGAGAAGGAAAGAATTGAATCAAAAGATACAAGCTAGTTCAAAGTGGTAAAGTCATACACCATTTTTTGATCTTGGAAATCTATGTGAAAATATCAAAGATAATGCAGATCTGTCTAGTCTTAAGAATGTAAAGTTTGATAATTTCAGAAAAGAGGTGAAAATTTTAGTAGAAGGATCCCTCTATTCAATGATTTGAAAATTTAAGAATATGCCATTGAATTTGCTAATTTAGTAACCAAGGCATTATATGATTTAGTTGAGTAGAAATGGCATTATTGTTTGAATTTGGAAAAGCAAATAAGGGAGACTACTCTGGCCCAAGTGATGCTAGAACTAACAAAAGGGAAAATTTCTAAGGCAAATAAGAAATATGGAGGAAGTTTTACCGAAATGTATAGAGCCTTCAACATTATCCAAAATGAAATTCAAGATGTTGTTAAGAAATCCACTCAAATGTGGAAATTACTCTATGGATTAAGTACATTGAAATAAGAAGAAAAGGACCCATTTAAGGGTAAAAATGATGATAAAGAAGAAGATGACAAAGAAGATAGCAAGGAAGAGAGAAATACAAAGGAGACTAAGAAGATGGATATTGACAGGCCAATAGCTAAACAACAAGATGAGGATTAGAGTATGCAAGAAAAACAAATGTTGAGTACTAGTCCTTCTCATGACACACGTACATCTATAGAGACTATAATTGTCAATGATTTCTTTGATGCATCAGCTCAAAACATCAACCCATTGACTATAGAAGATTCTAGATCAATATACACTATAAGCACAACTATGCACAAATCCAATTTTAATTAGTGTAGAAGAACTTCAAAAGGTAGTACTTGAGGTTATAAGGGATAAGGTGAACACACAAGAACCACCTTCTACCATCCCTTCAATTGTCGGTGATCGGCCTTTGATTCCAACAATAGTAGACACATCTATACGGGTTGACACAGATATTAAAGAGGACACAATTGAGCAAATGAAGACTACCAAAGAAGAAGAAAAAGAGATAGCAATAGAGTAAATAGGATAGATATATACATCTGTACCTAAAAAATAGACACAAGGTGCAAGTCATGTTATTGTCATAGATTAGGATAAGTTTTAAGAAGGTGAAAAACACTGAAGCTAAAGGAGTAGGAGGCTATCCAAGCATTGGTAACTTTACTGGCATCTAGCTCCTCACCTACAAAACTTCTTCAAGAGCCAAGCATAGAAGCTATACCCTTGCAAATCTTACTGCAAAGCTTAAGATCTTCTAAAGTTTAAAAGGTAATTCACTATGGTGATATCACTTTAGATGAAGAGATAGTGATTTCAAAATTTGATTATGACTCAATGATAATTAATTAAGTAAGAATTTTACAACAAGCATTAGAGAAGAAGAAACATTAAAAAATGCTTACGAAGGAGTAAAGGAAAAAGCAAGCACTACAAGAAATGAAAGACACCTTTTTAGATACATTCGACTTCCCTACTTCTGAAGAACCCAAGTCACTACTAGAACAATTGTCAAACATTGTAGAGAAGGTTAATAGTGAAGACCTAGATACAAATGCCAAAATTTTAGAATGTTCTATAAGAAAGTTTCAAGGGAAAGTAAATGAAAAGATATTTGGTGATATAGCACTTACTCAAGTTTCACTGGCAACAAAGGTTGAGGATGTGAGTAAGGTATTTGAGAATATCTTCTCATTGTATACCAAACAGTGTGATTTCACACTATTTACCCAAGACACTAGACATAGAATTATGAGCCTAGAGAGAAATCTAAGCATACCAAGTACATAGCTACTTAATAACCTAGCTTAGAGTAACAAGCACTTCCATGTACATTACTTCAATCATAGAGTCAATTAGCTAGGTTAACAATAGAAGAGGCTAATATAAGATCCAAATTGACAAAAAATTTTGCCTCTCACACCCCACACATGGCAATTCTCCACAAAGAATTAGGCTATGCAAAAACTTTGTTGAAGAATTATCCCAATCTTTCTACAATAGATGGCCTAGTACACCTTGTAGCTAAGCTCTCTATCCAACTTATGTCATTGGATATTGCATGTGAAAATTAGGATGCCACTTTGAAAATAATCATGGAATTCCATAAATCCTTTTTGGAAAATTACACTATAAGTGTATAGCCCCTTTGACATAAGTACCGAAAAGGGGGAGATAGATTAAAAAGGGGGAGTAAGTAAGGAAGAAGAAAGGGGTAGTAAGTAAGAAAGGGTGAGAGATGAATAAAGTGAAAGATAAACCATGAATAGAAGGGAGAGATATCAATTTTTGACCCCAGTTATATACATTTTTGAGAAATACAATGCAGAGATAGAAATAGAGCAGGGAAAATACCAGCAAAGGTTGAGCATAAAGAGAATAAGGGTACTGAAGTCAAAGAGTATCAATCATCAAAGAAAAATCTGCTTAGAATGGAGAATAAATTTTTGATATAGAATAGATACATTAACTTAGGGGGTGTTATACATTTTGAGGTACATAGATTATTGCAAAATTTTGAAAATTTTGAAGTTCTATATATAAGTTGAGTCATGGATATGTTATACTTGAGAAGATTAGATTGTTTATGTATATTTAAGTGTTTTTAACACTCATAAGAAAGGGAGAGATTGTTCATCTCATATTGATTTTTACAATTGAGTGTGAATACACTTAAGAGATTTATTTAGTTCATGCTAAACTAGTAATTCATGCCAATTATTATGTGTAAATATAAGACCATGCCAAGTTGCAATGAGTGTTGAGTCACTCATTTTCCAAGTCACTCAAGTTCTAAGTAGATAGATCACGTTGAGTTATTCATGTGCCGAGGGAATAGTAGTTGACGAGAAGTTCAAGTGCTGAGTCAGAAGAAAAATTATAGTATATGTTGAGCATCAGTAACTACAAATTCTGAGTAACATAGATTGAAGATATTTGTGTACTATGGCACAAACAACTATGTAAACTATTTTTCAGCCAACATAAGGATATATTTCCATTCTTTAGAGATAAGGATGAATCTTAGTTGTAGATTCATACCTAACCCTAGGCCACATCAGTCTTTTTAAGGAGGATAAAGCCTTAAATTTTAGAGCGAGAGAGAGAGAGAGAGAGAGAG
The DNA here is from genome assembly GCA_028749045.1 of Cupressus sempervirens. NCBI lineage: Eukaryota > Viridiplantae > Streptophyta > Pinopsida > Cupressales > Cupressaceae > Cupressus > Cupressus sempervirens. The sequence goes on along the minus strand of CM053783.1, from coordinate 703,702,645 downwards.
AGAGAGAGAGAGAGAGAGAGTTGAGAGCTTTGTGAAGGGGTGAATGATCAAATTAAAGGAGCAAACAAGAGAGTTTATAGAATATTTAAGGTGACTTAGCAGTAAATATGAATTGTAGAATTAGTTAAGTGAAGAATAGAGGATAGAGGATATAACATTGATAAATTAGATCATGAAGAATTTATCAAAGATTGGATATAGGTGATTTGTTATCAGGTAAGAAAGTGCCAACCACAAGATCTATTTGAGATATTTTGATAGGTGATTTCAATTAAATCTCCGAAGTAGAGTAGTCCTAATAGGCTTTACCAAATCCTTTAATAGGGTGGCATTCCAAGTGAGTGATCTAAAGTCCTTGAATGAGGCACACTTCTAATAGGGTGTTTAAATCCTCTAACAAGGTGGGATGTAACATTCTTTGTAAGTATTTAAAAAGGTAGTCCCATCATAGGACAAATCATGTTTCATGGTCGAACCATTGTAACCTTAATTGGTTACACTTTATTGCTATAGTAGTGAAGTTTTGTGGGTAATCATATCTAGTGTCAAAGTGTGTGTGTTTGATTACTTACATGTTTTTAGAAGCATTTACCTTACATGTTATTTTAGTATGCTAATGCATGTGATGTATGAATGGTAAAAGTTTTACAGGTCCATGTTTAAACTCTTGATTCACTGCCTCCCCCCCCCCCCACCCATGAGGTTTACCTTTCCCACTTGTAATTCCAAAACTTAGGATATGTTCATTACTTTATTCTTGCTCTAAAATTTTATCGTATTATGACTTGTTATGTTGCCATCAATGCCAAAGAAAGAGATTGTTCAAAACAATTGATTAATTTTTTATTATCTTTGATGTTACACAAAATGTCATATCATTATCAATCAGTGTATGTCGAGCTCAATCAGGCATTGAAGATAGTTTCCTATGTCTATCTAGATTTCTAGTGTTTTCCAAACTAAGAAGATAGTTTCTATCGAGTTCACTTGAGTGTCAAAGAAAACTTTATAGGAGTTGAGTGTTAACCAAGCTCACTTGGTTAATGAAGGAAATGTTGGATGGAAATAGTGTTAATCAAACTCACTCGGTTACCAAATAAACTTAGTGAATATGTAGTGTTAATCAAGATCACTTGGTTAACATGAAAAAATTGTTTCTAAATTAATGTCTATCGAACAGGGTTGGCTAACAAAGAATTTTATTGTTTTGGCATATTGAGTTTAATTGATTTATTATTTGGTTCTAGCCGACTAAGGAGATGAATATTAAATATTCTAAGTTGTACTGAAGCTAACTTAGTAATGCATGAGATATAAATATAAGGTCAAGTTGAGGACTAAATGTGTGAAACATAATAGAAGTTTTGAGGATGCTTAGAGGAAGTGAATTAGAAGGATAAGAAGAATATCCTTGTTGAGTTGCAAAGATATATTCAATTAGGAAGGATCAATCATAAAAGCTAGAATTGAGATCTATAATCAATAATTCAATTGCATATAAAATCAAATCATCTCATTGTTAGTCTCTAACCATTGTAGTAGTGATCTAAATCTCTTAACAGAATTAGCCTAATAGCTATTTGTAAGTCATCTAACAAGGTGATATTTCTAAATTAAAGTTTCTAAAGACCTCTGGCAAGGACACTCCTAGTTTAGGGTGATTAAATCATCTAACAAGGTCACACCTAACAATGTGTTTTGTAACCTCAAACAGGGTTGGCTCGTAACAGGCCTCACTTTAGAAGAGTGAAAGTCAGTAACTAGTTGGTATTGATGTTTTTTCCCAAATTGGGTTTCTATGTTAAATCATGGTGTCAGTTGTGTTCATGCTAATTCTTTTATGTGTATTAAACTACATTAAATAAGGCTAATCATGGAAAATATCATAAGATTTTTGTTTGTTGAGTTACAACATTTAATAGTGTAAATCGAGTGTCTATATATTTGTTGAGTAATATGAGAATATAGTTTAATTAGAGTTTATATATATTTTTGTATTGACATCTAAGGGATTTGTGATTTATTTTAGTGGTAACTGATTCACCCCTCCCCTCTCAATTACTCCTCTTATGTTTCCAATAATCTTTGCTATGAGTTACATATCTATAGTTATATACCTATTATTCTATAAACCCATATTTTGGCATTGGCCACTTTTGAACTTCAAACCTTGAGAATCTGTAAAATCCTAGTACTACAGAAGTAGTAGGACTTATGATATACTTGCATAGTTCCTTATTTTTGAAATAGAGTTTGCATTTCCCAAAATATAATATAAAAGTTTTTCCAGATCAAGATTCTATTATAAGATCTATTTTGGAAAGTTATTTTCAATGACCTTTTCATCTTAGAAGCTATTTTAAAAGTGTTCCCCTTTATAGGGTGGTGAACTAGTAAAAGTTTCATAGCTAGTTCTATATTCTTTCAAGTGATTCCAAAAATGGCATATAAAAGAAAAAGTAAATGAGCATTTGCGAAGGCTAATCAAAAAATACCATTATACATAGATTTACATAATCAAGGTAGAAAAAACCAAGCAAAAAAGAAGGTAGACCTTAATCCTACCTAGAAGCCTAGAGGTAGTGTATCCTCCAATTATCAATACCAACTTGATGTAGAAATAGAATCCTCTTCCTTAAATTCAGAATAAAAAACCACTAGACTTTTGGGAGGGATGTTAACCACCCCATTACCATAAGAAAGGGTTTATCATGATAATAGTATCTCTTCTATAGAGGATGTTCTTTTAGGACAAAATATGATAAAAGAGATGAAACATAGGTTGGGATATAGGAATATTCTAAATATTGGTTTTAAACCTAGACAAATCTTATTTGTTTATAGGAACCTTATAGATTTGGATGACCCAGTTGATTTAGGCAACACCTTTACAGACCTAGAAGAATTATTCTTAGATATTGAAGTCCTTAAGGAAAGGGTTGCTGAGGAAGAAGCCAAACACATAAATTTAGAGAAAGAGAAAGAACAACTCATTGTGAATAATCTAATTAAGAGAGATAACCTACATAGGAGAATGATTGCTTTGTAGGACAAAAACAAAAATTTAGAAGATAAATCTTCTAAATTACATCCAAATGTGTTTGCATCTTTAGAATTATTAAGGTCCAAATTCAAAGAAGAAGAATGTCCCCTAAAAGAGAAGGAAGGACCTATCATTTCATAACTCCAACCTTACAAGCCTATTGAACTTAAAGTCATAGATCTAACAATGAAAAACCTTGGTAAAGTAAAGTAGAAGGTTGTAGGGATATGGATAAATAAGCCCCAAGTTCTTCCTAAAAAATCTCCAATCCTTGTCATGTCTAAACTACATTTAGATTTAGAGAAATCCAAAAAGAAAAGAGAAGATCTAGCCAAAGAACTTGAGAAAGTAGAAAACAAAGCCTAGGAAACAAAGACTAGTAAGAAAATATCATTTATCAAATCCAATTTTGCCTTAGAATCTTGGCCAGATCTATCTTTAGAAGTCATGTCCTCTATCCCTACTTATGGACCAATAGTGATTAGCCAAAACATATCTCAATTAGCCCCTGCCACATTTTCTACTATAAGTAGTTAGATACCTATTACTCAACAAGTTCAACAGAGTCAAATACCAATACAAACCCAAGTTGCTAGACCAAGCACCTCAAATGTGGCAAGTTTTCAAAGAAAACCCATTTATATGTAGACGTATAAGAAAATGTCCTTTGTAGGCATACCCAGTTTTCTCCATCCTATTTCCAATGATTTGAGAGATAAAGTTATCAATTTTTCAAGCAATAATTCCATAATTGGTGAAGAGGGCCTTAGAAAGCTTGTTGACCTACTTAATGACAATGAGGTAGAACATGAGGATGTAGTGGTGAAATTTCTTGTTCACTCATTCATAGTGGATGTGAAATATTTGTTTAGGAGACTACCTAATGATAATATCATCTCATGGAATTATTCAGGGAGTCATTTTAAGGAGTAGTATGGTGATACCACAAATGTTGGTTTTATTTTGAGTGATTTCAATATTACAAAAAATAACACAAATGAGTCAACTTTTTATTTCAATGTAAGGTTTCAAAAGGTAATGTACAAATTATTTGAAGTAATGAGGCTAGGGGAAGATGTGCCTCACAACTTACTTCAATGCATTTGATAGTAAGATGGCTTATACTCTTAGAGATAAAGATCCTAGGAAATTGTGATATGCTTATAAGATGGTTATAAATATTAAGAATAATAGAAAAGACTCTAGTAAGTTGGAAAGAAGGGATGACCTAGACTTATTTAATTTGTGTGGTAATAAGAAAGAAGGTCAGAAGCTTGTTGCAGGTAAGAAATATGAAAAGGATATAATTGATCAAGTTTTGAATCTTCTCAAGAATATGAATCCACTAGCATACAATGAAAATAAGATAAATACTAGCAAGAAGCCTCCATTCAATAATAATTATAGTAAATAGCATCAGATCTAGAACTATCCCTATACCACTGAATGAAGGATGGGAAGCCTATTGTTCCTCTTACTAAAAATACTAGTGAAAAGAGTACACCTAATCCCTTACAACAAAACATTTATCAATGTGGTTGATTATCCTTAATGCCCTTTAATGTGTCAGTTGCCTCATGCACCTAAATATTGTGTTGTTGGATTGTGATTTTTTGCTAATTATGGATAATTATGAATTGCCAAACATGGAAGCCATGTTGTAGAGAGTCACTACATATGAGATGATCTCTATGATGGATTAATTCTCTAACTATAACCAAGTAATTGTAAAGGAATTATAATAGTACAAAACAACATTTATAACACCTTCAAGAAGTTATGTTTATAGAAGAATGCATTTTGGGCTGACCAATGCTAGGAAGTTACTATCATAGGGACAATAAATGCAATGCCTTATAAACTACTTATTTCTCTTGAAAAGGAACAAATGATGAGCATGGTATGTTAGCTGATAATTCTATTGTTCCTCCTATTGATGTGTTGTTATTATTTAGAGAAAATAATAATTATATTAGAGTTGTTAAGAATCCTTGAGCGTAAGAGAAAATTATAATACAAATCAAGCCCCTAATGAGCCTAACAAAGAATTAAAACATGAGGTTTTTATGTCTCAAATTCCACCCATGTATTTTGATGATTCAATGAATTGATGTCTAGAAAGTGTGGATCCTTTCTTCTTAATCATTATTGTCGATGGAAAAACTTTGAAGAACTATATGATTGACTCCAGAACATCTAATATAGTAATTCCCTTTGAGGTAATGAAGGAATTAGGACTAAAACTAGATACTCCTTAGGGTAGGTATTATGCTATGCAGAAAGGGGAAGTTACTATCATAGGGATAATAAATGCAATGCCTTACAAACTACTTGTTTATCTTGAAAAGGAACAAACCATGAGTGTGGTAGTTGTAGACATCCCACCACAATATGGCATGTTATTGCCTAGAACATAGAGTTCATTAGGGGCAAGTCTACAATGCCATTTTTCATATGCCACTTTTCAAATTGATGACAAGTTGGTAAAGGTAAATAGAGATCCTAAGAGTATTTACATGATTGAGCAAGAAGTTGAAGATTAGATGACATTGATGTAAATTTTTTTAGGCATGAACCATTGGTATTGAATAAAGAAAAAATCAAGGCACCCATTGCAAATGAAGCTAAGTCATAATTAGCAAAGGGTGATTTATGGGTATTTTATTTTGATGAATCTTGCTACAACGAAGGATTAGGAGAAGGTATTCTTTTGATTTCTCCTAATGGCCATACTTATAAGTTCTCATTTACTTTGCACTTTCTATGTACAAATAATAGAGAAAAATATGAGGCATAATTGTTAGGACTGAGGGTAGCTCATAACTATGTTATCAGGTGATTCCATGTTATAAGAGATTTAGAATCTTTTTTTTCCCAAGTAGGGGAGGTGTATGTTACTAAGAACAAAAGGATATATAAATAAGGAAATGTTGTTTGTGACATGATCAAGATATTTTGTGACTTTGGAATCTCATGCAAGGATAGGAATAATAATAAAATGGCAGATATATTGGAAAATATTACTATCAAGCCTAATGATATAACCTTTGCTACTATGTAAAAAGTGTTGGAAATATAGATGGAGCAACTAAGAGCAGGAGTGAATTAGTTACCACAAAAATATTTCAGATCCTTTGGATGTTAACAATAAAATTGATTTCTACTATAATTCAGTAAACACACAAAAAATGTTGTAACTCAATAAAAGTAGTGTGATTTACTTATTACTAATCTTAAACATTCACAGTGATTAACTTTCAAGCATAAAATAAATAACAGGAACACATGAGACACTAGGATTTAATGTGGAAACCCAATATGGGAAAAACCACCAATGTACAACTAGTTACTATTTTTCACTCTTCTAAAGTGAGCCTTGCTAGGAGCCAACCTAATTAAAGGTTACAAAACACACTATTAGGTGTGACCTTGTTAGATGATTTAATCACACTATTAGGAGTGGCCTTGCAAGAGGTCTTAAAACAATTCAATAGAATTGTCACCTTGTTAGAGGATTTACAATTGGCTATTAAACCAACTCTGCTAAGAGATTTTGGAATTGCTTCTACAATGGTAAGAAAGTAACAATGAAATGACCTGAATGAGATGCAACTAAATTTTTGATTACATGTCTCTATTCTACTTCATGTACATCCTTCCTGATTGAATATTACTTTTCTTCTCCACAAGATATCATACTATCCTTCAAGTTTGCTCATACTTGCCTTCTAAATAAATCAATACACTTGCATTCCCTCCCATACATTAGAATCTCAACTTGACCTTTCATTTATACCATTCAAATTATCAAGTTGGCTAAATTACAAATTACAATGACCAATAATCATTACCATAGTCAGTTGGAATCAATACTTGAAATAATCAAACTGCATATCCCAAATTTTTAAAAATATTATTGGCTGATCCTACTCAATAAACATTAATCATAAAATGATTTCTTGTGTTAACCAACAAAATCTTTGTTAACACTATGGACTTGCAAAATCCTTTGGCAACTAAGTGAACTTGGTGAATACTAACTCTAACTAACTTTCCTTTGTTAACTATAAGAACTCAGTTAACACTACTTTCTTCCATAATTTCCTTCAATGCTCGAGTTAACAATATTAGAATAATTTACTACTACTATAACATATTCTAGTTCTACTGTATATTTGGATGTGCAATTTTTCCTTTTACTTGTCTAAGATACTAACCTTTTACCACGAAAGAATGTTTCAGCACTTGTACTCTTTTTGTCATCAATATTTCCTACCCAATCAGCATGAGTGAATACTTTTAAGTCTAGATTTCCTCCAAGTTTATACCATAAGCCATAATCTTCCATACCTTTCAAGTATCTCAAGATTCTTTTCATTGCCATCATATGATTTTCTTTGTGTTTTGCTAAGAATCTTGCCACTATACCAACTACAAGAGCAATATTAGGCCTTGTATGAGCTACATACTATAATTTAAAAATAATTGATCTATATAAGGCCTGATCTACCTCTTTTGAGTCATCATCTTTGGTAAGTTTTATTACAGTACACATGGGGCTTCCAATTAGTTTTTAATCTTCCATACTAAACTTCTTGAGTATCTCCTTGATATACTTAGACTGAGTGATGTAGATACTATTCCTGCTTTGCTATATCTGAAGACCAACAAAGAGCTTAATCTCACCAAAAATAGACATTTCAAACTCTTTGCTAATTTTCTCTGAAAATTATTTTCTTAGATTATCATTCCCTATAAATAAAGTATCATCCACAAATATTTTTGCCAATACAATCTTGTTATCTAGTCCTTCCATAGTGTACAAACTACTATTATCATTAGTTCTCTAGAAACCAATTTGTATAAGGTAGTTGTGTAGCCTCTCATACCATGCTCTAGGAGTTTTTTTTAGACCATATAATTCTTTGTGTAATTTGTAGACCATGCCCCTTTTGTCTGGATCAACAAAACATTCTGGTTTTTCAATGTAGACTTCTTCATGAAGAATACAATTGTGAAATGTAGATTTAATATCCATATGATATACCTTAAATCTTTTATGAGTTGCATATGCAAGTAAGATCCTAACACCTTCCAATCTTGCAATAGGAGAAAAAGTTTCACCATAATCAATGCATTCTTCTTGAGAATATCCTTTACATACCAATCTAGCTTTGTTTCTTGATACCTTACCATCTTCATTCAACTTATTTGTGAATACCCATTTTGCTCCAATCACATTTTTATCTTTAGGCCTAGGTACAAGAGTCCAAATTTTGTTCTTTTCTATTTTCTCTATCTCCTCATTCATAGCCTCAATCGAACTTTCATTTTCTAATGCATCTTTGACATTTCTAGGTTCAAAATCGGCAAGTAAACATGTACCTTTTAACTTACTTCTTGTCATATTACCTTCTAATTTATCTCTAATAATCTGATCTGGTGCATGATTCCTTTTGACATACTTGGCCAATATAATTTCCTTACCTTTTGAATGAATTGTATTGTCATCCTCTTGAACTTCAACTTCTGGTTCTACCTGCTTAGACTCAGTAGGCATTGGCTTAGTAGCTTCAGAATATGACTTGGGTTCTTTTGACTTGGTTTAAATTTCTTGCAACTTATTAACTGAAGAAGACTCAAGAGTTCTAGTGGTTGATACCTATATTTTGATTCCTCTTTAAATGAAAAAGTTATTGAAATCATTGGAGATGAATTCACCACCTTTATCTGATCTTAAGAATTTCAATCTTTTCCCTATTTCCTTCTCTACTCTTGCTAAATACTATTTGAATTTCTCAAATGCTTCTAACTTCTCTCTTAAATACATAATATTTATTATTCTAGATTAATCATCAAGAAAAAGAATGAAATTTTTTTCTCAAGTATAATTTTCTATTCCAATAGGTCCACATAAATTAGTATGCACAATTTCTAAGATATCTTCAAATTGATAGTTTTTTTCTTTTAAAACTAGTCTTTTCCATTTTTCAAATTTAACAATTCTTACATAGACCAACATTAGGCTTCTTCAAACTAGGAATGCCTCTTACTTTCCTAAATTTTCTTATTTTTACCATGTTATCAAAATTTACATGATATGAACCTTCTGTTCCATAACCAAATTTCTTCAACTTGAGTAATAAAAAATGAGCATACACCAAGATCAAGATAAAATAGGTTACTTTTTGTTTGTTTGCCTAATCCAATTAGTTTTCCTTTGTCATCCACCAGTTTTACCTTTCCATGCATGAACTCCACATTGAATCCAATGTTGATTAGTTGTGCCACACTTAGTAGATTATGTTTTAGTCCTTCAACCCAATAGGCATTGTCACATACAAGTTCTTTGGTTAATGAGATTTGACCTCTCCCTTTTATCCAACAAGGTTCATTGTTTCCAAACGTTACACTACCACCATCATAGTTTTCAAAGTGTTCAAACTTTGTTTTGTCACTAGTCATATGATGTGACCATCCACTATCTATGATCCATGTATCAATTTTTCTCACATGAGAGATAAGTGTCATCTTATCTTCATCATCATCAAATTCGTCTTCCACAAAAATGTAAACTATTTCATCGTCACTCTTATCAGAATATTTAACCATAAAACTTTTCATCAAGTAAAGTGTACCCAACCATTTATTCATCTTTAACTTTCCTATTCACCAGTAACATGCTACTCAATTCTCACTCTTCTGAAGTGATGCCCTATGAAATGCATGCCCTATTAAAGGCTACAAAACACTGTTAAATGTGACCTAGTTAAAGGATTTAACCACCCTGTAAGAAGTGGGCCTAGTTAGAGGACTTTAGAAAATTCACTTGGAATATCACCCTATTAAAGGATTTACAAATGGTTGCTAAACCAACCTACATCCATAGCATTTTCTTTTACCCTAATTGATACAATTTCTAGAGAGTAACAATAAGGGGTTTTGACCTAATTACAACATACAACTTAACTTGCAGATTTGAGATCACTTCTTTAGCTCATAACATTGCTTGGATTTTAGTCTCTTCAATTTTGATAGCTTGTCCTTCTTTCAAGCTTTGTCTCCTTGAGTCTTCATGCTCAATGTACCAGTTCAATCCTCTCCTTCTAACCACTCATCAAAGGAGAATCTTTGTTCTCTGTTCTTCCTTCTTCTAGATGTCTTCTCCTTAACACTCTTCAACCACTTCACAATTTCGCAATCCAACAACTCTTGCTTCTTGGTGTGTGACTCCTTAAATAGAAGTCCAAAATTTCTTTTCCCACTCAATTCTTCCCTCCTTTGATTTTAGTTTGAATGGGTTAGGTAGAATTCATTGAATCTAACCCTCATTTTGTTCCTTCTAGAAAAATCATGAAGAATCCTCTTAAATTCACTCAAAAACAATTTTCATAGAATTCTTTACCACTAGCTCATCATCCTTACCCTCCAATAGGATCAAAAAATTCAAGGTAACAAACTTGTTAGCTTAGATCTGGCGAATCTTTGACTTTTCCAATAATATAGCAGCTCAGCACTATTGAAATTCTAGTGCTCGGCACATACTATGTTAGTCAACATCAACTATGTTTTATTGATGTTCGACACCTATTGTGGATTCACATGGCATCCACTAATGTTTTTTGATGCTTGACACCTATTACTTTACTCGGCATTTGAACTTCACTCAGCATCTAAAGTTAACTCAGCATACACTAGATTTTGCATTTGCTCAACTCTATCTGAAATTTTTCTTGGCTTAAACTAACTTACTCAACACTCACTAATGAACTTAGTTTAAGCTTTGCAGTCAACCTTGTTCTAACTTATTCCTCTAGAGTTTCCAAGTGTGACCAACCTCTGTATCTTCAAGTATGTTATCAATACATTATTTAACCATTGTCTTAGCTGATCCTTGCACTTCATTACAAAATCATAACTCAACCTTTCCCTTAGGTGTTCTTGTTACATATTGTTGATTAAATCCTCTTTATTAATAAACTAAGTGATAATATTTGGATCTTACAAGTAATTGTCATTCCTACAACTAGCAGGTTTGATATTGATGACAAAATAATGATTGAAAACATTCTTTTAACATAAATCTCCTTTTTTTAATTAATCTTCTTCTTACAATGATCTTTTTCAATCAGATTTCCAACAATCTCCCTCTTTGGCATTGATGGCAAACCAAACTATTCAACCATGTTTTCAAAAGACTAACTAGGTTAGAATAGTAAGTCAAATGCCAAAAAGAAATTGTGTTACCATCAATTGTCACATCTCCCTTTCTTGATCTAATATCCTGATTGCTTTACTTTTACTTCTCACTCTTAGTTGTTGTATCCTTTTTCTTTCCTTTATGCTCTTCTTACATTCTCTTCCTCTGTATACATTGCATATCTTCTACTATTCTAGTATCTAACTATTTCTTTTTTTGTCCATAAATCTAATTAGTTTCTTCATTCTTTGTCATCAACTGTTGATCAGTTTCTACTATCTCTCCCTCTTTGACAACAATGCCAAAGACATATTATCTTGACATCTTTAACAATTAAGTATAGCATGTCTAGGTTCTTTCAATTTCTCCCTCTATCACCTTGCTTGTGATTTATTTAGAACTTTATCACTTTAATTACTTTAGGCAATATCCTAAAGTAATTATGCTCCGCATCAATGTGTAATGTTTCAATAATCAATGCATTTGATGTAGGGAAATCTTGTTTTATCTTAAGTAGCCTTGGCTAGGGGTATCACCGCTAACTTACTCTCTGAGATAATCAAAAGCATCTTTATGTAGTGCTTTTGTGAAGATGTTAGCAATATGTTCCTTTGAGTTGACATATTCCATCCTTGCTTGTCTTTCACCAATTCTCTTACATAGAGGTACTTAATTGCAATATGCTTTGTTTTGGCATGCATCACATAATTTTTTGATATGTTAATGGAACTTGTATTATCACAATAAAGTATTACAAGCTCATTTACCTCTTCCTTCATACCTTGCAACAGATGTTTGATCCATACAATATTAGTGCAATTGATAGCAACTACAACATATTCAGCTTCTACTATTGACTATGAGGTACAACTTTACTTTTTGTTGGTTCAAGTAATCAATATTTTACCTAAGAAAAGTGTTCCTCCACTGGTGCTTTTTTTGTCATCAATATTACCTCCCCAATCTCTATCAATGTAGGCTATTAGCTCAAACTTTTTTCTCCTCTTATAATACAAACCAAAGTCATCGATTCCTTTTAGGTACCTCAGTATTCTTTTCACTATCATTAGATAATTTTCCCTTGGATTTGCATAAAATCTTTCCACTATTCCAATAGCTAATGCAATTTGTGGTCTACTATATACAACATACTACAACCTTCCAATAATTCATCTATACATTATCTTATTTACTTTAGCTGGCTCATCATTCTTTGATAACTTATGTCTTGTTACCATTGGTGTACTAACTAGTTTTGAGCCTTTAATCCAAATGTCTTGAGTATCTAATTGATGTATTTTGATCGGGTCACAAATATTTCATGCTTCAATTAATGTACTTGCAATCCAATAAATAATTTGATTTCTCTAAACATTGGCATTTCAAACTCATGTTTCATTTGATCAGCAAAATCTTTGCATAGGATATCTATTCCTCCAAATATTATATCATCAACAAAGATTTTAGATATCAAAATGTCTTTACCTTTTTCTACCTTGGTATGTAGGTTGCTATTGTCATTTGTTCTCTCAAATCCTATCTTCATAAGATATTTGTGCAATCTCTCATACCATGCTTTAGGTGCTTGCTTCAAACAATAGAGTGCCTTATGCAGTTTGCAAACCATATCCTTATTTTTGTCATCAACAAATCCCTCTGGTTGTTCTATGTAGACTTCCTCTTCTAGTATACCATTCAGAAAAGTAGACTTTATATCCATTTAGTAGACCTTGAAACCTTTGTAAGAATCATATTTAAGTAGTGTTCTTACTCCTTCCATTATTACAACAAAGGCAAATGCTTCTAAATAGTCCAATCCTTCTTCTTGTGCATAGCCTTTGCAAACTAGTCTAACCTTATTTCTTGTTATCTCACCATTCTCATCAAGTGTGTTTCTAAAGACCCATTTCGTACCAATTACATTCTTATTAGTTCATATAGGAACTAGGGTCCAAGTTTTATTCTTCTTAATCTAGTCTACCTCTTCTTCCATAGATTTATACTAGTCATCATCTTGTAGTGCATATTCGCTATTTTTGGCTCAACCTTGCTCAAAAAACATGATTCATTACTTAGTTTTTTCTTTGTAATTGGTCTTTCATCCTTATCACCAATGATTTATTCTACAAGGTGATTTCTGTTGGATACATTTTTTTAATTGTGTCATCCTTGATGTTACACAAATGTCATATTAGTTGGTAGACACTGCTTACTTAGCTCAGTTGGTCAGGAAAGAAAATTTTAGAGTCTACTGAGCATTCCTAAAAATTACTCTATGGAAATAGTGTCTATCAAGCTAACTCAAACATCAAAGGATTTTGTAGTAGAAGTTAGTGGTAGCCGAGCTCACAAGAATAACAAAGGAAACTTAGTGTTTATTGTAGGGTTCGTAGTCTTAACTGAGCTTTTGTTGGTTAACACTAGAAATCAATTGAGGGACAATGTTTACTGAGTAGGGTCAATTAATGAAGAATTTTGTTATCTTGAGAAATAAAGTTTAATTGTTCCAAGTAATTATTGTAGCCAACTAAAGTAACAATTATTGGTGATTTTAAGGTATAAATAAAAGTTCAAGTTGAGTATTCTAAAGTGTAATGAGTGAGCATGCAAGTGTACTAATTGTGTGAAGAAGAAAGTGTCAGCAAACTTTGAAGGATGGTTAGATATCCTTGAGGAGCTACAAAGTTGTATTCAATAAAAGAGGATCTAGTGAAGCAGAATAGAGATCTATATCAGCAATTTAGTTCATCTCATTTAGGTCAATTTATTATTACTTTCTCACCATTTTAGCAGTGATTCTTAAATCTTTTAATAGAGTTGGTTTAATGGCCATTTGTAAATCCTCTAACAAGGTGACAATTTTATTGAATTGTTCTAAATAACTTTTGCAAGGTCACTCCTAACAGGGTGATTAAATCCTCTAATAAGGTCATGCCTAATTGTGTGTTTTGTAACCTTTAACCAAGTTGGCTCCTAACAGGGCTCACTTTAGAGGAGTGAAAATCAGTAGTTAGTTACCTGGTGGTTTTTCCCATATTAAATTTCCATGTTAAATCTAGTGTCTCATGTGTTCATGTTATTTCTTTTATTCATGCATGCTAACCACTATGAATGTTTAAGATCTATTAAAGTTAACATAGACTAAATCTATCGAGTTATAGCATTTTTCTATATGATTACCGAGTGACAGTAGTGACTAGTTTTATTAGACATCTAAGGTATCTGTGTCATATTTTTGTCATAACTAATTCACCCCCCATCTCAGTTACTGTATCTATATTTCCAACAATTGGTATCAGAGCTTTTGGTGCTTGCAGGAAGAATTTCAAGGATCCAGGCTAAAGATCAGGTTGTCTTAGAAGAGGAAAATTCCAAGGCTTAATAGGGATAACCTTTTAGCATGGCAAGGTCTCATGAGACTCCATTTGGCTTCCATTGGAGATACAAAATTGAAATATCTTGATGAAGAATATACAACTCCTGCTGGTACATTATTTATTAATGACATTGTTGGGAAGAAGATTTATAACACCATGATGATAGACATTGCATCTGCTCTAAGCTATGAAGAATTTGATAATGTCAAGGACTGCAAAACTACCTTTTCTATGTAGAACAAGCTAAAGGAAATCTATGGAGGTGATGACAATGTGAGGAGAGCCAAACTATAATTTCTAAGGGGACAATTTGATTAGATGAAGATTAGAGAGGATGAAAACATTGCTAAATATGTTTAAGGAGTCAAAGCAAGTGCCAGCACAATCAAAGCTTTTGCAGGAGACATCAAGGAGGAAACAGTTGTAAGTAAAGTTCTTAGAACATTTCTTCCCATTAATGTAATTAGAGTATCTACAATTTAAGAGAGAAGATGTGAAGCAAATCATAAGATAAATTTGGATGTTATAGTTAGAAGGTTGACTACATTTGAGCTAGATAACTCTAATAATTATGTTCTAGCTCCCAAGAACATTGAATCAGCATTTGAAGCCAAGCTTTCACTCAAAGAAAAGAGTAAGAAGATAAAGGACTCTCAGTCAGAAAGTGATGAAGAATTAGAAGAAAGTTCTAATAGTGATCTTGAGGTGGTCGAAGCTCTACTTGCAAGGAAATATTCTAGAGGCAAAGAATAATACAAAGGTAAAGTTTCTCTAATTTTTTTTTCAATTAAATAAATTGATCATATTGTAGCTAGGTGCCCAAACAAGAAAAGAAAGGATGAGAAGAAGGTCATAAGTGCAATGGCAAGAAACACTTCAAATCATTCAAGGAAAAAGGTAAGAAAACATGCTTTATAGCTAAGGACTCCAAGGATTTTGATAATAGTGAGGATGAAATTGTTTACATTGTTGTGAAAGATGAATCTGATAATGATGAGGAAGATAAGATGGCACTCATCTCTCATGTAAGAAAAAATGATACATGGATCATAGACAATGATTGTTCTCATCATATGACTGGTGACAAAACAAAGTTTGAGTATTTTGAAGAGTATGATGGTGGTAGTATGATATTTGGTAATAATGAACCTTGTTGTATAAAAGGAAGAGGAAGAATCTCACTAACCAAAGAGCTTATATGTGATAATGCCTATTGGGTTGAAGGAATAAAACATAATCTATTGATTGTGAAACATCTAATCAATATTGGATTCAAGGTGGAATTCATGCATGGAAAGGCAAGACTGTTGGATGACAAATGAAAGCTGATTGGATTAGGCATACAAACAAAAGGTAACTTGTTTTATCTTGAACTTAGTGAATGCTCATTTTTTATTGCTCAAATTGAAGAAAGTTAGTTATGCCACAAAAGGATATGTCATGTGAATTTTAATAACTTGGTGAAAATATGCAAATTAAAAAAAGTAAGAGGCATTCCTAGTCTAAAGAAACCTAATGTTGGTCTATGCAAGAATTGTTAGATTGGTAAGATGGGAAAGACTAGCTTTAAAAGTAAAAACTATCAGTCTAAATTTTTTTTGGAAATTGTGCATACTAATTTGTGTGGACTTATTGGAATTGAGAGCTATACTGGAGACAAGTTCTTCATTCTTTTTGCTGATGACTACTCTAGAATGACGACTGTTATGTATTTGAGATGGAAGTTAGAAGCATTTAAGAAGTTTAAATGTTATTTGGCTAGAGTAGAGAAAGAAATAGGCAAAATACTAAAATTCTTGAGATCATACAAAGGTCGTGAATTCATTTCCTATGAAATCAATAACTTTTACATTGAAAGAGGAATCAAAAGACATGTATCAGCCCCTAGAACTCTAGAGCAAAATGGAATAGCTAAAAGAAGGAATAGGTTTATCATGGATTATGCAAGGACTCTAATGATTGAAAAGAATATTGCTATCAAATACTAGAAGGAAGCCATCAACATTGTAGTTCATACCTTGAATCAAGTACAATCTAAGAAGGACTCATTCAAAACCCCCTATGAGTTATGGTATGGCTATAAACCCAACATAAGTTACTTGAAAGTAATTGGAAGTAAATGTTACATCTTGAAAAAATCTAGAAAAGGAAAATTTGATGTGGAGGGTGATGAAGGTATATTTTTGGGATATTCTTGCAAGAGTAAGGCATATAGATGTTTGAATTTGTCTATACACAAAATCATAGAAAGTGCACATGTGAATGTTGATGAGTTTGAAGAAAGGAACTAGAAGATTATAGGAGATTTGTTTTCATTGAACTTGATATAGTACTAGATACATCTGTCAATTAGGAGACTTCTACTCTTGAATCTTAATCAGTCATCAAGTTGCAAGAAGTTCAAACCGAGTTGTAGGAACCTAAGTCATATTCTAAAGCTATTGACCCAATTCCTACTAAGTCTGAGTAGCCAAAATCTAAAGTTAAAATTCAAGAGGATGACAATGCAATTCATTCAAAAGGCAAGGAACTTGTATTGGCCAAGTATGTCAGGAGACATTATGCACTAGATTAGATTATTGGAGACAAATTTGAAGGTACTATGAAAAGAAGTAAGGTAAACGGTACATGTTTACTTGCTATTTTGAACCTAGAAATGTCAAAGATGTATTGAAAAATAAAATTTGGATTGAGGCTATGAATGAAGAGATAGAACAAATAGAGAAGAACAAAACATGGACTCTTAAACTTGGGCCTTAAGACAAAAATGTGATTGGAACTAAGTGGGTATTTAGAAATAAGTTTAATGAAGATGGTAAGGTATCAAGGAACAAAGCTAGACTAGTATGTAAAGGCTACTCTCAAGACGAAGGAATTGATTATGGAGAGACTATATTGGAAGGTGTTAGGACCCTACTTACATATGTTGCATATAAAATATTTAAGTTATATTAGATGGATATTGAATCAACATTTCTCAATGGTATTCTAGATGAAGAAGTCTACATTGAGAAACCTAAAGGTTTTTTTGATACAAACAAATAGGACATGGTCTACAAATTACACAAAGCATCGTATGGTCTAAAACAAGCCCCTAGAGCATTGTATAAAAGATTGCATGACTATCTTATTCAGATTGGTTTTCAAAGAACCAATGGTAATAATAGCTTGTAAATCAAGGAAGGATAGGATAACAAGATTGTTTTGGCAGAAATATTTGTGGATGATACTTGGTTTATAGGGAATGATGATCTATGCAAAGAATTTTTAGAGAAAATGAACAAGGAATGTGAAATATCTATGTTTGGTGATATTAAATTCTTTGTTGGTCTTCAAATTCAGTAGAGCAAGAATGGTATCTACATCACTCAATCTGAGTACATCAATGAGATACTCAAAAAGTTTGGTATGGAAGATTCAAAACTAGTTGTAACTCCCATGTGTATTGAATTTAAGCTTACCAAAGATGATGATTCTAAAGAGGTAGATCAAACCTTAAATAGATCAATGATTTAAAATTTATAGTATGTAGTTCATAGAAGGACTGATATTGCTCTTGTAGTTGGTATAGTGGCAAGATTTTCAGCAAAACCCAGAGAAAATCACATGATGGTAATCAAAAAGATCTTGAGATACTTGAAAGGCACTAAATATTATGGACTATGGTATAAATTTGGAGGAAATTTATACTTAAAAGTGTTCACTTATGCTGACTGGGTAGAAAACATTGATGAAAGAAATAGTACAAGTAGTGGAGCATTCTTTCTTGGAAAGAGGATGGTGTCTTGGACAAGTAAAAAGAAAAATTGTACATCCTAATCTATAGCTGAAGTAGAGTATGTTACAATAGTAGTGAATTGTTTTAATATTTTTTGGTTTAAATAGTTGTTGGAAGGCATGAAGGTTGAGATCAAAGAACTAGCTATTATGTTCTATGATAATACAAGTGCAATCAACATATCAAAGAATCCAATGATCCATTCCAAAACCAAGCACATTGCAATAAAATATCACTTTGTCAGAGAATTGGTATAGAAGAAGGAAATCAAATTGGAATATGTCCATACAAAAGAACAAATTGCTGACATATTCACCAAGCCATTACCTAAGGATGCATTCTTGTATCTAAGAGGCAAGTTAGGGGTCATTCCCCTATCTAAAGCTCACAAAAATAAATTTTTAGTGATGCATCAACAGGAACCAAGTTGAAGATCTATCATTTGATATAGCATAGTCATGGGAACATTACATATGAATTAGTACTCAAGGTACATTGTTATTCATTGTGGTATGTGTTGTCTTTGGCATGTGTTGTCAGAGAGGGAGAGAGTTTACTGTCATGTCTTTCTCAAATTTGAATTTTAATTGAGGGAGAGTTTGTTGTTTGGAAAAGAGGCTATGTAATTCCTTCACAAAGGGAGATTACTGCATTGGAGAAGTTTGTGGAATAAAATGTAAGAGGGAGAAAGTTCTATCAGGAAAAGACTTGTTTTCAAATTTTATTGTGCTATGACATGTTGTGTTGCCATCAATGCCAAAGAGGGAGATTGTTGGATAGAATTGTTTAATTGTGTGTTGTCCTTGATGTTACAAAAATATCATATCAATTGGTAGACAGTGCTTACCAAGCTCAGTTGGTGAGCAAAGAAAATTTTAGAGTCTACTGAGCATTCCAAAAAATTTCTTTGTGGAAAAAGTGTCTACTGAGCTCACTCAGGTGTTGAAGGATTTTGTGGCAGAAGTCAGTGGTAACTGAGCTCACAAAGTTAACAAAGGAAAGTCAGTGTTTACTAAGTTCACTTGGTCTACATAGGATTTTGTAGAGTTCACAATGTTAAATGAGCTTATGTTGGTTAACATTGGAAAATAGTTCATGGATAGTGTTTACCAAGTAGGGTCAGCTAATGAAAAAATTTGTTATTTTGAGAAATAAATTTTAATTGTTTTAAGTAATGATTGTAGCTGATTGGGGTAATAATTATTCTTGATTGTAAGGTATAAATAAAATTTCATGTTAAGTATTCTAAAGTGTAATGAGTGAGCATGGAAGTGTATTGATTTTGTGATGAAGAAAGTGTTAGCAAACTTTGAAGGATGGCTAGATATCCTTGAGGAGCTACAAAGTTGTGTTCGATCAAAGAGGATCTAGTGAAGTAGAATAGAGATCTATATCATAAATTTAGTTGTGTCCCATTTTGGTGAATTCATTATTACTTTCTCACCATTGTAGCAGTGATTTCCAAATCTCTTAATAGAGTTGGTTTAACAACCATTTGTAAATCCTCGAACAAGGTAATAGTTCTATTGAATTTTTCTAAAGAGCTTTTGCAAGGTCACTCCTAACAACATGATTAAATTATCTAACAAGGTCACACCTAATAGTGTGTTTTTTAACCTTTAACTAGGTTGAGTCCTAACAGGGCTCACTTCAAAAGAATGAAAATCAGCAGCTAGTTACTTGGTGGTTTTTTCCATATTGGGTTTTCATGTTAAATCCGGTGTCTCATGTGTTCATTTTATTTATTTTATGCATGCATGTTAATCAATGTGAATTTTTAAGATCTGCTGAAGTTAACATACACTACATCTACCAAGTTACATCATTTTTCTATATGTTTACCAAGTGATAGTAGTAACTAGTTTTATCAGACAACTAAGGGATTTGTGAAATATTTTTATGGTAACTCATTCAATGCCCCCTCCCCACCCCACCCCTGCCCCCTCAACCCCCCCCCCCCCCTCTGAGTTACTCCATCTATATTTACAACAATGTCTTCTTACATTTATGGCTAGTCTTGGTTCTATCCTTTGTTCCATGTTTGATCCTTCAGCTTCAGAGTCATTTTATTCTTCTCAATCTAGTACTTCATCATTTCTTTCGTGTATATTAATTTTAGAATTAGAATATGTTTTTTCTTTAATTTTGCAACTCATCTTTTGAATGTAGCTCGACATTCACTGGTTGTAACTTGGCTAACATTGAAATTTGTTGTTGATATCCAAATTGATTGTCAACATTAACTTCAATAGTCATTCCTTCATAGAATTATATAAAGCATCTATAATCTTTTGGTTGCTTGGATTCATCAACTTGGACTTTTGCATGCTCATCAAAATGTACATTTGCACTCTCCACAATCTTGTTAGTGTTAGTATCCAAACACTTATATGATGTGCTTCTAGTAGAGTATCCAAGGAATATGCCTTCATCACTTTTTGCATTAAAATTTTCATTTCTAGTATCTTTAAGAATATAGCATTTGCACTCTCCACAATCTTGTTAGTGTTAGTATCCAAACACTTATATGTTGTGCTTCTAGTAGAGTATCCAAGGAATATGCCTTCATCACTTTTTGCATTAAACTTGCCATTTCTAGTGTCTTTAAGAATATTTTGAGATGTTTTACATTAGGTGAGTGACCATACTACAATTCAAAAGGCGTTACATTTATTCCTTTCTTGACTTGGACTCTATTCAAGGTGTAAACAATATCACTTATAGCTTCTCTCTAGTATTTTAGAGTAACATTATGTTTTCAGGCTTCTTTAGTTTTGGAAAACCTCTGACTTTCTTCTTTTTGCTGATGCTAATCAGATTGTCAATGTTAACATGACATTGTCTTTTATGCCATAGTCACACAACATCAAATTTAACAACAAGACAAATTGC
The DNA here is from genome assembly GCA_028749045.1 of Cupressus sempervirens. Lineage (NCBI taxonomy): Eukaryota > Viridiplantae > Streptophyta > Pinopsida > Cupressales > Cupressaceae > Cupressus > Cupressus sempervirens. Next base: position 703,681,355 of record CM053783.1, on the reverse strand, counting down.
ATCTTCCATATCTAGGTAAAATAGATTACTTCTGGTTTGTTCATCTTTTCCTATCAGACTACCATCAGTATCATATATTTTGATAGTTTTGTTTCCAAACTCTACTATACAACCTATATTGCCTATCTATGATATACTCAAAAAAATGTAATTCAATCCTTCACGTGAAATTTTCTCTATATGTTTAATTGAACCTTTTCTTTTGATTTTACATGGAGCATCATTTACAAATCTAACACTATTTCCATCATATTGAGTGAAGGTAATAAATATACTTTATTCTTCTATCATGTGATGCAAACACCCATTGTTTATGATACATTTGTCATTCTTGTTCACACAAGTTACTAGTGTTGTTGCTTTATCTTCATCTAATTCATCCTTCATGGTTACATAGACTACTTCATCATCATTCTCATCAGAATCTTCTTCAACAATGTAGCATCTTTGCCTTTGTCCTTGTAATCTTTCCTATCATCTTCTCTCTTGTTCTTGTACTTGTTATCTTTGTAGTTCTTCTTCTGTGTACACCTTGCAACAATATGACCTACTTTATTGCAATTAAAGAAAATGATAGGCAGATTACCTTTTAATTTACCTTTGCCTCTATCAAATATTCTAGCTAGTAGTGCTTCCAACTATTCCACATCTTCCTCATCTATGTTGTTGTTTGTGGATGCATGTTTTCCTTTTCTACTCTTTTTCTTTGATTTCACCTTCTTAGTATCTTTCAATGTCAACTTGGCCTTGAAAGCAAATTCAAGAATCTCAAGTTCATAGTTATCAAAGTTGGATAGTTCAAATGCAGTAAGTTTTCCCACTATTATTTCAAAAGTTAGTGTGTTTCCTTGTACACACCTTAGCTCTTGGATGGTTGAAACTCTAATAGCAATAGATAGGTAGTAGGGTTCTCAAGTATTTTCTATTGATAGTCTCTTCTTCTAATTGACCACCCAAACTTCTTATTGTACTTATCACTTCTTTCATTCTGGATCAATATTGAGCAACATTCTGTCCTTCTTCCATTTTCATGTCATCAAATTTTCCTCTGAGGCTTTCTCTCTTTGCTCTCTAAGCATTCAGATCTCCTCCACAGATATCTAATAGGGCTTTCCATATCTAAAATATAGTATCACATCCTTTAATGTCATCAAATTACGTATAATTGAGTGTAGGGGTAATCTCCATCATTGTTTGATTGTGCTCCTTCCTTTCATTCAAATCATCTGCAGAGAGGGTTCCAACTGGATCTACATGTTCCACTCCAATTAAGGTTTTTGCATAATCACCTATTGATTCAAGGTGAAATTTCATTATACTTTGTCATGCAATGAAGTTATCTTTGTTGAGCTTTGGAACTTCTCTCTTGGACATCTTTATCTTCCTTCTTCTAGTGTGAAACTAAATCAGCAGATGTATTTGATATCAATTTTTAGTAATGCTTTAAAATAACTGAGGGTTTGGGGGGGGTGGGGGAGTGAATCAGTTATTCAAGGTTCAAATGTCCAATTCAAAATTTTCATCAAGTAAAGTGTGCCCAACTAACTATTCATCTTTAACTTTCCTATTCAACCAGTTATTGTAAATTAGCATCCAAACACAACACATGAAAAGATCAACACATAACATAGTGATTTATGTGGAAACCCAATTTGGGAAAAACCACAAGTAACATGCTACTCAATGTTCACTCTTTTGAAGTGATGCCCTATGAAAGGCCTACCCTATTAAAGGCTACAAAAAACTATTAAATGTGACCTAGTTAAAGGATTTAACCACCTTGTTAGAAGTGGGCTTGGTTAGAGGACTTTAAAAAATTCACTTGGAATGTCACCCTATTAAAGGATTTATAAATGGTTGTTAAACCAACCTAAGTCCATATGATTTTCTTTTACCCTAGTTGATACAATTGCTATAGAGTAACAATAAGGGGTTTTGACCTGATTATAGCATACAACTTAACTTGCAGATTCCAAATCACTTCTTCAGCTTATTACATTGCTTGGCTTTTAGTCTCTTTAGTTTTGATAGCTTATCCTCCTTTCAAGCTTTGTCTCCTTAAGTCTTTATTCTCAATGTACCAATGTAATCCTCTCTTTTTGACAACTCATCAAAGAAAAATCTATGTGCTATATTCTTCCTTCTCCTAGATGTCTTCTCCTTGACACCCTTCAACCACTTTGCAATTTAGCAATCCAATAGCTCTCACTTCCTAGTCTATGCCTCTTAAAAATAAGATTGGATTTATTTTTTACCGTTCAATTCTTTTGTCCTTTAATTTTAGCTAGAATGGGTTGGTAGGATTCGTTGAATCTAACCCTCATTTTGTTCCTTTTAGAAACATCATGAAGAATCTTCTTGAATTCACTAAAAAATGATTTTCATAGAATTCTATACCAGCAGCTCATCATCCTTATCCTCCAACAAGTTCACAAAATTCAAGGTAACAAACTTGTCAGCTTAGATCTAGTGAATCTTTGACTTTTCCAATAATGTAACAGCTTGACACTATTGAAATTTTGGTGCCTGAAACATATTGTGTTACTCAGCATCAACTATGTTTTACTAATGCTCTACACCTTTTATGGATTCACTTGGCATCCACTAAGATTTTTTGATCCTTGGCACCTCTTACTTTGCTCAACACTTGAACTTCACTTAGCATCTAAAGTTTACTTAGTACAAACTAGTTTTTTTCATTTGCTTGGCTCTAACTAAAAATTTGCTTAGTTTAAACTAACTTGTAGAACACTCACTAGCGAACTTAGTTTAAGCTTTGTAGTCAACCTTGTTCTAATTTATTCCTCCAGATTTTCTAAGTGTGACCAGCCTCTGTAGCTTATAGTATGTTATCAATACATCATTTAACCATTGTCTTAGCTAATCCTTACACTTCATTACAAAATCATAACTGAACCTTTCCTTTAGGTGCTCTTGTTACATCTTGTTGATTAAATCCTCTTCATCAATCAACTAAGTGATAGTACTTGGATCTTATAAGCAATTTTCATTCCTACAAATAGCAGGTTTGACATCAATGACAAAACAATGATTGAAAACATTCTTTTAACAACAATCTCCTTCTTTCAATCAATCTTCTTCTTACAATGATCTTTTTCAATCAAATTTTCAACAAAAAATATGTCTTCTTACCTTTGTCCTTGAATAATTTGAAATCCTTCTTGCCATTACACTTGTGACCTTTCTTCTCATCCTTGCTTTCTTTGTTTGGGCACTTGGCAGAAATATGACCAATTTCTTCACATGCAAAATAGATTAGGGAAACTTTAACTTTGTGTTTTCCTCTGCCTCTAGAATATTTCCTTGCTAGTAGAGCTTTGACAACTTCAAGATCACTATCAAAACTTTCATTTGATTCTTCTTCACTTTCTGACTAAGTTTCCTTTATTTTCTTGCCTTTATTTTCCTTATATTCTTGGAAGGCTAAAGATAATTTTCAAAGTTATCTAGCTCGAAGGATATCAATCTTTCTACTAAGGTATCCAAAGTTATCTTATGATTTGTCTCACATCTTATTTCTTAAATAGAAGATACTCTAATTGCATAGATAGGAAGTAATTCTAAGAACTTTACTTAGAATAGTTTCTTCCTTGATCTCTCCTCTAGAAGCTTTGATTGCACTAAAACATGTTTTGATTCTTTCAACATATTTAGCAATATTTTCATCTTCTCTCATTCTCATCTGATCAAATTATTCTCTAAGGCTTTCTGCTTTTTCTCTCCTCACATTGTCATCACCACCATAGATGTCCTTTAGCTTGTTCCACATAGAAAAGGTAGATTTGTAGTCTTGGGCTAGAGCAAATGCAATTTCTATCATCATGGTGTTATGATTCTTTTTCTAAGTAATATCTCCAATAGATAATGTACTAGTGGGAGTTGTGTATTCTTTAGCAAGGTATTTCAATCTCGAATCACCAATGAAAGCCAGATGAAGTCTCATGAGTACCTGCCATGCCAAAAATTTATCTCTATTAAGCCTTGGAATTTATCTCTTGTAAGATATCATAATCTTTAGCTTAGCTCCTTGAAAACTTTCCTGCAAGAACCAAAAGCTCTAATACCAATTGTTGGAAATATAGATGGAGTAACTAAGAGGGTGGAGGTGGGGTGAATTAATTACCACAAAAATATTTTAGATCCCTTGGATGTTAAAAATAAAATTGATGTCTACTATAATTCGGTAAACATACAAAAAAATTTATAACTCGATAAAAGTAATTTGATTTACTTATTACTGGTCTTAAGAATTCATAGCTATTAACTTGCAAGTATAAAATAACTAACATGAACACATGATACATTAGGATTTAACATGGAAACACAATATGGGAACAACCACCAATGTAACTAGTAAATCTTTTTTACTCTTCTAAAGTAAGCCCTATTAGAGGCCAACCTAGTTAAAGGTTACTAAACACACTATTAGGTGTTCCCTTGTTAGAGGATTTAATCACCCTATTAGGAGTGGCTTTGCAAGATTTCTTAAAACAATTCAATAGAATTGTCACCTTGTTAGAGGATTTACAACTAGTTGTTAAACCAACTCTATTGAGAGGTTTTGAAATCATCACTACAATGGTTAAAAAAGTAACAATGAAATGACCTAAATAAGATCTAATTGAATTTTTGATTATAGATCATTGTTCTACTTCATGGTAGATCCTTCTTGATCGAATATTACTTTTTTGCTCCACAGGATATCAGACTATCCTTCAAGCTTTCTCATACTTGCCTTCTTAATCAATCAATACACTTACATTCTCTTCTATACATTAGAATCTCAACTTGACCTTTCATTTATACCATTTAGATAATCAAGTCAGCTAAATTATAAATTACAATGACTAATGATCATTGCCATAGTTGGCAGGAATCAATGCTTGAAATAAGTAAACATCATAATCCAAATCAACAAAATTCTTTATTGGCTAACCCTACTTGATAAAAATTGATCTTGAAATGATTTCTTGTGTTAACCAATAGAAGCTTGGTTAAAAGTGCAAACTTGCAAAATCATTTGGTAACCAAGTGAAATCAGTGAACACTAACTCTGAACAAGTTTCCTTTGTTAACCATGAGAACTTGGTTAACACTGCTTTCTACCATAATTTCCTTTGATTCCCAAGTGAGCTTAGTAGACACTATCTTCTCAAAGTAATATCTAGGAATGCTCAGTAGAAAAGGAAAATTGCCTTGCTAACCAAGTGAGCTTGGTAAGCACTGACTGCCAACTGTTATGACATTTGTGTAACATCAAAGACAGCACACAATTAGACAATCATATCCAATAAAAATTAGAGGTACAAACCAGACCCTTTATCCTTGACAATATCTTAAATTGAAAAGTCTTTAAGGAAGACAAATATATAATAAAAATTTTAAACTATGAAGGTAAATTCTAGGGGCATGGGATTGATTGTGCAACACTCAGAGTAACTGTTGATGGTAAGGAAATGTTTTTTGGTGAAGAAGTTGTTCGGTTGAAAAAATAAAAATCCTAAGAGTCTAGTTGTGTTAGAGACTATTTTTTATAATCAGGACAGATTCAAGACATGTAAAAAAGAGCATGATACAAAGGACTTAGACATGATAAACCTTGGAACAACAGAAACACCTAAGAAGGTGAATATAGGGAAGAAATTATCTCCTAGAATCAAGAAAACTTTGATTGAATTGTTCAAAAACATAAACATGTGTTTGCTTGGTCTTATGATGACTTGAAGGCTTTTAAAGAGGAACTCTTTTAGCATGAGGTTCCATTGAAGGAAAGAGGTCAACCTTTTAGACATAAAAAGGACTTATTAATCAAACACTAGCTCCAAAGATGCAAGAAGAATTGATAATGCCAAGAGATGACAAAATTATTAATCTAATTAGGTATTCTTCTTGGGCATTAAATCTAGTCCCTATTAGGAACAAAATTTGCGATAAAATACTATGTTCTAACTTCATAAATTTGAAAATATCATTGTTGAGGGATAATTATGGATTTACAAAGATGGAAGCCATGTTGTAGAGAGTCACTGGATCAGAGATGATGTCTATGATGGATGGATCCTGTGGCTATAACCAAGTAGTTGTAAAGAAATTATAATAGTAAAAAACAACATTTACAACACCTTGGGGGACTTATGTTTATAGAAGAATGCCTTTTGGCCTAACCAATGATGGAAAGGTATTGTCATAGGGACAATAAATGCAATGATTCACAAACTACTTGTTTATCTTGAAAATGAACAAACCATGAGTGTGGTATGTTAATTGATAATTCTATTGTTTCTCCTGTTGACATGTTTTCATTGTTGTCACAAATCACTATAAAAGTTTCACTATAAGATTTGTTAAGAATCCTTGAGAATAAGAACAAAGCCATAGCATGGGCAAAGGGTTTCAATAATAAAGTTAATTATGATTGTAATAAAAATCAAGCCCCTAATGAGCCTAAGAAGGAATTAGAAAATGAGGTTTTTATGTCTCATAGTCCACCCATGTATTTAGATGATTTAATGAATCAATGTCTAGGAAGAATGGATCCTTTCCTTGTAATTATTATTATCAATGAAAAAAACTTTGAATATCTATATGATTCACTCTAGAATATCTAATATAGTAATTCCTTTTGAGGTAATGAAGGAATTAGGACTGAAGGTAGATACTCCTTAGGGTAGGTGTTGTGCTATGGACAAAGGGGAAGTTATTGTCATAGGGACAATAAATGAAATGCCTTGAAAACTAGTTATTTATCTTGAAATAGAACAAACCATGAGTGTGGTAGTTGTAGATAGCCCACCCCAATATGGCATGTTATTATCTAGAAAATGAAGTGCATTGGGGGAAAATCTAAAATGTGGTCTATCATATGCCACTTTTTAAATTGATGACAAGTTAGTAAAGGTGAATAGAGATCCTAAGAGTAGTTACATGATTGAGCAAGAAGTTGAAGATGATATGATATCTTTCATAGACACTAATTTAAATACTTTTAGGGTTGAGGCATTGGTATTGAATAAAGAAAAAGTCAAGGTAACCATTCCAAATGAAGCTGAGTTAGCATTGGGAAAGGGTGATTTATGGGTAATGTATTTTGATGGAGCCTTCTGTAAAGAAGGATTAGGAGCAGGTGTTCTTTTGATTTCTCCTAATGGTCATACTTATAAGTTCTCATTTACTTTGAAATTTCTATGTACAAATAATATAGAAAAATATGAGGCATTTCTGTTAGGATTGAGTGTAGCCCATAATCATGGTATAAGGTGTTTTCATGTTATCGGAGATTTGGAATTGATTTTCTCCCAAGGGAAGTGTATGTTACTAAGAACAAAAAGATAAATCAATAGAGAAATGTTGTTTGTTACATGATTGTGATTTTTTATGCCTTTGGAATCACATGGATGGATAGGAATAATAATAAGATGGCAAATTTATTGGAAAATATTTATATCAAGCATTATGATATAACCTATGCTAGTATGTCAAAAGTAGATGTACAAACCAAACCCTTAGTCCTTGACAGTATCTAGAATTGGGAAGTTTTTAAGGAAGATAAAGATATAATAAGATTTTTAAATTGCGAAGTAAAATTATAGGGACAAGAGATTGATTGTGGAGCACTTGGAGAAACCATTGATTGTAAGGATATGTTTTTTGGTGAAAAAGTTGTTCATTTGAAAAAAAATCCTAAGGTTCTAGTTGTGTTGAAGACTATTTTTGGTAATCATGATAGATTTAGGAAAAATCAAAAAGAGCATGATAAAAAAGACTTAGAGGTGATAAACCTTGGAATAACAGAAACACCTAAGAAGATGTATATAGGGAAGAAATTATCTCCTAGAATCAAGAAAACTTTGATTGAATTGTTGAGAAAATATCGACATATGTTTGCTTGGTCTTATGATTTGAAGGCTTATTGAAAGGATCTCTTTCAATATGAGTATCCATTAAAAGAAAGTGCTTACTCTTTTAGACAAACAAAATACCTATTAATGCAACACTAGATCCAAATATTGAAGAAGAATTGATAAAGCCAAGAGGTGATGGAATTATTAGGCCAATTAGGCATCCTTCTTGGGTGTCAAATATAGTCCTCATTAGAAATAAAAATGGTGATATCAGACTATGTGCTAACTTTATAAATTTCAATATATCATCAATGAAGGATAATTATAGATTGCCAAACATGGAAGCCATGTTGTAGAGAGTCACTAGATCACAGATGATGCCGATGATGGATGGATTTTATGGCTACAACTAGGTCATTGTAAAGGAATCATAATAGTACTTGAAACAACATTTACAACACCTTGGGCAACTTATATTTATAGAAGAATGCCTTTTGGCCTAGCAAATGTTGGGAAGTTACTTTTATAGGAACAATAAATGCAATGCCTTATAAACTAATTTTTTATCTTGAAAAGGAACAAACCATGAGTGTGGTATGTCAATTGATAATTCTATTGTTCCTCCTATTGATATCTTGTCATTTTTGTCACAAGTCATACTAAAAGATCCTCTATTAGATTTGTTAAGAATCCTCGAGAATAAGAGCAGAGCCATATCATGGGCTAAGGGTGTAGATAATAAGGTTAATCCTAATTGTAATACAAATTGAGCCCCTAGTGAGCCTCATAAATAATTAGAACATGAGGTTGTTATGCCTCAAACTCTACCCATGTATCTATATGATTCAATGAATCAGTGTTTAGGTAGTGTGGATCCTTTCTTCTTAAGCATTATTGTCAATGGAAAAAATTTGAATAGCTATATGATTTACTATAGAACATCTAATATAGTAATGTCTTTTGAGGAAATGAAGGAATTATGACTGAAAGTAGATACTCCTCAAGGTAGGTGTTGTGCTATGGAAAAAAGGGAAGTTAGTGTCATAGGGACAATAAATGTAATGTCTTACAAACTACTTGTTTATCTTAAAAAGTAAAAAACCATGAGTGTGTTAGTTGTAGTCATCCCACTCCAATATGGAAAGTTATTGTCTAGAAAATAGAGTGCATTCAGGGGAAGTCTATAATTTGATCTATCGTATGCCACTTTTCAAATTGATGACAAGTTGGTAAAGTTGAATAGAGATCATAAGAGCATTTAAATGTTCAATCAAGAAGTTGAAGATGATATGACATGTTTTGTAGACACTGATGTAAATTCCTTTTGGGCTAAAGCATTGCTATTGAATAAAAATCAAGGCACCCATTGCAAATGAAATTGAGTCAAAAAAAAAAAAAAAGGGTGATTTATGGGTCATATATTTTGATGGAGCTTATTGCAAATAAGGATTAGGATTAGGTATTATTTTGATTTCACCTAATGGCCATACTTATAAGTTCTTATTTACTTTGAACTTTCTATGTAAAAATGATATAGCAAAATATGTGGCATTACTGTTAGGAATGAGGGTAGCTCATAACCATGGTATAGGGAATTTCCATGTTAGACGAGATTCGGAATTAATTTTTTCCCAACTAAGGTAAGTGTATGGTTCTAACAAAATGAAAAATCAATATAGAAATGTTGTTTGTGACATGATCAATATTTTTTATGCCTTCAAAATCACATGGAAGGATAGGAATAATAATAAGATGGAAAATATTTTGGAAAATATTACTATCAAGCTCGATGATATAACCTTTGATAATATGTCAAAAGTAGAGGTACAAACTAGACCTTTAGTCCCTAACATATATCTTGAATTAGAAAGTCTTTGAGGAAGACAAAGATATAATAGGATTTTTAAATTATTAAGACCAATTCTAGGGGTACAATATTTATTTTGCAGCACTTAGAGAAGCCATTGATTGTAAGGATATATTAGTTGGTGAAGATCTTGTTTAGTTGAAAAAAAAAAATTCTAAGGGTCTAGTTGTTTTGGAGACTATTTTTAATAATTATGGCAGATTTGGGACAAGTGAAAAAGATCATAATACAAAGGACTTGGAGTTAATAAACCTTGGAATAATAGAAACACCTATGTAGGTGTATATAGGGAAGAAATTATCTCCTAGAATGAAGAAAAAATTGATTAAATTATTGAGAAAATATAGACATGTGTTTGGTTGCTCTTGTGATGACTTGAAGGCTTATAGTGAGGATATCTTTCAGCATGAGGTTTCATTGAAGGAAAGAACTCAGCCTTTTAGACAAAAAAAAGACCTATTAATCCAGTACTAGTTCCAAAGATGTAAGAAAAATTGGTAAAGTGAAGAGATGATGGAATTATTAAGCCAATTAGGAATTCTTCTTGGGTGTCATATCTAGTCCCTATTAGAAAGGAAAATGGTGATATTAGACTATGTGTTGACTTCAAAAATTTGAACATATCATCATTGAAGGATAATTATGGATTGCTAAACATGAAATCCATGTTGTGATGAGCCACACGATCAGAGATGATGTCTATGATGGATGGATTCTCTAGCTATAACCAAGTATTTGTAAAGGAATCAAAATAGTACAAAAGAATATTTATAACACCTTGGGAGACTTATGTTTATGGAAGAATGCCTTTTGGCCTAACTAATGCCAGTGCCACTTTCTAGAGAGACATGGATGTGGTCTTTATTGATATTATTAATAAATTCTTAGTGGTGTATTCGAAAGACTTGACAACATATACAAAAGATGAAAATAATCATTGTATACACCTTAAAAAGTTATTTATCAGAACTTTACAATTTGGTATCTCATTTAATCCTAGGAAGCATGCATTTTTTGTTATTGAGGGTAAACTATTAGGAAACTTGGTTGGAAAGGAAGGGGTTAGAAGAGATCCTAAAGGAGTTGAAGCTATAAATAAGATTGAGAAGACTAAGAGTGTCAAAGGCATTTAGTCATTCTTTGGGAAAACCAATTTTTTTAGACGATTTGAGATAAGTAGACCCATTTCTAAAATGTTAAAGAAAGGCTCTAAGGTTAGATGGGATGAAGAACCAAGCATCACTTTTCATAAGATAAAGAAAGAAATCAAACATGCTCCTATTCTAAGAGCCCTTAATTATTCCAAGCCCATGCACATATTCTCCTTTGTATAATTCCATACTATTACAACAATTTTATTATAAAATAATAAGGATGGATATGAGGAGGGCATAACATTTTTAAGCAAGTCTTTGCAAGATATGGAATTAAAATATGGTATAGATGAGAAACAAGTTTATGTATTGGTGAAGGTAGTAATATCATTTAGATTATACTTAATGGGAGTTACTGCAATATTATTTGCTCCATGTGATGCATTAAAATGCATCTTCTCACAACAAGAAGTTTCAAGAAGAAAATGTAGGTGGGTCAATGGGATTCAAGAATTCAATATAGATATTCATATCACTGAGTTGGTGAGAGGTCAAGGACTTGTCAAGTTGATGGTAGAAGCTAACCTTGTAGAAAATTAGATAAATCGACTTGATGGTAATGATACAGATGAATTATGTAATATGGATAACTATGTTTGGTATAAGGATACCATATTTTACTTGCAATAAATGAAAGCTCCACAAGACTTGAATGATAATAAAAAAATAAGCTAGAAAGTTATAGGATATTAAATATGTCATTGTGAGTGGTCAATTATGGTGGAGAAGTATTGAAAGTTTTCTATTGAGATGTGTTGATGGGGCACATTCATTAATAATTCTTGATGAGATGCATCATGGAGTATGTTAAGGCTATTATGTGGTTAAGAAAACAACCCATAAGGTGATCAGGATAGTAGTTTGGTGGCTTAATCTTTTCAAGGATGCATATAAACTTGTGAGGAAGTGTGATGTCTAACAAAGGTTCAATGGAAAATTGAAATTCTTTGAGAATCTACCATTAAAACAAGTAGAGCTACAAGCACCTTTTCGCAATGGGGAATCAATTTTATAGATGAGTTTACAAATAAGTCATGTGGAGGACATACTAGGATACTAGTAGCTATTGATTATTTTTTTAAATGGGTAGAGCCAAACCCTACTAGAAAATATACAAGTAAAGTCATGATGGATTTTATTTTTAATATATCAATGTTAGATTTGGACGTCCAAAGAAAATAGTTATAGAAAGTGCAATGTGCTTCTTATCTATAGAACACAAGGTTTTTTGTGAAAAAATGGTATAACTAGGTCCACCTCTTCCCCATACCATCCACAAGGAAATGGGCACTGAATCAAGCAACAAAATCTTGCGAAAGATCATAAAGAGAATTTTAGAAGAATATAAGAAAGCTTGAGATTCCAAATTTCCATTGGCACTTTGAGTTAACAAAGTAATAATAAAGAAAGCCATAGGTAGTGCACCGGTTGATTTGGTTTATAGAATACAAGCTAGTTTACCATAGAGTATTTAAGGAGTATGTAAATATTTGTTCAACATTATGATAATGATTTCATTGATGAGATGTAGATTAGAATGGATGATATTATGTAGTTAGATCATATAAGAATATAAGCTTCTACTAGAAATGCAAAGTTGCAAGTTCAGGATAAACACTTGTATGACAAAAAGGAAGCATCAAGAAATTATTATCATGAAGATATGGTATTATTGTAGAATTCTTGATTGGAAGATAAAGGTAAACATGGAAAATCTGATCCCATCTAGTTAGGTCCATACCTCATTCACAAGAATTAGGGGGAAGACTCTTATCTCAGAAAGGAACTATTAGGGAATATTCTTGAATTACTAGTTCATGGACAATTCTTGAAGAAATACTTCTATTGAAGATATTTTATCTCCATGGGGAGTAGTTAGGTTTGTATATTGTGTAAATTCTTATAAATATGTGTGCCCTTTTGTATATAATTTCCACTTTAGTTGTGTGTGTTTTTTTCTTTCAAATTTATCAAAGTTACTATCATGCATGTGGTCTCCTCTAACTAGAAATTTTGAATTCTTGCATGGATACAAGCTAGCCATCATCCCCAGATAGAGCTGCTGATGACTTGATTTTCTACCTAGCAATTTTTTTTTAAATCTTGTCAAAATTAGGAAGAATTTGTGTTTATATTGCTTAAGGTTTCTAAAAATTTGTTTTCTGTCTTGAAAAGACCCTAGGGCAATAGTCATGTCTTGTTTTTTGTTGAAATGTTTGTAAATTGTCATGCAAATATCAAATAGGGACATGTGAGAAACCTTGCTGATATGTTAATATCCCTAAGTCTTTTAACCTTTAGTCTTGTTATTTTTCATGCCTTTTAGTTCTTTTAATTTGTGATGTCGTGAGTTTAAATCATAATATAACTCCTTTATGATCACTAACTATTTTAAAAGATGCAAGGATGTGAAATAGTCATGATAATAGGTTAGCATAGCTACACAACTTTCTGGACTAACTGTCAAGCTAAGGTTGTGAAGGAGGGATTAAATGGAGATCACATGACTACAATAGAATTATGGCTTGAATTTTTTAAGTTGCAATGGTGCATAAAGCATAAAGTGGTAGTCAAAGTTTTAATCATTGCTCCATTGCAAGAAGTTAGATAAAACCTAAAGCTTAAGTCACAAAGATGCAAAAAGCAACAATAGTAGTTAAGTTTTGAGGTTATCACATATTCACAGTGGTTAAGATTAACCTCAGGTTAAGGTGGAGAAGTAGTCAAATGCTAATGATAGTGGCTTCATAGGGTTAAGTGTTGAGTTGGGATTTCAAGTTGCAAGGTTGTGATTAAAAGAAATAGTTAAAGGTTATCACAACATCGTGGGTGAAAAGGAATTGAATATATTTCATGTTGTGAAGAATCAATAAAGAGCCTAAATAGTCAAGATGATAATCATCATAGCAATACATGGCTAAGCCAAGAGCAAAAAATTTTAGTTGTGAAATTACAAAGAGTATTCGATAGTTAAAGGAAATGGTCATCGCACTATCACAAGAGTTTAAATTGGAATGAAAGTCAAGTTGCAAAGGTGTGAAAAGTAATCAAGATAGTTAAAGTCAAAGAAATCACAACATCGAAAGGAGTTATTGATAAACTCTAGTCAAAGTGGTGAAATAGAGAAATGCTCATGATTGTATCTTAGAAGATTTGAGGATGTAAGACTACAAACAAAGAAAATATTAGAGTTAAAGTGGTTACCGCAACATCGTAGGTGACAACATAGTTAAGGAATTTTATGTTGCAAAGGAGCAATAAAGAACCAAGTAGTTAAAATTTTTACCATTGCATCTTCACAAGTGGTCAAGAGTAAGCCAAGATTAAGGTGGTCAAGCAGTGAAAGATTGCATTTACAGCTTCGAAAGGTTTGACTATGAGTTAAAATTCTAAGTTATGAGCTTGTGAAATGTATTCACAAAAGTTAAGTTAAATGCTACTGCAACATTGAAAAGTTTCAATCATAGTTAATGTCTTTGGTTGTGAATCTACAAAATGAAGTAGTGGTCAATCAAAATAGTGATTGCAACATCATATGATTATGTAGAGCTTTCTATCTAGTATTTGTGATAAGGAGACATAGTTAATATCTGAGGCATCACAAGTAAAAGGAATTTAAATTCCTAAATTGTGACAAAGATGCAAAGTAGTAAGTTTGATTATCATCACCAGATCAAAGTAATTAGTGAATTGAAATAGTAAATGATAGCAAAGCTATGATAAATCATAAAACAAAGTGTTCATAGTTTCATAAGCCCAAATAGAAATAAAGAAATGAGTTTGTGAAGTGGTGATAGAATGGAAGTGCAGTGTTCTAGGCTTGATATAATAGTTAGAAATTAAGTAACAAAGTTGTGGAAAAACTTAAGATAACTCATTTCACAAGGTTGCATATAAAATTAAGAGAGCGATAAGACCACAAAGAAGTAGCGATAAATAGTTCATTAAATAATCACAAATCTTATTTTTAAAGGCATAAAAAATATTTTAAAATGGCCACATCTGAGCTTGAAGGAAACATATGAGTTGGAAGCATGGATAATTGAAAAAGTGAAGAAGATGCCAACTTTTCAAGGATTTTAAGCATGCAAGTTTTAAAGCCATTAGTTCCACACTACCTTTTATAGAGACAGATAAATTCTATGAAGCATAGAGTTTTTTATTACTAGTTGCATGATTGTTTGAATTTTTTAGAGAAGAGATAGAGTTACAAAGTGAATTCAAGAAAATTTCTAGCATTTAGTTGTCAGAGTTGTTAACTTTATTTTGCAAAGATGGTAGTAAAAGGAGAACTAATAGCATAAGCTATAATTGAAGAATCCACTTCAAAAGAGAAAAGCTCTAGAACATTCATGGATGAATGGATACAAATTATATTGAGTTCTTCAAATGCACAAGCTAAAAATGACCATGCTTTCTAGGATCATTACACATTATGTAGAGATGTAGAGGTGCCTAATAGAAATGACAGTGAACTATTCTAGTATTTTTACAAGAATAAGATAGAGAAGGTCCCAATATACAACCCATATACTAGGAACTTGGAAATGTTAATCATGTTAGAACTCTTTGTGGATATAAACCTAATGAATGTAGTGATAAAATGTTACAACCTAGTCAGCAATTAATTTCATAGAAAGGATAGGAGTATCTTCCTAGCATTGGATAAGGACACATTCATTGAAGAATTTGACTTGGGAGGCCTTATGTCATTGGAAATTGAAATAGAACAATTTAATGAAAATTTCAAAAGCCATAAGAATTTCTACATGGGTGGGTATATGACTAGACACATCCATTTATCAAGAAAAGATCAAGGGGAAATGCCAAAGAAAAAGGAAGTGGATGAATCCATGCATCTTCAGTTCTTTCAAAGGTAAATGAAGAGCAATATTTTCTAGTTGAACAAAACTCTAGGTTTAGATAGAACCATGTATGCTAGTGGTGTATATTACATCATGTCATTAAATATTTAGGATCCCAACACAAATGTGGGATAAGATTTTTTTGAAAAGATATTCACCAAAATGCACAATGAAATTTTTGTTGCACAGGAGGGAAGGTTCGAGAGTTTCAAGTTCTTTCACTACTCTATGCTCATGTATTTGATTTTGTTTAGAAATGTGAATCTCTTTGATCAAATTTTCTTTGAATTTATAGAGGAATTTGGAGAGAGATTACCTATGAAAATATGGACAAGGGTATGGCATAGATTCTACACATATTGTAATGCTATTTCTTTTTATAATGACTTTGTATACCCTGTGTTAAAATGATAGGAGTTGTTAATGAAAGAATACCACATAATATGAAGAAAATAGTAAGGAAAATTTATATTTTGATGATGGAAAACAAATAGGGCACAATTGGGCTAGTATTATTATTTTTTAAGACTATAGTATTATTAGTGTTTTTTGATGCCCTCAACCCCCCATCTTCTTACAATGTTTGTGCCAGAGAGATTAGAAATTGTAGAGGTATTCTAATAATTGATTTCATTAAATTTAAAATACTTAGGTAAAAATGGAAAGAAGGGAACTTTCCTATGTAGGTCTACTAAAGTAGGACACTTTAAGATAGGAAAAAATAAAATTTTAAAAATTGATGCTTTTCTTGCACAATAAAAGATGGCAATGACCTCTGCTGGAATCTATGACCCCAACAATGTAGTCAAGAATGCCTTAAAGAACACTAGGAGTTATACCATACCTCCAACAAAATACCTGTGGGAGGAGGATATCACTACTATTTAATTGGATGAAAATGTATGTAGAGAAAGAATGATTATGTTCTAGGGTGTTGTTAGTTTTGACCAAGAGATGAGGGAGGAAGATCCATTTTTTAAAGTATTTTATCCTATGATTGACTACTAGGCTATGTTGGACATGTGTGTTGAAGGTTTTTCTGAAATTTCAGCTCAACTGCCTTGGAGATCTAGAAAATAGTAGATCCTAAATCTTCTAATTAGGAAATTGTAGTAGAAGTTAGTGATGATGAAGAAGACTAGGTAGAGAATTTAGAGTGAGTCCAATAGAGGAATAAGAAGCAAAAAATTGTGGAGATTTCACCAAATGTGACTTAGAAAGACTTACAAATCCTTCCAAGAGGAAGCTATTATTTTGATATGGTGAGAAGAAGCTAGATGAAAACCCAAGCTAGTGATAATGAAAAAAGGGGCAATAAAGTAGAACTCCAAGATCAAATGGTTGATGATAGGATCATAGAGGCCAATGATTTCATGAGTGATGATAACTTCATTAAAATAGAGGAACTCAATGGTTTTCTATTCAATTCTAAACAAAATGTGTTATCCCTACAAATGAATCTAGGTGACTCAGATGAAGTATTCGCCAAGATGGTTAAAAAATTGTAGGAGTATGTTCCTAGTAGTGAAAGCCTCATTATGGAAGAGGCTAGAGAACTAGTAAAGATAAGTGCTATGATTATCTTCCTAGGCTGGGATATCAACTCTAGATTTTTACTAGATCAAATGAGAAGACAATGAGAAACCATATCTTTTGAAGATGAGAATTAGATGGGAGAGTTGAGAAGTACTAGGTATATCATTGATGCCCAAACTATGGTAGTATGGAGGTTAGCTCTAGAATACTAGAGTACTACTTTTAATGAAACTAAAGATTCTCATAAGGGAAATGCTATATTTTGGAATGTGCACTATACATAAAGTAGCCATATTTATTGACTACAAAATTCAGTAGCAATGATGGGAAAAAATAGGATGGATGTACTGGAATAACAACTAGAAGTATTGTATGAATTGTACAATAATACTAAGAGGCATTATGAAGAGGAAATGAAATAGACATATGTCTTAGAATAGAGAAACCTTCATCAGAATAATGAAATAGTGACTTTGAAAAGCACTACCAAGTATACTATAGAGATTCAAGATTAGGGCATACAAAAAAAGGGCCAAATGCCTGAGATAGAAGATGTGACAGGTTAGGCTATGGAAGTTGATGAAGAAGATTTGGAGCCTAGCAAGGAGATTAAGATTAGAACTATCAAGAACTTTTTGGTTCAAAAGATAAATGCATTAACACTTGTCTCACAAAATATGCACAGTAATTATCTTGTTTTGCAGGGGTTGAATACAAACATTCTAAGGTAGTTGCTTTGTTGTATCTCCTTTCTAATACATGGTGTCCCTAAACCCAATTTTTTGATAATCTTGTACCTCTATTGACACAACATAAATATTTTCCAAAGGTGATGATAATCAGTGTTAGAAAGATTTTAATCAAGGTAAAATATTTGAGAGGTTTCTTTGCTAGCAAGATGTAATCAGTTCATGATAAAATGAAGACAGTTGCCATAGGAACACCTAGATTTTTGCCCACCATTTTGAACAATGATGGTGGAGTCAAGGAATGGATGGAATAGTCATCTTCTTTTGAAAATATTTTGAATCATCCCATAGTTTTGGCATATTCCAATGATGAGGCATGTGTGGTGGTAGTATATGATCTAATAGATATGCTATACAAGTTAGAAGCTGAAATGTCAAAGATAATTATAGATGTCAAGGCCATAATAGATGCAAAGAAGAGCAAGAACTTTGAAGAATTGAATGGAGTTAGGGATGCCACCTATCCTAATGTGGACACTAATATTGCTATCATGGAATTTACACTAGATATAAAGGCCATACAATATGATGAAAGTGATTAGACAACTCAAAGATGTAGTAATAGGGAGAAGGATAAAAAGGGAAGGAAAGAAACATGAAGTTACAGAAAAATAGAAAGATGCTCAAGATATTTGCAAAAAGTGCCACCTAAATTTTTTGAAACTACATCTTAATTTTTATTAAAGTACAGAGAATGTTTGTATAAGTAACATGTGAAATAGCTTTGTATTTTCTTTCCAATAGAATTTTTACATCTATCCTCCCACATGAAGCTTTTTGGAATCCTTCCTTTAAAAGGATTTCCAAGATGTGGAATGAGGGTCTGAAGACTGTATAATTTTTAGTGTTTATGCTATTTGTTGTCATTCTAGTTTTTGTGCCTATCATATGTTGTTTTAAAATTTTCCTACTAAACAAATAATAAAAAGTGAATGACAAAATTTGTCGTATTTTGAGTTATATTTTGAGTATTGCACCAGCCATGTATTATTTTCAAAGAATATTAATACAAAGAGGTATGTCTGAATATCTATGTCTATGAGTTCTACCTACATTTTCATATGTTTTTTATTTTGGGATTGAATGAGAAAAGTTCATGCAATGTAATGTAGTTGGGATCGGTGGATGAGTATGTCAACTTATTGTTCTTTTTAATTCAAGGAATTAAGTAAATTCTTCCATAAATTGATAGGGTTTCTAGGCATATGGGAAGGATATCATAAGTATGGAGTGTAGGGTTAATAGTTGATGAATTTAACTACAAGTCAATTAAATAGGTCAATTATTTACTGGTATGACTCTCTATAGAAATGGATAAGACACTAGTCATATGTTATGATGCAAACTAATGCAATTATTTGGTTAAAAAATGCACATTTAAAATAAAATCAATATTTACTTTTTATAATGAATAATTAAATTTTTGGTCATTAGTTATTTGTAATAGATTTCCTTTGAGTTCTAGTTGGCTACTATTATCTAAAAAGAAGAATGTGAGTGAATCAATTTTCAAGAAGAATATTAAATAGCCAGTCATTTCAATCCATAAGGTACACCCAACTTGGCCTTGGAAAGGCTAAAAATGTAGAGATTTACTATGCTCTATTGAAGTTGGTCTAGATCTGAGATGAACTTAGTTGAATATGAGAATTACCTAATCTTTAGACCAATTTTTGTCTATTGTATCCTGGTATTGGGTTGTTTGCAACTTGGTATTTGAGGTATGGTTTTTTGTGTTTTACATCCCCGCTCATGTTGTGGTACCACCCTACAAGCCCAAGGTATATCCTATGCAAGGCCTCTCCCTCTACCTTGGAACTCATGAATGTCAAAGTAATTTGGCTTCTCACCAAGGATGAACTCACAATATAAATTTCTCAAAAAGTAAAGTGGCACCTCACAATTATTACAAGGTAGTAAGTCAAATACCATACAAAACATAATATTATCCTAGTATGAGTGCACCAATGAATAGAAATTTTTTGGTTGTGTGTAATAGGGAGTTATCAGATATAGGATTGGTGAATAAAGAACATATAGTACATTTATTTATGTCTTTATCTTCCACTTTCTAATATAGTAACCCATTGGCATAAAATTCATGACACCTAACCCTCCATGTATCTATTTTGTAACCTCCTGAGACACCTCATTCACATTTTAGGTAATTTGTTCAAGTGTATTTGCTCTAAATAAGTGGTGAGAAAGTGTTGATGACCATAACATATTGACCATTTGGGTGATGTTAGCTCACTATTTTTTGTAAGGTGATTTATGGGATCCTCTTTTGTAGGAGTAAAATGATGTAATAATATGCACACAGGTTTTATAGGGGGCAGTTGTTGTTGAATATGAACATTGAGTGAAGGGCTCTATGGATGTCACTATGAGTGGAGGTTTATGGGTTTGTGTCACAATGGGTGGAGTGTTTTGTGGTTGTGCCATGATGGATGAAAGGTTTAATTGTGTAGGAGATGGTCTTTAACCTCTCCCTCATTTTCTTAGGTTCATTGATGCATCTATACTAAAAATATATTTAAAAAATTACAAATTGTGAAAAAATTACAAAACTTATAAATTACAAAACCATGTTACAAACTTTTATGGAAAAATATATAACTAGTGAAAATAATGAAGTACCTACCTTGTTTACGAGGTGTCATGGATGAAAATGTAATTAAAAAAATCTTTTTCCTCCCTAATTGGTTTTGACCGTCTTCTTCATTCTACATGTTGTTGCTACTCTTTGAGGGTATAAAAATGCCCTCACACATGGACAATAGGAAAAAAATTATACTTTGTAAAACCTGATTGGGTTTTAAGAAACCCAATCAGGTTACTAAATAAGGTAATATTAATAACATAATTAGGTTTTATATTTCAAATTATAATGGTTAGTCTTGAATACCAAGTTTGGCTTACATTTTACTTTTAAATAACTTGACTAGGTTATGGAAAACCAAATTAGGTTATTGAAAACTTGATTGGGTTATTGACATTTTTGCTTCTTTTTGTTGGGTGTCCACTTTTTTGGACACCAACTTGGTGCACTCACCCTCACACAGGTTGAAAAAAAGGAGGAAAAGAATAGCTGATCCATTGGGATATAGAGAACTTGCTTAACTTTCCAAATAATGCAAATGGTTCATCAATCAAACTCCTAGATCAAAAGTTATGCCTCCAGGAAGTTGGACTATGATTTGTGGATTCTTCTAATATTGCATTGACTTCTAACATCTCTTTTGGAGCCTTCTACTTTAGAAATGGATACTAAATGGAATATTCAAAAATGTATTCTTAACCCTAAACCTAATTTGGTTTACCTAAGGTGATTTATTGCATTGTAAAGATAGTTTTCATAGAGTTTGGTAGAAGGTATTGTGAGAAGGGTTTTTCTCCATAATCTAATAGTAGTGTAAGCCTATAGGTCATGTAGATGTGTCTATTATAACTTTGATGAATGTAATATGATATCATTTCTTATAATTAAATTCTCCTTTCCATGTTGTGTTCATTTTGTCTTGAGTTGTGCCCTCATCAAAGTTTCCTAGGGCTAGTGCACATTCATATCAAATCAAACCCTAGAGATCCAAAACAAGCATCAAAATTCTAAATGTTATTACAAATATTTTTAGGGCCTTCTTCTCTCTCTTTTTTTTTAATGTTATTGGGGCTATTTTTAGCAACATGTACCAATGTTAAAAAAGAGTTGGTGATATGATTTACTCTACTTTTTCAAGTGCTATGATGGATATTTAAACACAAGTTTATATCTCTTATTGATTATTTATTTAAATCTTGTATCAATAATTTATTGTCATATTGTCAAGCATCAACTTTTTCTTCCATTTCTTAATTGTATATGAGATGCAGGGAGGGAATGGAAATAACTAGGACCAAAGACATAATGAAAGAAAAGACACAAATATGATAGCACCACAAAGAGAGAACAATATTCTTTTATAGATTCATGAAAATATCAACATACATGCCTAGCTGTAAGATCTTCTAGGTTATAGTTAGATACAAAATACATTCAAGATCAAAGATCTAACATCCAATTTTGAGCTTTAGACACATATTCTATGAACTCTCCAAAAAAATTTGTTCTGCTCTTAACATCACCAAAATCTACCCTAACTCTAAGCCTAAACACTCAATTTATACTTTCCAAAATGGATTACAGATCATTCTAGAAAGATACATAATAGGAGGGCCAACCCAACAATGGTCTAGATACATCCCAAGAAAAGATCTTAACATAACTGTCATGATAAAAAAAATCCTGTAAGTTGGCTCACACCAAAAATGTAGAAATCATATCCAAAATTCTAACACTTGGCATAAACAAGACAACTCAACACATGAAGATTCACTCGGCATACACTAGGTAACTTGACACATGAAGAATAGCTTGGCAAATAAAGAAGAGCTCAGCACACATCTTGGATCTCAACACATAATATAGAGCAAGATGGGATAACACACAGACCTGAATGTTAACATGATTTGAGAAATCCATGTAGCATCTTCAATTGGTCTATTCTTCCACTTCACCAAATATTCATTGTAGTCCTTTCCTCTTGTTCTTTTACACACTCATTGATCCAATATCTATTCAACCTCTTCAATCTACCTCTTAGTATAATCATCAGGTACAACAACTTTATCATTTGACTCATGATACTTATACAAATCAGCAACATTGAATATAGGAGATATATCTATGTCATCAGGTAACTCAACTTCATAAGAGTTTATGTTGTCAAACTTCTTCAAGATCTTACAAGGTCCAAACTTCATCATCTTTCCCTTATTCTATGTTCCAACTAGAAATCTTCCTCTCTTGAAATGAACCATCACCTCATCACTAGCTTCAAACATATGATGCCTTCTAGACTTATCAGCATTGTACTTGTACTTCTGATTGCTTTTTTCAAATTTTAGCTTCACTTCCTTATGCAAAGACTACATGAAATTAGCAAATTATTTTCTTGCATCACTTCTAGTCTCTTTACTAGAAATATCTCTTAAACCTGATAATCATCTAGGCTTCATTTAAGTAATAATCTCAAAAGGTGTCTTCATTATACTACTATTCATAGAAATATTATATGCAAACTCAGCTTTTCCCAATACCATTTCCCAATTATATGTTTCATCTTTGACTAAGAATCTTAGCAAATCACCAAAGCGTCTATTCACAACCTCTATCTATCAATTAGTCTATAGATGGAATATACAAAAAAACTTCAACTCAGTACCCATATTCTTCCACAAAGTCTTCCAAAAATAACCAACAAACTTACTGTCTCTATCATAAATAATACTTCTTGGTAATCCTTGCAATCTAACAATCTCTTTGAAGAAAAGTTCATCAACATGCTCAGCATTTGATGTCCTTTTGCATGGTATAAAATGAGCAATTTTAGACAATCTATCCACCACAAAAAATATAGAATCATACCTATTTGTTGTTTTAGGAAAAGTAAGAAAAAAAATCCATACTAATGTCACTCAAAGGTTTCTCAAGAATAAAAAATAGGTGTAAACAATCCATTATTCTAACTTACTCCTTTTGCAACTTGATAAACTCCACAACACTTTACAAACTTCTAGACATCCTTATACATTTGTGGCCAATAATACTTCTCTTTCAGCAAACTCAATGTCTTATCAATGTCAAAATGTCTAGCCAATCCACAACTATGCTTTTCCTTAATTAGATTCAACCTCATAAAACTTCTAGAAATACACAACTAAATACCTCTAAATAGAATACCTTCTTGAATAAAATATTCATAAAACTTATTGATATGATCTATAAGATTTTCTGGTTTGAACTCTCTCCGCGTCTCAAAAAAAATAGGATCAGCATCATACAACTCTTTCATTTCATCAGAACCAAGAACTTCAACCTTCATTTTAGTCAACAAAGAATGTCTTCTACTTAATGCATCAACAAATTTTTTAGTAACTCTACTCTTATGCTTAATCATAAATGTAAAACCTTGTAAATATTCAACCCACTTCATATGTCTTTGGTGCTAAAATGATTCTTGGTGCTAAAAAGAATCTTGTTAATAGCTCTAAAATCAGCACACGTTCTCCATTCTCCATTCTTCTTAGGTTCTAATATAGTAGGTACAACACATGAATGAAAACTTTCTCTGATTAAACCCTTCTGCAACAAATCATGCACTTGCCTGTTAAGTTGGTCATTCTCTGTAGGTGTAATCTATATGATGCTTTGTTTAGTAAACTAGCTCCAGGAATTAGATCTATACAATAACTTATACTTCTCACTTGTGGTAAACCATCAGGAATATCCCTAGCAACGATATCCTTATACTCGTTCAACAATTTTATAATTTCTCCTAATACCTGGCTACCACTAGCTATTGTTACTTGATCATTACCAAGTTATGTTGCAACTTCATCACTACCAATACTTGGTCCTCTAGGAACTATAGAAAAGCAAACTTGATTCTTGTTTACTTCCTTTTCTAATTGTTTCCCATTAACCATGTAAACTTTTATTGCAGTACAACTAACCTCATCTAGACTTTCAACCAAATGAAGTAATATTTTCTTCTTCCCATTCAAACAAAGAGCATATTGATTATATCTTCCATTATGTACATCATATTTATCATATTTCCAAGGTCTACCCAACAAAATATGACAACAATTCATAGGCATAATATCTCATAACACTTCATCAAAGTAATGTCCAATCTTGAACTTCAGAACACATTATTCACTTACCAATATCTTATGCTCATCTTTGACCAATGAAGCATGATATGGTTTGGGATGCTTCAGCCTCTGCAACTACAACTTAGTAATCAACTCGTCTAACACTAAATTTGTAGAACTTCCACTATCAATGATTACTTTGGAACATTTTTAAGCCATCTTA